>JABTTQ020001548.1:0-301764 GCA_016081115.2 Rehmannia glutinosa
CTTCAATGTTGTACTTCGTTCAGTTTACGTATTACTCTAGTTAGCCAAGTTTGAGCCAAGCGTAATGCAGGCCACATTGATCTTTGGGAATTTACATGTTTTTTAATCCACAAATTAAGGCTTATAGAAAATGAATAAGTTTGGGGGAGATGTGGTGAAGATTTATGAAAAAGAGGAAGTTAGCGAAAAGAAGGAGGGATAGGCAATATCTGGGTAAATGGAAAAAATATATGAAGGCTAGAAAAAGAAATATCTGCGAAAAATAAAGAAAATCGGGTACCTGAAGTGCAGAAGGAAAAAGAGAAGGCAGAAATTATTTATTCCCAAAAAAAAGGCTAGAATGAAAAAGGAGAAATAAGGGTGGAATTGGGTTGAAAAAGAAGCGATATTATATTAAAATTGGGTTGGTGAATTGCAGGTTTATGTGCTTAAATGTTATTTGCTCGAGTCAGTGGCAATCGAATTTTCCTGACCACTTGCAGAAGAACTGACATTACAACTAATAAAAATCTTTTTTGATTAACTAGATTATTACTACAAAGTAGTAGAGATGTTAGATGATTTACGAGCTTATGGTAGTTCTGCACGTGTTGAATTGAATTTGGCGTAAACATATCCATCACAACCACGAAGTCGGAGTATTCTGGCTATCTTCTTGTGGTCGCGTTAATACCCCAGAGTATTGATTATCATGAGGTTTATGAATAATGACAACGATGATGAGTTACATAGTTTCCTTAGTGTAAATTAGTGCTATATAATGTTTATAGTGTTCTTGGGTGTTAACCGTTTTTACCCCTTATATTATTTTTGTTGTAGGGGGACAGTATGCTAGTTTAGAAGTTTGATGAGTGTAAAATATACGTGCATTTGAGGCTTAAAATGATATATATTTGATACATTTATAGCATATTGATATGTTTTGCTTGGTTTCCACTGTTGGGCGTGATCTTGCGTGCTCTTGTGAATTTTACGAGAAATGGGCTAAATTGGATAAAAAGAGATATCCGTTCTAAAAGTATAAATCAGCGAAGTTAATAATAGAGAAAAAAATAGGAAGGCAATGGAAGAGTCAAAGCAAAGAATTTTCTTCAAGCGTCAGCTTGTTGCCAGTTTCCAGCCACGCGCAGTTGATATTTTGGCCATAAGCTTCTTTCTACAAAATTGATATTGAGGTGATTAGTATGTGGAAACCTAAGAAATACTCTGACTTGCGCAGAAGACCGAGAATCAATTTGGATCTCGTGACGTCCAGTGTGGTTGGCACGGTCGTGTGATGTAATTGGTCTCACTTTCTACTTTCAGGCTTCTGATGATCTCAGAAGCGTATAAAGGGACTGAAATTTTATGCCGTGAAAATTCACCCATCGATACATCATTCCGGATAGAAAACACATCGAATAACGCGAACCCGAGAGGAATCGAAGAGCTTACGAAGCGGTTTGAAATGCGGAAAGGAACATCGCAAGGCTTTGTGTCCCCGAGGAGCCGCAGGGCTTGAGGGCAGGAAGAGTCCGTCCACGGCGAAGAGTTTTAACCATAATACAAGCGCATGCATTGTGCTTATCACGATATCATAATATTTGATTCGAATTTGTCATGGGTTTGTAATCGATATTTGGCGTATTTTGATCTTAGGAAGCATGTCAGAGGCGTGATTTTAATATTAATATGATTGTTGTTTCTTAATTAATTGACGTTCTATTTTATGGTGGGTACTTATTTGCCGTACTTTTTATTTGTGATAATTTATATAGCATACAGTCCATAATGCGAGGAGGTGATTTCTAGTAAGGCAGAAAATCGAATTGGGGCGTGAAACATGTGTGACAAGCGTGTTTGTGGGGAGGCGTTTAATTTACAAATGCTGGGGTTAATAAGAATTGTAACGTCAGGAAATTCTGATTGTTATTAATCAAGCTGTTTACGATAACTTGACCAGGGGGTAATGATATTAGGGTGAGTCGTAGAATTGCTTGAATTGGTTTTAAAACTTTATTCGCGATTTAATATTGAAGAAGCGTGTGAGATTAGTCTTTGCAGGTTCTTTCACATAGATGGTGAAAATACTTGTAGGGTTCTGATTTATTTTTATTTATTCTTTTAATTTTGATTTTATTAGATTAAAATACTCGGAATTTTGATCGACTTTGATAAAATTGAAGCCTTCATATTATATATTCAAGTGTTTTGAGCAATCCACCCGAGAATACGAGCGCGCTTGCCGTTATCATATAAAGCTACAACATCGCGTGTAGTTAGATGAACGAAAATATTTTTGGCGAACAGGCATTGGCTGCCGGGTCCTTCTTTATTACATATATAATAAACAATTCATCAGCACAAATTGCCCATCTCTATAACATCATGAAAAATTATTTTAGGTTAAGGCTCGGCAAAAATATCAAAGTCTGGGTTTGAATAAGAGCGCGCTTTGAGTATGCGGGCGTGTGGGGTCATTTCCGATTTATATTTTCTAAACTTTATCCTTGTCGAACTCTTTCGATTTCTCCTCCACCCCAAATATAAATTTTGTAAATTTCATTTAAATCATCAATCGTTAGTTCCGCTGTTCATTCCCCCAAAGCGAAACTGTTTATGCGTGATTCTTTTGGACTTGTGCAATTGTCTCTTAAATTCAAGTGTGATAACAGAATAAGTAGCCCAATGATATTTAGAAATTCATGCCAATCAACTCTACCACATAAAGCTCTAAAATCTTCCAATAAACCCAAATTGTAAGAGTAGGTTCATCGATAGCTCCTCGTGTTAATCCATAGATGAAAGTAGAGTATCGTCCCATCTTAGCCCGTTAGGTTTCATTTTGGCAAGTTGATATTTGAAGCTTGGACTCATGGGTAGGTCAAAAATCGGTTGAGTGCTCGGGTTTGAGCTCAGGAGTTGGCTCCCCTTTTCTATCGTATTCTGGGCCCCAGTCTCTCATCCCTGGGTTGTCAAGAATTTCAAGGTTTGGAAGAGAAAAATCTAAAATTTGGTCACTTGAGTACCCCCTGGCTTGGTGTAGGAATTTGGAGAAATTGAATTTGAAGGTATTTGGTGCGGGTTTTCGAGAAAGTGAAGGATTTGTGATTTCGTTTTGAGATTAGAGGTGAATTTGGAGAGTAGTTTGAGTATTTAGAGAGAGAATTTTCGTGGGTTAGAGTTTGTGGAGGAAGTGGGAGAAAAAGTGGGATTTTGGGGTAAAAATAGGGGTTTTAAGTGGTCCGATTTGCAGTTCCCGGGCCACACGGTACATGTGCATGATACTATCTTGTCCATTTGCCTTCATCACATCACGGTGGTATGATAGTCATCTGACCGTGGTGTGCTTGGCGATTCGACCTCTCGCACGGCACTGGTCATGTGGCTTTCCCACCGTAAGCGTGGGGTTGGTTTTGTATATTTATTTTTTCGATGGTGGGAGTTTGCGCGATGCCTCTTGTTTGCCTTATTTTAAGCTTCACCCAAGTGTACGGTGCGATTTATAGAATTAGGTTAGCAAAGTAGAATCCACATGGACTAATAAATTATTGTACTAAATCTTTGGGATTGTAATAACTTTATTTTTATCCGGATGATCGAAATTTGATGGATTGGTTTTATTAATGCAAGACAAGAATTTATCCTAAAATAAACAAAGTAAAAGTGATTGAAATATCGAGAAGATGAAGGGATTCATGGGTTATGGTTTAAGTAAATATCCACTTTTTATTATCGTGATTAATCACAAAAAGTTATTATCGTTATTCACATAAAGAGTATATTACCCACTCACTCGAGATGTATAAAACGTTGATTGTAATATCATGCTGCAAGCATCTCTACTCAGCATGAGATATCAACTCCCAAAAGCACAAAAGATTTAAATATCCTCACAAATATTCCATAGGCATTTCTCAATCTTGCAAATATTCATGTCAATCTTCACTTGAATCAGTATTGAAACTCATCTTTCATTATGAATCAATACATCAAAGCAAAGTTAAACTAAACGCGTCTTGATAAAACAAGAATTAAAAAGTACTTTCGAATAGGGTTTGAAAACAATAACTTCAATTGCAATTAATCATCCAATAAAATATCCACTAACCAATCCGCGGGAATCGCAGATGTTTAGCCGGACATGTAAAATAAATAATCAACAGACAAATTATTCAAGTTCATATCTAACTAATCAAAAGTAAAAAGATACGATGGAATGAGTAAACTCGGGGATGTTGATGATCTCTCTCGATCTATCTTCAATCCTCAAGCGTGTGGTTGCGATCTCGATCAATCTCTCCAATCCTTCGGTGGAAGGTTGCTTTTTCTCGTGTTAGGCGTCGGTGTCCTCGTTTGTGCCCGCTCGTCTCTATTTGTACTTTGTTTGGGTTAAAACCTAGTTGAGTATCTCGTCAAACTCTTTTGATCGCCTGACGCATGGGGTCGCTGCGCCTCTAGCGCCCGGCGCGTGTGAAGTGCGGGTAGGGATTGTTCTTTGGCACCATTTGAGCGCATTTCGGGCGTGCGCTCCATGCACTCCAGCCGTGCGTTATGCAGTGGCCGATCTCAGTGCAGGGCGCACGGGTCGTCCGTGGGACGCACGCCCTGCCGTCTTGCGACCACAACTGATAGATGCTCGTTTCTTTCCGTTTCTCTTGGAATTCATTTGACTTCTTCTCGATTCAACTCAAATATTGTACATTACTTCCAAGTAGTGGCGATCCTTTACCATATTGCTCGAATTGTTGCCAAAATGCTACACATATCAATAAATTTACAAAACAAGCAAAGTGTAATACCTTTTCCATAAAATGTAAATAAAGCCCTTTTTCACTCAAGTAATACATGCATAACAACTAATTCTAACTACAATTAAGCTCAAAATACATGCAAAACACATACCAATCAACCTCACACAACAACTCAAGAAACCTAAACATAACTAAAAATTAAGTTAATAAATAAAAATTAAATTGAATTTAAAATTAAAATTAAAATTGAAGCGATAAAATGTACGGAAAATAAAAAATAAATTTGTGCCTCATATAGCTCTCTAAGTTTATGTCATCGGCCGGACTTCATACTTGTAATCACTATTGCTAAACTTTGTCATTAGAAACACCTTGAACCCCAACTATCCATCGAGGCGAATGGCATTGCATTGCTCATGGATTCCCATTTCGGTATCGCTGGAAATTTGCGCTTTTTGATGCTGGCCTCCAGACAAGCGATTGCGACGGGCTACTTGTGTTTCAAAGATTTGATCTTGTTTACGTTCGTGTTTAAATGAGTGACCTATTCTTTATCCTATCTATCTTAGCAAATCTTTGCTCGGTCACCGTCCTTGTATCTCCGATAAAGGATAACATCTCTTCAACATATGCTTTCTTTTTGCTTGACTCCAGCTGCGCCCGATTACCAACGTTGTATCCACTGAGGTGGCTGCAAAATATTTTATTGTTAGCATAAATTTTCGCCATCTCGAATTGTCGCCAAAATGCTTGAATATCAATAAATTCCCTACAAAATAAGCAAAACGTAATACCTTTTCCACAAAAATGTAAATAAAGCCCTTTTTCAGTAATGCATGCATAACAACTAGTAACTACAATTAAGCCCAAAATACATCGCAAAACACATACCAATCAAACCCTAAACTTAAAGCTGTTGACAATCCCGCCAACGCTTTATCACAAGACAAAAACACAAATGGTTGGGAGTAATGAAGAGCAAATCAAGAACAACGCATCACAATTCATGTCATTTTATCCATAGATTTCAAGCAACAAATCACAAGCTTCAAATATCTAACACATAGCACAAGTCAATTAAAAACATGGCAAAATACTTCAAATCACGCCTCTCATGGATAAAGTGTATACTCTCTCTCTAGAATAATAATGGTTTTGTATTCGTTCAAGTCATATCCTTTGTTGAAGAATTACCAGAAGCACCGTCGTCTCACATCTCCACCACTCGATTGTATGCGATTCATAAATCGAAATGACTTTTCTTTTGGTTGTAATGAAGGCTCTTTAAGTTAAGGTAGGAAATATGGAGAAAGTGACTCAAACTTAAGCGTATAGATAGTAAGCACATCTTTTCTAAATCAAGTATTCTTATTTAAATCAAACATGCTACCAATTACTCTTGTTATTTATCACGTCTCTCTTCTCCTTTTTGCATATACTCTACTTTCTTTTCTTTTACATCATAACTTTCATCCCATAAGTTCATTAGAGCCAACTCACTTAGGTAGTCGATTTTTTTTTTTTATTTTTTGATTTTTTCCACCCTTTTGTGAGTATATCCTCTTTTTCTCCTTTCATTCTTTTATTCCCAACATCAGGCATGCGCGCCCCATTATCCCAACTTCTCGATATCCTCCTATTCAACTTTATTCAATCCCCTTTTTACTCAACGCTTATATACGCTCCCGAGTTTAGGAGTATGAGATATATCAGGTTACATTAATTGTGGCTATCAAAAAAAATCGGAGACAATAGGCTCAAATTGGCTAACTAGTGGAAATTAAATGTCATTTGGTAGGCAAAAAAGAGCCTTCTGAAAGGCTTAACAAAAATGGCCTAAATCTGTCTTCATAAATTGCATACAACATGTGACTTGACAGAGATACCAAAGCAAGTTCTAGAATTCATATCAACATGAATGACACTCAATCACAAACAAGATGCATATAATGAAAGCATTAAAAGGCTCGAAAAGCTCACGGGCTTGCGATTTAAATATTGAAAGCATATCAACCATGATTTCAATATTCACATGCTCCATATTATCTATTCTCAACCGGTCAACTCACTCTCAACACCCAATTCAAAACAACATAAATTGTTCAATAAATATTCCCAAGATCACAACAAGCACACGATAGTGAGTCAAATCACCCTAAAACCTAAGAAAGCAATAAACGTGCTAAAATAAAAAACAAACATCTAATGCAATCAACCTATATGCTCTACATGCAACTATATGAATGCAAATATCGCCACACCACTTCAATCAAAATACCACCTCTCCCCCAAACTTGAATGAAATTATAGCGCATAGAGAAGAAGATAGAATTTCAAAAAAGTGTGGAATGGACCTATCTCGCTATGGGGGGTGGCGCGGAAAGTGGCCCTAGGAGATGTGCCACATTTGTACACGATCATCATCTCCAATTCCAGCTGCTCCTAAGCACGATAACTCCGCTCTTGTTCCATTTTGAAGGCATAGAATTCATCCTGGTGATGCCAGAAATCATCCGATCATCGCGGAAATCATCTTGGTCTGCCAGAAAATCGTCTCGGAGTCTTTGCCTCGTACTCTCTCAAGAGCAAGCAGTCTGTCGGATAAGGCTTGTCCCCACGCTTTCCTCCCCGTGAGAGCTTTCCGATATGTCGTGCCTCCGGTTGGAACCTCGCTCAAAAACCCCCTGACGACTGGAAACCTCTCTTTGCGATCATACTCCATCGCCTCTATTGCTAATTCATCCTCATCGGGCAACCCGACTACCTACTCATTTTCCGCAAGCATGACGTGACTCTACGGTATGCGCCTCGAGTTCATTAGCCAATTATTCTAATTTTCTATCACGGATGAGCCGGGTTAGGAAGTGGAAAGCGAGTCCAATACTTTGTTGGAAGAAAGTTATGTTCTCTTAACACATTAGGATCTTCATTTGGCGGAGGCATTCATATTCTCCACTGCCCTCAATGGGCTCAAGCCACTCATATCGACAACGAAAATGGCGAGCAATGGGGAGTTATCATTCCTCAATCGATATCATACCCGCGATCGCTTAATCAAATAGTCGAGTGTTACGCAAAATACGTGTAGTGTTGAAAGACATTATGGGTTATCGTGCGCACCACGTGGAGATATAGCTCCAGTACTTGCATGCCCCATTGTTATGTCGGGCAAATACGAGGAGTGTGTGGTAACTTTTTGGATATAGCGGAGAGGCGGGTTTCGGAGTGATGAGGCCTTGGATGGCCAGCCTCATAGAAAGCGGGCGATTCGGCGTCTAAACCAACAATCGCAGTCATCTTGGCTATACCGCCACGCTGTGGCAGTGTAAGGGCGTCAGTAGGTACCCCCAAAATTTCATTGATCCGGGCGATAGAGATGCATTTTTTCGTTACTGGCAGAAACCAGAGATCTCGAAATGGGCTCGGAGTTCCTGTCCTTTGTATATTTCAAGCATCTAAAGAACTCGGCGCTAGTTTTTTATCGTCGGCCACCGCCTTTGCATGAATACGGTCCTGACCCTCAAATAAGCGTAAGCGTCGTCATGTATCCCCGAGGCTTGGGTATACTCATCGTCGGCATATCTCGTCGGTGTAAGCGGTGAGTGACCAACCGACTCCATCTCTCGGGTCACGACCTCGATCGGGAAGAAGCCCATAAGCACCGGGGCTATCAGGTGTGGTTCTGTCGTCTTGTCTGCGCCCTCGCCGGCGTCTATCCCGGCCTTGTTGGTTCGCTTTGGTCGACCCGTTAGTTCAAATCTGTACCTAGCAAAATACATGTGAGTTTCGAACATGCAGGTAAACAAGAACATGATGAATTCAATACAAATAAATCAAATAAGGCATAATGTCTCTCCTACAGATTTATTCACAATTAAGCTCTCGAACCTAAATAACAACGTAATTACAGAGAATCATAGCCATTAACACACTAAATAATCTAGCTCATGCACAATACATAATTATATCACTCTATATGTCTCGATTCATCATGCCCAAAGTGTTTGATAAAATGCAAAATAGAAAAATTCAAGTAAATCATGGCAATTTCATCGAGAAGATGCACCATATATGAACTCAATCCATAATCTACAAGAAATTGAAACAAAACTTGAAATTCTTACCGAAATTCTCGGAGATTAGGAAAGAGGTGAAATTGTAACCTTATGTGCTTTGAACAAAACCTCGCTCCAATGCAAGTTTGAGACCCCAGTTAAGTATGTGAGTAGTGTGGTTATTGAATTTGCGGTGAAATTTCAAGTGTAGGGGCCGAAAATCTTAGGGAGGAGAGCTTGTGTTGCTTTGTGCAAGTGTGTGAGTAAAGAAAAAAGACTGCGCTGCTTCACAATATTGCTTCACTGCGGGCGCCGCGGGCGTGCGTCTAGCGCCAAGGAGGTTGCCCGTGCGGGTGCCGAAAGCTCAAGTCAAATCTGGAATACGCGGAGGCGTGCGCATGGCGCATGCCACGCTGCCCCGTGCGGTGCGTGAGTTGATCCCAATTCAAGAAGCCGCACGCTGCCCGTGCGGACCAAACTTCAAAATTTTTCCATTTTTTTTAAGGAAAGCAAACAATCTAACTTATGAAAGCATAAAAAAATCTAACTTAGCAAGGAAAAAAAAAACATGGGAAGAAATAAAAAACGAGAAACCGTTGGGTTGCCTCTCATTGTTAAGTTTAACGTCTATAGCTTGGCCGCCTGTATACTTCGATCATGGTTCCAACAAAGTGAGGCGTGACACCTCTTTATGCCTTTCTCCTTGCCATTCCAACTCGCATAAATTCGACCCTCAGCTGAATGCCTCTAGCGTAGAAATTACGTCGGTCAAAGGCCATGTATTCTTCACCGTTTGCATCGTGCGGCGGCATGGTGAATGCGTCTTCGAAGCCGCTTTGTCCCTCTTCGTGTGCTTAGCTTTCTCACATTTAGAGTACCTCCTGCACATGATCTAAAGCACACACACAATCACTCCAGTTAAATGTATTAGCACATGAATTAACGACCGATAACGATTCTGACTCTCTATTTTATCATGAGTTTTCCAAGCCTTATAGATGGAGAGACAACAACACTTTCATCATTAACTCGTAATGTGAGCTCTCCTTTTGCACATCTTTCCAAGGCTCGTGGCAGTGGCTAGGAATGGACGCCCAAGTATCGAGAGGACATCTCGATCTTCCTCCATGTCAAGCACCAAGAAGTCCATGGGAATATAAATTTGTGCCTTCAAGCACATCTCCACGATTCCCTTAGGATATGTGAGTGATCTATCCCATGCAAGCTACAAGGTGACCGTGGATGGCTTCCTCTCTAATCCAAATTTCCTGAAAATGGACAAGGGCATTAAGTTAATACTTGCTCTAGATCACAAAACGCTTTATTAAAGGAAACACCACCAATAGCGAAGGGATAGTGAAACTCACGGATCTTTGAGCCTGTGGTAATTTCTCCGAATGATTGCGTTGAACTCTTGATCAACCGATCTCAAATTCACCGCCAACTTTTTCTTCGACATCACTTCCTCCAAAACTTCGCATAATTGGGCATCTTCTCCAATGCGCACCGCGTAAAAGGTATGTTAATGTGAAGTTTCTTAAATATATCTAACAATTTTGCAAATTACGAATCTAACTTTTTCTTTTGAAATCGTTGGGGAAAAGGAAGGGGAGTAGTAAGTTTAGAAAAAATCAGGGGTTAGAAAAAAGATTTAAGTTTTCGGCCCCTTTTTGTTCGAAGAATACGACCCCGACTCCTTCCTCGGCCTCAACATCGCCCTTTGCTTCCGTTTTCTCTTCTCCGGATCGACAATTGCGACTCGTAGGGGCCGCACGACCGGACCATGCGGTGGCGCACGGCCATGCATCTCGTGTTCTGCATTCTGTAATCCTTTGGTACCACACGACTGGTCATGCTCGGCGCACGAGTCGTGCGGCCCTTCTTTTTTTCGTCACTTCCTGCATTTTCGGCCCTGCATCGTACTCCATGACACTCCTCGCATTTAATGGCATTATATCGTTCCCTTGGATTGACTTCTGTGTTACTCGGAAACTAGCCCTTCTGATGTTGTCCACCAATGATCGTCGCTAACTGGCCAATCTGAGTTACTAAATTTTTCATTCTTGAACTCACAGTGTTGGCTAACTCCGTGACATGTGCCTCGATCTTGTCATCTTAACCTCATATTTATTTAATCGTTCCTCGTTTCACTCATGAACGAGGTGAGAATGTCCTCCAAAGATGGTTTCGCCTCCGCATTAATGACACCTTTTGTCACATTAAACACCAGTGTTGGTTGCATCACATTCTTCGTGTTTGCGTAGGAGAAATTTTCATGGTTCCTCAAACCCGGGTGGTAATGAGTAGGAGTCTGATTGTTCCGGTAATTGTTGAAATTCCGGTTATTAACATAATTTGTTTCCTCCATAGGATCTAAATGAACTCCCCCACTACTTGCACATGTGTTTCCTTCAGTCCCCTTTGTCAGTACACTCAACTGATTTGTCAATGCGATCCTCCCGAGCCGTCAATGCTTTGACTGGGTCCGAATCAGAGACTTTGGCTACCCTTTTCACATTAGTTCTCTCGGAGGGCCACTAATAGCTATTCATTGCCATTTCTTCAAGCAAGTTGAATGCATCCTCTGGGAATCTTGCGAGTAAAGCGCCTCCTGCTGCGGCATCTACAAACGACCTAGTCTGTCTCATCAACCCATTGTAAAAAGAAGCGGAGTTCTTCGATCCTCCTCGAAAATCCGTCTTTGCGGGCACCTCCTCAATAAGTCCCAGAATCTCTCCCAGGCATCATATAATGGCTCAGCATCAAATCGAATCTGCGTGATCTCACTCTTGGTGTAGTGTTTTACTTGGTGGGAAGTATTTAAACAAAAACTTCGACTCGTTTCCCAAGTACTCACACCCGAGTTAGTGTGTGCCGATTTCTAGTCTTATCCCTTAAAGATAAAGGGAATAGGCGCAAACATATATCATCATCGTCATCACTACCCCATTCATCTTTATTGTGTTGCAAATCGCATGAAATTTGCAAGATGAGAATTGGGATCCTCGGACGGAAAACCCCCAAACCGATTCTCCGCATGCACCGTCGAGATCGGTCCACCAAAAAATTATTCATATTAATTGGGACATTGGTAATTCCACCATAGTTGCGATTTGTGCGGGGCGAAAGTAATCGCGAATCGCTTCTTCTGGGATCGCTTTGCGGAACTTCGTATCGGTAACTCATTAACGACCTGTTATTTTATTGTTACCTCCGTTGTTGACTCCATTATCTCATCATTTTGTTATCTTCTACATCCGCCATAGCCTGTTCTTGCTATCTTTCTGCCTATTTAGTAGCCGCACTAATTCGCCTAGCAAAAGCCTCAACCTCCGGTATGAACGGTGCTAATTCTCCTTGCTTTGCTTGAGTGTTCATGCACTACCCGAACAACTAAAGAAAACAAGTCAAACACAAGTAGAAGTAAAATTAAACAACAAATAAAAAGAAAGCAAAATATCTAAATTAAGAATAATTCTATTTATCGCAATATTAATACTAAAAATTTAATTAGTCCCCGACAACGGTGCCAAAAACTTGTTCGCCTTATTTTAAGCTTCACCGCAAGTGTACGGTGCAGTTTATAGAATAGGGTTAGCAAGGTCGAATCCACATGGACTAATAAATTATTGTACAAATTGTTGGGATTGTAATAGCTTTATTTTTATCTAGACGATCGAAATTTGATGGATTGGTTTATTAATGCAAGACAAGAATTTATCCTAAAATAAACAAAGTAAAGAGTGATTGAAAGATCAAGAAGATGAATGGATTCCTGGGTTATGGTTTTAGGTAATTCCCCCTTTTATTATCGATTAATCACAACCAAAGTTATTATTGTTCTTCCCTATAAGACAACCACAAAAGTATTTTACCCTCTCTCTCGAGATGTATGTAAAAATGTTGATTGGAATATCTATGCTAGCATCTCTACTCAACATGAGATATCCAACTCCCAAAAGCACAAAAGATTTAAATATCCTCACAAATATTCACAGACTTCTCAATCTTGCAAATATTCATGTCAAGTACTCACAGATGTAGTATTAAAACTCATCTTTCGAATTATGAATCAATACATCAAAGCAAGTTAAACCAAACGCGTTTTGATAAAACAAGAATTAAAACAAAGTACTCGAATAGGGTTGGAAAACAATAACTTCAATTGCAATTAATAATCCAATAAGAATATCCATTAACCTAATCCCAAACCCGGGAATCACAAGATGTTTAGCTAGACATAGAAAATAAATAATCCATAGACAAATTATTCAAGTTCATATCTAACTAATCAAAAGTGAAAGATACGATGGAATGAGTAAACTCAGGGATGTTGATGATCTCTCGATCTATCTTCAATCGTCAAGCGTGTGGTTGCGACATCGATCAATCTCTCCAATCCTTCGGTGGATGGTTGCTCTTTTCTCTGTGTTCTAGGGAAAAGTCGATTGTCTCGTTTATGGTCGCCTCGTCTCTATTTGTACTTCGTTTGGGTCAAAACCTAGTTGAGTATCTGTCAAACTCTGTTTTCCCACACATGTGCATGGGCCGTGCGCCTAGCGCACGCCGGCCGTCTGCGGGTACGTAGGGATTGTTCTTGCCAAGAGCGCACGGCCGTGCGCTCCACGCCTGCATCGAGCCGTGCGTCATGCCAATGGTGAGTCTCAGTCCTGGGAGGCGCATGGGTCGTGTTGTGGACGACGCCGCTGTCGGCGCACTGGGCTGAACGATAGATGCTCGTTTCTTCCGTTTCGCCTTGATTCATCCGACTTCTTCTCGATTCAACTCCAAACATCGTGCGTTACTTCAAGTAGTGGCGGTCCTTTACCGCAATGCTCGAATTGTTGCCAAAATGCTACAAATATCAATAAATTCTACAAAACAAGCAAAGCGTAATACCTTTTCCACAAAACGAGAAATAAAACCCTTTTCACTCAAGTAATGCATGCATAACAACTAATTCTAACTACAATTAAGCCCAAAATACATGCAAAACACATACCAATCAAATTTCACACACAACAACTCAAGAAAACTAAACACAACTAAAAATTAAGTTAATAAATAAAAATTAAATTTGAATTTAAAATTAAAATTAAAATTAAAAGCGATAAAAATGTATTAAATAAAAAATAAATTGATTGTCTCCCATATAGCTCTAAGTTTTACGTCGTCAGCCAGACTTCATATTTGTAATCACTATTGCTAAACTTTGTCATTAGAAACCTGTGAACCCTCAATGCTATCCATCAGACAAATGGCATTGCATTGCTCCCGTGGATTCAGCTCGGTATCGCTTGGAAATTTGCCTTTTTGATGCTGGCCTCCCACAGCAGTTGCGATCTGGGCTACTTGTGTTTCCAAAGATTTCAGTCTTGTTTACGTTCGTGTTTAGTTGAGTGACCTGTTCTTCTATCCTGTCTATTTTGGCTCCATCTTTGCTCAGTCTCGCCCTTTTCTCTCCGATAAACGAGGATAACATCTCTTCAACATATGCTTTCTTTTTGCTTGACTCCACTCTGCCTTGATTACCCTCGTTGTATCCCTGAGGTGGCTGCAAAATATTTTATTGTTAGCCTAAGAAAAATTTTCATGGTTTCGCAACCCTGGATGGTAGTACTTGGGTATCTGGTGGCCATTGGTAACTGTTGTTCGCCATTTTCTCTAATAATTCTAGTGCCTCCTCAGGATATTTCCCTAGTTGTGCACCTCGAGATGCAGCATCTATAATTGTTCTTGTGTTTCCACTCAAACTATTATAGAAATCAATTTGTTGGTAGTCGGGATATCCGTGTTGGGAACTTCCTTAGTAATTGCCACATCTATCTCATGCTTCATATAGTGGCTCGAGATCTAATTGCCTAAACTGGGGCGATCTCGATTTGATTCGGCGTTTTTCTTGGGGAAAATATTTGGCTAGAAAGCTACGACTTAGTTTGCCCAATTTTACAGTGGTGTTAAAGAGCATAACCATCCCTTAGCCTTATCGCGTAGAAAGAATGCGAAAAGGCGACATCGAATGATATCCTCGAAACACCATTCATTTTAACAAGATATCACAAATTTCTAAAAAGTTTTGGATCTTAATCGCTTGCTCTTTCCCCAAATGGTTTTGTGACACCATTTGGATCAATGTTGGTTTTAGTTCGAAAGTGTTTGCATTGATCGGTAGATGGGCCACACCCCATAAGTTTGACTTACCCGGAAATAGTCCTCGCGCCTTTCTCGCGGGCCTTTCCATAATTCATTGCCCTAAACACCGCCCCTGGTGGCGTTCCTCATTTATTTACCTGTTTTGTCCACTACGTTCGGATTAGTCCCATCCACCATTGCTTTGGCTCGTTTCCTTAGTTGTTTATTTGTCTTTTCGATTTAAAAATCAATGGGTATTGGCTAGATCATCTGGAACGCGTGATCATGTACTATCTGCTCTTAACAAAAACAATGTTAGAACCTAATAAAACAAAAATAAAAATAAAAAAAAAATAATTTCGAAAAAATAATTTCCAAAATTTGAAAAAAAAAATAGAAAATATGCTTCAATTAAGATTGAACTTCTTATTACTATATCTAAGTAGAATCTAATCAATCCTCAGCAATGGCGCCGAAAACTTGTTCGCCAAAAATATTTTGCTTCATACAACTGCAAGTGTACAGTGTAGTTTATAGAATAATGGCAAGCAAGGTCGTATTCCTCAAAGATTGATATTCGAAACACTTAGGCGATAATAACATCGTATTCCAATTTTATTGAAACGATCGAAAATCAAGTATTTTAACTAACTAAAATCGACAATAAAGAAAAAGAAATAAAAAATAAATTTTCGAACCCCACAAGTATTTTCACCATCTTTAGGAGCAACCTTAGGCACATAATCTCGACACGCTTCTGCAATATTAAATGCAAATAAAGTTTTAAAAACCAATTCATGCAATTCTATGAGTTCAATTCCTAAGTTAGTCTACTCCCATTCCAAGGCGGTGAATAAATAGTTGATTAATAACAATTGTAGGTCTCCCGACTCGTTACAATTATTACTAACTCCCAAAAGATATATGAATTGAATGACTCCCCACAAATAGTTGTTGGTCTCCCGACTCGTTACATTTGTCTATGTCTGAATTCGATTTCCGTCTTTGTTAGAACTCATCGTCAGAAATTTTTCACTAACAAATATGACATGCTAATTATTGATCGATAAAAAACAATTAAAGAATAAGCACTCGAATTCATAAAATAGAAAGCATGAATTAATTAAGAAAATAACTAATCATATTTAATACAAATCCACATTTTCTATTATGCCCCTAAGATCAAAAGATATACCAAACATTGATTACAAATTCATAGATAAATTTGAATCGATATTATGAGATAATATAAGCCGGACAAAGAGTTCTTAGACATAGAAAGAAAACTCCTTCTTGTCGGGATGGATTTCTTCTAAGCCCTCGAAGTTATTGTGCTCTAGATCGAAAGCCTTGTGATGTTCTTCGCGACCTAGCCTTCTTTGCTCGAAGATCCTCGATTCTTGCGTTCTGTGTTATTTGATGTGTTTTTATTGTAGGGATAACGTTTTTAATCAACCCAAACTATACGGGTTTTTATACTTTGCAACCGAACTTTGAAAAGTTACTAATTGCAACCTAAACTTTACAAAATTTTACACTTTGCATAAAATTCGGTTTACCCCTGGTTTCGGGGAAAATTGGTTTGTAGTTTACACTCTAAACTTTAAAGTTGTTACACTTTGCAACCTGGACGATAAATTTCATTGCATTCTCTTTGATTACTCCCAAAGGTCTTGCGATCCTCGAAAATGGTATCGAGCTAGGTTTATTAAGAACTTTTAGTTAAATTTATTATATTTATGTAATTAACAATTGGTGAGAGAGAATTTACTCGAGATTATGAATCCAGGACCGATGTCCGAGATGTACACCTTACAGGACATATCGTCAAATATTGACGATGTATGCACAAGAACACCTTGCCCGAGGTTTCATATTGGGAATACCAACATGAAGAAAAGAAAAGGAAGCGAAGCCGAGAAAAGGCAATGCAAAATGAGAGCGAGAATATTATGCGATTCGGATGCTTAACGGACACTATATGTTCACTTGATGAGCCTTCAAGAAACGGTTCATGAAAATTCCCATCGAGAACAATGATTCCGATGGAGTAGGAGTGAACGAGATACTTCCAGATAAATCTAAGATATCCAGAAGATCTTAGAGAAATCCGTAAGACGGTGCGAGAATTATGGCAACCGCCATATTCATCTACCTAAATACAAGTTCATCGATCGAGAACCGGATGGGAGCGATGGTGAAATATCGAAGAAACTCTTGAACTCCTTCATGATATTCAAAAACGAAGTCAAGAACCGAAGGCGACGGGCCAAGTTCATCCGGAGGAAGGAAACGTATTGATTTTGGGGCGAGTACCTATTTACACCAAAAGGAAACCAACCAAGTCATACGAAAAATGACCGATGAGGAGAAGCTCATTGCTTTAATCAAAGGAAAATCCATCAAAAATTAAAAAGATGGATATTGAAAAGATGAATCTTAAAGATCTACACGACTGCGAGAATCCTTTGCGGGATTAGGTATTGTGGATTTAAAGATGAACGCAGTGAGAATCACTTTGGTTACCTATGATCCACAAGGTAGACCAATTCCTCCACCACCGCCACCAATTAATCCTAACGTCGAAGAAATGCGGGTTCACATCATGGAGCTCGGGACGAAAGGATGCCACATTTCGGGATTTCACGACCGGGAGTGATCACTTTCGGGGACAGGAGGTCGAAACCCTCTTGCGGGAACTGGATAACCTAGGAAGACCGAATGTTTATCGGGACGCCTTTATGGAAGATCGCACCTCGACCCAATACATCCTTATGGGTTGATGTTAAATCTGGACATCCGATTTTAAAAGAAGAAGTTCTCATTGATGAATGGGCTTGACTATGAGAATTTCAGGAACCCTCGATCTTACAAAGGATTCATTTATTTTACTCCTTGAAATGAGTCTTGAAGGATCGGTGAAGATTGCCTGGGATATGACCGATGCGAAGATTTAAGAGTTCGGTCACATCGGGGAATCACTTAAAGGAATTGTCGATGGTATGGCAAAACTATTCAAAATCCAATTCATCCACGAGGTTATTTCGAGGGATTAGAGGATGAAAAAAGAAAGAAATATAAACAAGCCCTCTATAGCCTTGAATTCTTGGATATTTGTCATATTGACGAATATATCAAGTTGTTCACCGAATACGGTGGAAATCCAAGATTGAGGGAAAAGAAGGCATGCCTATTCTTTGCCAAAATTCCGAGTCCTTGAGAGAAATGCTTATCGGGAATACAAGGGTGGAGTAGTAGAAGCGGGCGGAAAAATGTCTTTCTAAAGGCCAAGTTATCGAATGGTGTTATCAAGCGACTCTACACGGGAATTACAAGAGATTAAGAGGAATTAACAAGCGAGTTCCTCTATGTTGCATATATAATGATATCCCAACAGTTGTGGGAGGTCAACCAAGGCGGCACAAGAAGAAGAAGGAGAGAAGCCATCCATACCGCGAGGAAGCAACAAAAAAGCGGTCTTCATGGAGACCTAGAAGGTTAAGTCAAAACAAAAAGCCCGAAAGCTATAAATCGGGGCAAAGACCGATTGCAAGCGAGTAGATCCTCATCATCGGGTTCTAATCAAGCAAGTACGGAAATCCAGGGAGAAGAACTTTCGGGCGTGCTCACACTAGAGCTAATGAAAGTTTCAAAAGATCAGTAATTCTTTGGACATGCGAGCAAGAGGGCATATCTCCCCAAATTTGCCCGGACAATCAAAAAGCGAGGAGTCGAGGCAGTTCGAGGCCACACCCCGGAAATCGAAGCTGCTTCTATTATCGTGGATTTAATACGGTGTATCAATTTGAGGATATTCCTCGGATGAAAGCATCTATGAAGAAGAGATCTATTCGATGATGGAAGTGACTCATTTCGAATCAGTGAAGAAGAAATTCTTGAGACGATCGGGGAGGATATGTCGGGATTCTCTCTCACACGACGGTTTCTCATAAAACTCTTATGAGAATCATGAAGGAAGATCCAAAGCTTCAAGTCTATGATGGATTTACAATCGGAGCTATGGAAAAAGCATTGGATAAGATTGGGTTCAAAGCAGAAAACACCAAATTATTCACGGGGTAACAATCGAGAACTTGCCATTCCGATGGAGTTTAGGTGAACACGATCGAGATGCGATTGGTCCCTATTAGAGAAATCTGAGGAGATCAAAAGCGAGTTAAAGAGAAGTTGCTAATACACTCTCATGGATTCACATTGGAGCCATAAGAGTCATTATTAAGGCAACATTTAAAGAAGGAATAGATTCGCCACTCAATCTTGCTATCTTTGACAAGCGAATCTCGCATCTCAAGGATTCATGCCTTGGAGCGGATTCTGAAATTTGTATGCGGGAAATTGGCATTTAATGTCTATCCTAGAATTGCATACAATTTGGGAGATCGAGACTTGAGAGAGTCCTAACCCTTCATCAAGATTTCAAAAGAATCGATTTGATGAAAGAAGGAAACAGCCTTACTCGATCACATACAAGATTTCTATGCTCTCTCGAATACCCATCATTCAAGTATTCTTGAGAAAGGAATTTATTGAAGTCCCAAGAATCTTTGAGGACTTTGCGGGTGGTGTTACCGAGAAATCATTGAATCTCCAACTATTAAGGAGATTGATATGATAATTCAAGATCAACTTGATCTTCAACAAAAGTCGAGTCTCGAGAGTTGAGCCAGAAGGATGTCTTTCGGCAAAACGAGAATGGTGAGTAGCGATCGTTGGGAAGAAAGGAGACCAAGTACTGATTTGCAAACGCATCCCGATGTTTTAAAAGCAGGAGAGCTGAAATGTCGAAGATGGCGAGAGGTTGAAGTAATATTCGACATCACTCAAAAAGGATAACATTTTTCCTTGTGATGTTCTATATTATCTCCAACAACCAATCGTGGGAAGGTATCAAGGAAACACGAAGATAGGAGAAATTGAGCTTACTATCACAGGAGTTGCGGGAAAGATCCAGAGCAATTAATACGGGAATTGAATTTCTTGAGGAGCATAAACCTTGGGAAAGATTACAAGACGGAATGGAATTTGGTGGCTAATAAAGATACTGAATCGAGATGACCACTAGTCCATTCTCCATATACATTTCTATTGGAATGTTATATGATGAATACAAAGCCGAAAGTATTTCGCCGCCTACATTGATTCAGTCGGAATATGTCTTTGCAAAGCCAGGATGTTTTTCCTAAAGAAATTGAGAAGATTTACGGCTATTGCAGGAAGAGATTTCTCTAAAAGGATTCTTATCCTTAACGAGGGAATTAAACAAGCGTAAATCATGATCGGAGGCGCGCAGCGAGACCCGTGGTACAAAGTGAAAACGCCACCAATCTATTTCCATGATACTGAGTGCGAGATATTTTGCTAGGAAACAATTTCCTACAAACATTCAAGCAGTTCACACAAGAGAACGAGACGAGAAGACTTATTTTCACAACCTTATGTGATCATAAGATTATTGTCCGAAGATGCTGGGAAGCATTTTTTGAAAAATGCCCATTAATTTTCGCAGCAAGCGTGGTGATGAAGCCAAACTTCGCAATCCAAAAATGGCGGATCGAAGAAATTTGGTGAAGCTTTATTATCCTATAGACAATTTGGTTCAATCCAAAAGGATCGAAGATATGGGATAATAACTTGTATTCATTCGTACAAGTACAAGGAGAAGAGCGAGTCACTCCGGAAGCCATTGCGGAATTATGGATGAGCCTAATGAAGAATCCACGAGTGATGTAACCATAGAGAACAAATATCACTCGAGGATATCAAGAAGAAGATCCAAAGGAATTACAATGAAGATCCTTTGGCTTGGTGGGATAAAAGGCTTAAAGCTTCCTTAAAGGTTAAACTGGAAAGGAGTACGAGTTCGTAAGATTCAAACCAATCCTTATGAATCGGGAAGATCGTGAGGATATGCAAAAGATACTTAAGGAACATCTTGACCTTAAGTTAATTTCACCAGAGTTTCTCCATCTGGCCAGATCCCAGGATTCTTAGTCGAAACCATGGAGAAATCAAAAGAGGAAAGCAAGACTTGTTATTAATTACAAAGGGATTAATAACATTTTGGAGTTCGGCGGATACTATATCCCAAGCGAGAGAACATCGGTTAATCGTATCAAAGGTGCCAAGATATTCTCAAAGTTCGATTGCAAGTCCGGATTCTACCGGATTAAGATGGAGGAAGAAAGTAAGAAGTTCTGACTTTTCTACACCACGGGGGACACTATATTTGGAACGTGATGCCTATGGGATTGGCTAACGCACCCCGGATATATCAAAGAAAGATGGATAATCTTTTCAAAGATTATTTCGATTTCATGTTCGTGTATATCGCGACATTCTAATTGCATCAAAGAACATGAAGGAGCATCTCAAACATTTGGAAATATTTTCGGATGTTTGTCACAAAAAGGATTAGTGCTTTCGGAAAAGAAGGCGTGTAATCGCAACAAAGAGCATTGAATTCCTCGGAATTGAAATCGATGAATGCGGAATTATTTCTGAGAATCATATTGTGGAAAAAGATACTGAGGATTTCGGATACACTAAAAGACAAGAAGCAGCTTGAGAGTTTTACGGGAGTTGTTAATTTTCTTTGGAATGTTTATTAACAATCTAGCATACTACGAGAAGGTGTTTAGCCCATTACTTAAAAAAAGAGACGATATTCAAATGGGAGAATGAACATCAAGAAGGAATTAAGCAACTTAAAGAAGTTTGTAAAAAACTTCCAAAACTTGCGATTCCCCAAGACGAGAGACGAATCGGTTCTATATACAGATGCCAGTGATGATTGGTGGCGGTGATCCTTACTAAGGTCACACCAAATGAAGAAGTGCCATACGCAGATATTGCGGTGGTTTATTCACACCAGTGAAGCAAGCAGATGGCATATCAACGAGAAAGAATTCTTTGCAATGAAAGGCTTTTAAAAAATGGCCTCTATTTTTCTTGGCAAAAAGTTTACTTTAAAAATTGATAATTCAAGTGTCAAGGCTTTTCGAAAAACAAAATTGAATCAAAACAGAAAAAGCTCGATTACTTAGATGGCAAGCTGAATGTCAATATTATGATTATGATATTGTCATTATAAAATCTCATGAAAATATTCTTGCAGATTTCTTGACACGAGATGGAAGGACGCGTTCTTTGCGAGGTCTAAACGAGTGAGACATCTCGGGAAAACCTGGAGAGTCAGAAGCGAGATTTTGGGGCGTTATGTCTCAATGCGTAAGTTTGCCGGACGACTTCAACAGGTGACTTAAATCCGTTTCTAGTCAAATACGAGCATGCCGATTCGCTCAAGGACAATTGTTCTTAGACTGCAAGGGCCTCTCTTCCAGGCCGCATCTCCTACGGTGCAAGGGCCGAGAGAACGGGGCTCTAACCGGAGGTTATGGATTCAAGTACCATAATCACAAGTGTTGCGGGTGATGCATCCCCGAGGATGTACAAATCAGCTTGAATGTTGAAGCTCCAGGTGTCACAACCCGAGTCTTCAAGTCAACCCAGCACCTCACTGGGGTAAAGAGGGAGAGTTGAATCTTGGGCCCAGACCAGCAAATCTAAGGTTCAAATCGACGAGATTAAGATTTCTCCTATGCAGGTATATCGAGGCAATGGGAGAAACTAGTTACAAGACAAGGTATTAACCAGAAAAACAATGGTTGATATCTCAGGCAAGTATCCCGAGTTTGGATGAAACCAGGAAGTCATCCAAATGAAGTACGAGAATGGTATACTTTTGGAGCTTTAGCTTCAATCTATACCGTGTCACCGGAGGATTCCCGAGAAATCTCAAAATTACCAAAATGGATTGGGAAGCGATTTACGAGACTTGGGCCAATAATCCACACTTGGCCGGATGCTATATTTTGGAATCAGTATTTTATTAGTGCAGCTCCGAACCAGCGAAGAAAGGCTTTAATGAAGCTTTTCATTTCATCAAGCTAAGAAGACCGGATGGAAATGCTTTAAAATATATCAAGGCAGCTTCACCGGAAGAAGGACCAGTGTTAGTAGAGCATTTTCTGAAGACGAAGCTTCTACCAGACGAGCATGGGGTCTTTGGGTTTGTCTAATGAAATGGACAAGGTCAAATATCCATTCAAGTTCTTCCAGAATTCGGCGAATGGATCTTTCCTCTTGAATTCGATGACTGGATCAACTACAGGGTTTGCAGAAGAACTCTTCGAGACCAAAAGAAGAATTCTCTGGGAAAACAAGATTCCGGCAAGCAAAGAAACTTACCGGAAATTCTGTAACATGGCGCATGTTGGCCGTTGGGTCGACCAGGATCATGTCAAGCATGCCCCGAACAAAAGGAACCGAGTTTGGGAAAGGATTCGACCCAAACCCGACCGACAAGATCATACGTTTGGAAAGGATAAGGGCCCAGCTCACAAAACGCGTTATCCTCGGGGACCACGTAAACCAAATTTTTAAAAGATTCCCCGACAAACATCACATGGGCTGAGTCACGCGGGAGAAAAAGAAAACCAGCTGGCGAGGCAATAATGTGGGATATAGCGTAGCTTGATGGCGTCATATATATCACAAGATTTGAAGTCGCCTTTGAAGTCCGGACTTACCTTATAAAACGCAGGATTTGAAGGAAACGAGGACATCGAACATTATCCTTAGTTTTCTTATAATAAAGTCTGAGAAAAATTTGTAATATTTTGAGTGTTTTAGTTTTTAAGTTTTTATGTATTTTTCGAGTGCAAGCCTCATACATGAGAGGCTAAACAAGTATTCTCCTCCCAAAGGAGATTACTAATGTAATAAATTTTTCTTTAAGTTCTTAATGAAATAAAGGTTGTTTGTTCAACATGTGTTCATGATGTACTATTGATCAATTCCCTTTGAAGAATTATTTTTACGCCTTGGAGTAGAAACGAACCAAATTTGTCTTTGAGCGATTTTGAAGGAGTCGGATAACTTGCAGATCATCTTCCCCGAGGGTGAGGTTGAGCAGTGAGGAGCTGTTCGTCAAAAGATCTGGGGCGATGAATTTTCCCGGTGGCGTTGCGAACCACTTAACCGGTCTTTGTTTTCGGTCAAAAGAGGTATGAATTTTAAGGGATTTATTAATTTTACGGAAGCATGTTGGGCCTGGATATGGTCGTAATGGACTATTTTCATTTTCGATCTAAAGACCCAATTTGTATACGGATAAATACTTGAAATAAGACCCTGATAGAAGTATGTCTTGTTGAGTTTATAAATTTAGAAACCCGACATGATCCATTTAAAACCTCGAATAGAGACTGGATCTAAGTAGGTGTAACAATGCCACGAACAAAACAAGTTCTGAGAAAAATTGGGTTCTTATTTCTAAAAAAAATCCGAAAAACAAATTGTTTAGGGAGTGAAAACTTTTGATTATAGTATAATGCAATATATTTATCCTTATGGAGCAATCTGCAACAAATTAGAGTTTAAAGGGATAACTAGAACTATTATTATTAAAGAATAAAATCCTAGGGGCAAAATGGTCCAAAAGTTGCAATGAGTAATTATTTTCGTAGTTTAGGATGCAAAAGGTTAAAAATAAAAGTTTAGGTTGTGAAGTGTAAAAAGGGGTAAAGTTGAGGTGGTTAAAAATAATTATCTCTTTATTGTATGAAGTGATGTATTTTCGTGCAACCCTTGGGTCTCTTTTATAGATGCTGGGAGAGATCACTTGTAGAGTTGGAACGGGAAGCAAACACTGAAAAATGCGTCAAAACATAGTCCCACACGGCCTGGCCGTGTGGCACCACACGACCATGTGGTCCTGCCTTCAGGCCTTTCTCACACGGGCGTATGAGTCTACACGGGTTGGTTGTGTGATGGCTTCCCTTTCCCACACGGTCGTGTGACTTTACACGATCCAGCCGTGTGGGCCTGCTCCGTCCTCTATTTTTAATCCAACTTCACACAACCGTGTGATTTCACACCGTCACTTCCACACGGCCCGACCGTGTGAAGTATTTTTGTCCATTTTTTTCGTCGTCTTGATATTTTCTTTGCATTTGTCAATCTTATCCGGACATTCCTACTGATACTTCTTCATTTTAAGCTCCGTTTCCTGCAAGAATTATAAGAATACGCAGTATCACGCCCAACAAAAGAAACCAGTAAAAACATAGTAAATATGTGTGCAGATGCATCAATATTATATCATTTTAAGCCCCAAAATGCACGTATATTTTACACACATCACTTAGGGGTGTCAATCATGTCGTGTTTCGTGTTCACGAGTCACATTCTGACACTGGTATTACATGTCTGCCACGAACACGAACATGACCCATTTAATTACTCGTGTCAAGATACACGACATGAACATGACCCGTTTATGACACAATAACCCGAACACGACACGAAAAACCTATATAATTTAAAGTTGGCACAAAAAAATAAAAAATAAAAAGATAAAATTCCAAATAAAAAATACATTAAATATTAAAAATTATTAAAAAAATCCATTTAATAGTTTTTTTCATCATCACATAACCAACTAAAACATTACAAAATATTAAAATAATATGCTAATATAAATTTAAATAGGTTACATAGGTCAATCGTGTCGACACATGGGTCGATCTGACCTGACCTATTTATTTTCCGTGTTAACCGTGTTCGACTTAATTTTGACCCGACCTTGTTAAAGGTTGTACCTGTACCTGCTAAATTCGTGTTAGGTTCGTGTCGGGTTATCGTATCGTATCTCAAATTGACGCCCCTAATTTTACTCCAACTCATCCAATGCATCTTATGGTTCCCATCCTCTCTATTCCACCCACTGGACCCAAAGACCCACCTAGCAGTTTATAACAATACATAACATACTTAGGGAGTGCACTTAAAACTGGTTTAATCAAAATTTCCTTCGTTGCTAAACTAAGAAAATTATTTTTCCAGTTCAAATTTTGTTACAAGCAGACCAACAACATACTGAAAAATTTCATTCTTTGACCTCCCAATTGTCAATGGTAATCTCATGTCTTTGAATCATCCCCTGTTCAATAATGCCATTAAATGTTTCACATATACTCATTCGATCCATCTCAAAGATTAGGGATGAAGAACACAACAAACTTCTCAAAATTTATTTTCTGACTTGAAGCCGAGCAATAACTATCCAACAATATTTTAAACTCAACAACCTGCTCACTCTCAGTCTCACAGAAAAGAGTGCATCATCAACAAAGAACAAATGAGTGATATGAGGGCAATTCTCGGGAAATTTTCATACCTTAATCAAACTCATCATTTTAACATGACAAATTAAACTTGAGAATGCCTTAGAAACAATTAAGAACGAATAAAGTGATATAGGATCACCTTGTCTAATTCCTCTTTTAGACTCTACAATCCCCCAAGTTTCCCCATTAATCAAAAATGAAAAAATTGGGGAATAGACACACCCCAACACCCAAGACACAAACACATAATTAAACATCATGCTGCTCATAACCATCGCCAAAAAATTCTATTCGACCATATCATAAGATTTTGCCATGTCAAGTTTAATAACCATATATGATTTCAACCTATTTTTCCAAGAATTCATGAAACAAAAGTATTCATGAGCCATGGTAATGCTATCAGTAATTTGTCTCCCTAGCACAAAGGCAGTCTGACTTTCATTAATACATACAGGAAGACAAGGTTTTAATCTATTGGCATGGATCTTAGAGATAATTTTGTAGACTGTATTACATAAACTAATGGACCTATAATGAGAAATGGTAGTTGGGTTCTTGATTCTTGGGATAAGGGAGACAAGAGTGTGGTTCATACATTTGAGCAACTTAGGAGAAGTGAAGAATTTTCAAACAACAATACAAATATTATTTTGGACAATATCCCAATATTGTTGAAAGAATAAAGAAGACATACCATCCGACCCAGGGTTTTTAAAAGGGTTGAGAGAGAACATAGTCTCTTTGATTTCCTGCATTCCCACAGTTCTTGACAACCACTGATTTTGGGAAGAAGAGATAGTTCCTGAGATACCATCCAAGACAATTGTGTCAACATTGGGCAGTCAAGAGGGAAAAAAGATTAGTAGAACCCTGTGATTTCTTTAATAATTTCCACTTTATTATCACAAAGACTCCCATAATCTCTAATAAACCTCTCGATGCAATTAACTTTGTTCCTTTGAGTACAATATGCATGAAAAAATCTAGAATTTATGTACCCCTCTTTAAGCCATTGATTTCTTGATTTTTGCTTCCAAAACAGATCCTCCTTTGCATAAGATTTATTCAATAAACCCTTCAAATAAACATACAGTTTCCAATCTATTTTCATCCCATTCTCATTCAACTCCTCCAAGTGTGATGAAATAACCTCAATTTCTCTTGCTGAATTAAAGGGAGCTCCCATATTCCAAGCAAGCAAGCCAAGCTTACAATTCTTGATTTTACAATGGATTTGGAACATAAGAGTTCCCACATGATGGTTGTTCCGGGCATTCTCAATCACAACTTTAGATCCCTCCACACTGGTCCATCTTCTATCAAAAGTAAATCTTCTTTTGGTTTTAGGCTTATCAGAATTATAGTTAAATACCAGAAGATGGAGATCATATAAAGATCTAAAAACATGCCAAACTCTAGCATTTGGGTACTGCATACTCCACACATGGATCCAAATGCTCTATCCAACTTCTCTTCAACAAAATCTTCACCCTCCATTAGATTAGACCATGTAAATTTGTAGCCAGAATAAGGAATTTCATCCATATTCATACCTATCACAAAATCCTAAAGTTGGTCAAGCTTGTGCCTAATTCTTCCTCCCCTTTTTCTTCTCCACTCAAGATATCATTTGAAATCACCTATCAAAAACTATTTATCACCCCCACCTACATTTCTCATTCATAAAAAATTCCCATTGGGTTTTCCTAATACTTGGACAGGTACATGCATTAATAAATACAACCCACCCTCTCTCCATATCCCCTACAATCTCATAATACAAAACGAATTATTAACAACCTGATTGATCACCACTCTATCAGACCAACATAATAATAACCCACCACTGAAACCAGTGGATCCACACACATCCATATATCTTTCACCTCAAATTTTTACAAACTATTGCAATAAATGTATTTTTCTTCTTCGTTTCAAAAAAACGTAAAGTCTCAGAAGTAGATTCTCAAACTTTCCTTGACTTGGGAAACTGTAGAGGGCTCCCCACACCTCTACAATTCCACACCACAACCTTCATTGAGGGGTTGGAGCCACTCTAGGTTGGCTATCCCCACATTCGAATACTCTCTTCCTTTTCATCCCACATTTCAGTTTCATTCCATTATCTTCTACCTCCATCCCTTCACTCTTACGAATAATCCTCCATTACCTTTCTATTTCTCTTTGATCCATTATGAATATTTTCTTTATAATCCAGAGTTATCATCCGATCACTAATCTGGACTAGACCTATCCCTCTCCCCCTACAAGGTCTTTTACTTCCTTGCCTCACCACAGTTGGATCATCATCTTGTTGTGTTTGAGCAATCGAACTCAAAGGCATTCTAGCTTTGAATTTAGAAATAGGAATATGCATAAACAAATGATCATTATCCACTTCTGAATAGAGTTTGTAGACCGGGTTAGTTTCTGTTTCCATCGAGGGTTACTATCGAAATATCAGGACCGACTTTCTTCCTCTACCTACCATAATATCTAGCCAAGTGGCTCACCATATTCGATTGAATCGATTCTCCACTCCATTCTTCTCTAGAAGGATTTGGTTGCGATCGTGGAACTACCATATGTGTCGGGGCCTCGCCCCCAAACTTTTCATTTTTACACACACATATATATATGTGCGTATATGTATTGATATATGTATATGCATAGTATTTTAGTATTTTAGTGTTTTTGCCTCCAACCCAAATTGTTGATCATTAAAATTTATTGTAAATCACACAAATCCATTATTATTATCTTTAAGTTTGGATAAACTATTGTTTGGATCTTGATATATATCATAATATTTAAAATTATGGAGTATACGTCTTCATTAGAATTTGTGATGTATTTTGAAATATTTAATTTAACGACAAATATTGATGTAATTTTTTGATGCGCAATGATAACATATTCAAATATAATTATCATATATATATATATATATATAAATATTTGATAATTCTTTCTTTACTTGTGAGACTTAGCGCTCAAGTATCTCTACCAAAACCACTGGTGGATCCAGGGGTGGGCCAACTTGGGCCCTTGCCCACCTCTCTTTTTTCAAAAAAATTTAGTGAGATTTTTTTTTTTGAAAAATATTTGTAGTGATAATTTGTATGGTATTTTTTTGATTTTCTATCTGGCTCACACTATTTTCATGTATCGGCCCACCTCATTGGGGTGTCCTGGCTCCGTCATTGACCAAAACTCTATGATATTAATATTACTTGAACTCATCTCAAACCCTATTAAGAAATTATATTTATTACTCGTATCCCAAACCCCAAACAATTACTCATACCATCTCTACCATCTCATTAATTAGGATCCGAATAGGTGTGGGTATCCGAGTCTACCGATCTCTGTCACCTCAAGTTGGCCCTCCTCAGTTGTAAATTTTGGGTCCGCCCCTGACTGGTTGATTAAGACTGCTCAGCCCCTCCTCATCTTGACATTGATCAAGCATATCCTGGACAAATTCGTGACTATTATGTAAATATCTGGACAAATTCTCAATTAAATAACCCTCCTAAAGTTGATCCTATCATTCAATAAGACATCCAATGTCACAAAACTTATTGATCACGTAGACATCGCATGATAAATATAATAATATTCCCAAGATTTTCCCTCTTATACCTACTGACATCCTAAATTATACTACAATTCAGTTCAGTGGCTGTTGTCAATGCATTGAAACTTAATATCTTCATTGTCTTGATAAATTTATCACTTGATGAATTCAGTGATTGGTTTTGGTTATCTTTCCCTGAAAAACTGATGCACTTTTCATCCCATTAATTTTAGTGGATTGGGCGTCAACCACTAGAAAAAAAGCATAAGAAATTGTAATAATTCATTCCTCACAAGGGCCCATGCACATTTCATGTCTCACATGCACCCCTTCTTGAATTTCAGCACTCTCCACTCTAATAATTTCACTTTTGTGCTTTATGCAAATATTAAATAATTAATCATGGTACTATTTCTACATTTTCTATGGTGATCTTTAGCTAGTGTCCAATGATTCAGCCTGGCACCAGAACCGTAAGAGATAATCAAACAAGTTCAGGCGTATGATGTAACACTATCACCATTATAATAAGATAAGAGTAACAATATTGTTAAATAATACATACTTTTGTAAAGTAAAATAATTCAATAGTAATAATTTCTACCCTAACCATTAAAATTTGACAAGAATCATCATGCCACGAGAAGATTACGGGAGTGTTTACAAATACTTAAAAAAAAAAGTGATTATCAACTCTGATTTGAAAAAAACAATCTTTTTAAGACCCATTTGAATGGAGGGATTTGAAATTCTAAGGGATTTGAAATGAATGGATTTCAAAGTCATTGGATTTGAAATCCATCTCTTGTTTGGATGATGTGAATTTGTGTAAAGATTTCAAATCCATTGTAAGTTTTGATAAAAAAAAATGTAGAAGCTCTATTTATTTTCTTAATTGATATTTAATAAATAAAAATAAAAGATATAATCTTATTATTTTGTAAATAATTTTAGGGTGTGTGCAATGTGTGTAAAAGTGTGCAATGTGTGTAGATGTGTGTGTAGTGTGTGTAAAAGTGTGTAGTGTGAGTGCATTGTGTGTAGTGTATATAAATGTGTGCAGTGTGTGTAAATGTGTAATGTGTGTAGTGTGTGTAAATGTATATGTGGTGTGCGTAAATGTGTGTAGTGTGTGTAAATGTGTGAATATGCAAGTGAGCATAAATAGGAGAAAAAAGAATGGATTTCAAATGACTAGGTTTTGGGAGGGATTTGAAATCCTTTGAAAATGAACTAAACTTAAAGAGGGATTTGAAATCCATTGATTTGGATTTATATGCAAAACATGGGTGTGGATTTAGATAAGGATTTTAAATCCCTTCTCCCAAATCCCCCATCCAAATGCACCCTAATACAAACTTCTATTTCTAATTCTAATTCATTTAATCAGAATTTAAATAGAGGTGAGAGGCACTTTAATATTCTGATTCCGATTCTTGTGTGATTTTTACACATAAATAAGACACTTTTACAACTTGTTTACCAACCACTCGGCTTAACTTCATCGCCTGTCTTAAATTTTTATTTGCAAACACTACCAACTTACGATTCTCATTCTCAACTACTTACTTCCGTTGCAATAAACCACTTCCTCGAGAAACATAAGTGTTTGCAAAAACACTCAATCCCTAAGACGAAGGAGCCAATTCAGGCGCTAATTCAGAAGAATTCGAATGTGGAACCCAACATGGAACTTGTGAATACGTATCCATATAAGGACAATATCTTGTCCGTGCAAAAAAACCCGCACACTCAGCCATAGATCTTTGAAACGGCTGTCCAGGAATACAATTTTTCCTCACATCAAGCACCCCATTCTGGATCAAACCCCTACAAATCGGCCCAACCTGCGTAAAATAATTATCCGACAACGACAAATTCGCCAATTTTCCAAGCCCACATAGTATTTCCGGGATATTACCATACAGCATGTTTCCAGCGAAATTAAGAACCTCCAGGTTTTCCAAACACCCCAACGAAAAGGGCAAAGGCCCCGTCAGGTTATTATTCCCCGCATCAAAAACGACGGCGTCTTTCAAAAGCCCCAATTCGTAGGGCAAGCACCCACTCAGAAAGTTGTTGAGCAGCAGAATCTCGGATAAGCCCGACAGGGCTTCGGCGATGCCACGTGGGATCGGGCCGAAGAATTTGTTGTTGGCTAAGGTGAGGTAGAGAATATTCGTGGCCCCGATATTTTCCGGCAGCCGCGTCATGAAATTGTTGTTGAGAAAAAGCGCGTCGATGTTTCGGGTGAAGAGCTCCGGGGGGACCGCGCCGGAGAAGGAATTGAAGCGTATGTCGAGAAAGGACAAGCCGCCCATGCCGAAAATGGAGATCGGGAAGGGGCCTGAGAATTTGTTGTTGCTGATGTCGAGCTCGTATAAATAGGGGAGATCTGCGATGTTTGGCGGGATCAAACCGTAGAAATTGTTGGAATTGGCGTGGAAGAGGGCGATATCGGGGAGCTGATCGAGGAATCCGACGATCGACGGCGAAGATAATTGGAAGCCGTTGAAATCGACGGAGGCGACCGCGATGGCCGATTTGTTGTCCGGTGGGGTCTCGCAGTAAAATCCCCTGTATTTGCATACATCTGCGCCGATCCAGGAGGCGGTTATGTTGAACGGATCGGAGGTGATTAGGGATTTGAATTTCTGAATGACGGGGTAAACTATTGCCAGCCGTTGATCTGCGAAGATCAACGGAGGTAGTACTGGTGGCAGAGTAACCCCTACCGCTCCACCGCCGACACCAACACCAACACCAACACCAACACCAACACCAACGTCGCCGGAGATGATTCCGGCTGTATTTTGACTTTTCGCTAGAGATTTATCATCTAGAGAAATTAGAAGGATTAAGCTGAAAATGATCAGAGCTTCCATTCTGATGAAACTATGTTTTATACTCATTTTGCTCTGTTTTGTACTCTATTTATGCTAACTGAAATGCTAAGTGTGAACATGGAGAGTAATCAAAAGAAGGAAAACAATGTAATCATCACTTTTATATAGTGTCGAAGTTCACTATATGCAGTGTTATTATTAGGTTTTCCTCATGCTTTGAAGTGGCTTGGTTGGTAGATAGCACTATTTTTATTAAGTGTGATTAATTAGTGTATTGTTTTGATAATATGCATGAAAAGCTCTAAATCTACTTATCGAAAACATTTATGAGCTATGCTAAATACATGCAATCAAAGAGATGAAGTAATCCACCAAAATCTGTTTTAATTGTTGAAGAACCTTGCAACATTATCATGCTCGTTATTCCTCTGATTGCAAAACGATATGCATATTTGTCATAACTCATAATAAAAACGCTAAGAAAGATACATAGAAGAGAATTATGTAATAGTTTGTCTTTAATGAGTTTACATTATTTGAGGGGAAAAAATAGAGCTTTGGATACACTTTTGACATTTTGTTTTCCATGGGAGAATATGTTTAGGTATTTATAATTTTCCTTCTTCTTTAACTACTATTATCTCAAAGTGATAATTACAAAACATTCTTGAGGTCTAGCGTAATTAGAAAGTAAGTTATCTTTCAAAATTACGAATATTCTCTTGGCATTTGTTTCTCTTTTAAATCACCTCTTAAGAGGAGGGTATTTGTTTGGTCAATATCAACTTCAAAGAGGTGTTTGTAACCGTATAAGAGGTTTTTTTCTTTTGTGATTCTTTTTGATATCTCACCTACATGCGCTTATGTCCTCGATACGCCCGAGGACAACAACTCAGATCCTCATTCGCCGCCAATGTAAATCACGGGATACGCACACATTGGCCAGTTCTGATGGAGTCTACTGACGTACAATCAGGTCTTCCTAAGCAAAGAGAACAATGATGCTCGAACCCCCAAATCAAATAATAATGATCTTTCCCTGAATCGAACTCACACGGATGCTATTCATTATGAGTTTCCACCAAATCTTCACAGCTCGCATATGCCCCGGGGAACAATTTGATGGAGCATGAATTTGAACCCCTGCCCAAGGGTGTTTTTTATAATTAGGCTAAATCTCGGGGGTGTTTTTATAATTAGCCATATCCCCAAACCAAATCCCCACCCCACCCCCACTTCTTTTTATTACACTTTAGAGATTCATGGTGACCATGGTTTCTTGATGCATTCGGTAGCATTATTTCCCTGCTGGGGCTTCTTGGAACCGTGAAAAGGCCCAGACTTGTGAAGTCCATTTCTGATTGTTTTACCATTCGCTTTTGTGGTTTAGACTAAGTTTCAGCCCAACCCAGTTTAGGCTAATATTTTTGTAAGGTTGCTTTTGGATTAATGATTTGAACCTAAGAAGTTTAAGTCTATACGAACAAATCATTTGAGCTTGTTTAGATAATTTCGTAATTCAATGGATTTCAAATTCGTTGCTCCTATTTTGAGCTATTTTTTACGTCATTGTTGTGGTTTTTCAACCATATATACATGTAATTATTTGAAATCCCCTCTCAAATCCAAGTATGTCCAATGTAATTTTGTGTGCTTTGCGCTTACAAGAAATAAGTAATTGTAATCGATTTATAGAGGTTTAACCCATCTAGGGCCTAATCCTCTACCACCCCAGTATCTCCGGGATGGATTTCAAAAAGAAAAAAGAATTTTATTAATAGTTAACAAAACTATTACACCTTCACCTTGAAGTGTACCACACTCTTCTTACAACACCTCTTTGAAGATTACCACAATCTTCCTAGAAGATTGCCACAATCTTCTAGCAACGACACCTTGTGAAGATTACCACAATCTTCCAACTTGAAGAGCACCAAACTCTTCAACACCTCGAAGAGCACCAAACTCTTCCACAAGAAGATTACCCCAATCTTCGTATACCTAACACCTAAGATCACCCAAGTGTGCTCTTACCACAAGAACACTCACAAGGATATATTGAGTTTGAATGACGAACACAAATTCAAGATTACAACTCGATAAGGAAGTATACAACTTGGAAGTGCAAGTGTAATCAAGCATCAAGCCTAGACCTCAAGATATGAAAGTGAAATACTTAGGCTATTACAACAAGAATGTTGAAAGTGAAGAACAAAATAATTGCTTGATATATCTCTTGTTGTGTTGTAGTGTATTCTCTCTTTTAGTGTTGCTTCAAATCTTCCTCTATTTATAGGAGAGGTCTTGGATTTGATTTCCAGACAAAGGCTCCTTCTTGGAGATTGATATCTACAAAGAATTGCAATTAAAATCAGGATTATAGCTGTCAAAAATCAACCCCACAAATTAAGGAAAAATCGTGCTTTGTCAATCGATAGATTTTCTTTGTCAAAAGCGGTATGGGCGACGATCGACCTTTAATACTGAGAAAAGAAAAGAAACAGCAAAAATACCCTGTTGGACCGGTCATAGGGGTGCTCGACCGGTCGACCAGGGGTTCGGCCGGTCGGCCCCCTCCTGGACCGATCCAACACCTTTGAAATTGCTTTGCAGAGTGTTTTGTTCCAATCTATGTTTTCCCAGGCACTGATCGACCTCTTGTTCGACCGGTCGACCTCCTGGGGTTTTTCAAACATCTTGTTTCTGTTTTGGAAATCAACTTTCAGGCACATGTTGCCTTTTAGGGCGACTGGTTGAACACAAGACAGAAGTGTTGTCCAATTTTTGTCAAAAATAAACTTCAAGAAATACTCCAAAAAATTAGTAAAAGCATTTTAAATCGATTGGGAGTATTTGGACAACATTTAGAAACATTGTTTTGGTATAAAATCATAGTTAAACAAAATCATCAAAATCATGATAAAAACATTTATCTAACAAACCCCCCTTTTTGATGATTACAAACCTAAACAATTTTCAGAGGTCGGTTTTGAAAACAAAAACAAATTTTCAGTCAAAATTAACTATCCATCTTAAGGGATAACTTTCCATGCATAATAGCCACAAGGATGGGAGTAAAGATTTTATAAAAGCTCTCCCTTTCAACATGCACAACAAGATAAGTATAGAAGCAATCAAACAAAAGCTAAAAGCTCAGTTTTTACAATGGAAACTTGAATATGAGCTTAGAAGCTCCTCCTGTCAAAAAAACATCATTAGACATGTATATAAGTCCATAATATATCCAATGGACTAATTATCATTCGCAGCTTTTGGCTTTTACGAGCCACATCTTATAGCTTTTTCCGCGAGCTTTTTCTAGCTTCTTTGAGATAATAGCTTGTTTCGTGTTTCTCCCTCTTTGGAATCATCAAAAAGAATGTTAGCACGATAAAAAATCATATATTCATATCAAAGTGCGCAATATTACCGATTTTGAGCTTTTCGAACATTTAAGCTTAAAATCCAAGGAAAAAGGGAAAAGTCAATCATTTGACTTGTAAAAGCTCATTTGAGTAACAAAAATATGATCTCTATAAACTTATAAGACTTTTGAAATTGAGAGAATCATGTAAACAAAGAAATCTTCATTGGGGCATTTTATCGAGCACTTGATGTGCGTAGAATAATACCGAAGATGAATATAATGCTTCAAAATGCAATCATGCCCAAAAAATCATCACCAATCATAAATATACAATCATAATCCATCATCATACATAATTCTCATCACAAATATACAATAATGCATCAAAATCCCGAAATATAAGTACTTTCTCAAGGGTTCAACCCAATTGAGAGTAAAAGGAATTAATCTTACCAATTGATCGGAGAAGTCGAGTAATACGGATGATATACTCTTAATATAAACCCAAAAATATAGAATATACAAGAAAGGAATCATTTTGGGTAAATTGTGTGTGAAATTTGCAAAAGGGTGCGAAAATGGAGCAAATGAGCCAAAATGGCTAAGTCTGGGGACAAAAACAATTTTAACCAAAATATTACCCATGTCGACCGGTCCATGGGGGGTCCGACCGGTCGACCACCCTTCATCCGGTCCCTGGAACTTCTTTTCAGTTTCTGTCCGAATTTGAGTTAAAAATCTAATTTTTCACCCCTAAGTTTTAAAAACGCGCAAAATACAAACATAGACCTCATTCAATATGCATTATGCCTAAACAAGCTCGAAATGAGGTAAAAGACTCGGCGGTTAATGGTTTTAAAACTATCCACGAGTTAAACTTGAGACGGAATTAAGCACATCTCAATTTTTCGTTAAGAAGCACAATCCCTTAGAGAATGATGTTGAATCTCAATATGTTTAGTTCAAATTATGAAGAACCGTATTTTGAGAAATTATTTATATCGGACTTGTTATCCCGAAAATATGAACGTTTTAAAATTTTGGATAAAACAAGCCATAAGAAGAAGTGTCTTTCAAATATTGAAAATTTCTTTTAACGACACTTTATTGAGATTCTTTGGGATTATTTTGAAATCGAGCACATAGGCATACTACATGAAGAATATCGAGTCTATGAGAGTAATGAAAGTTGATGAACATACCTCGATTTTGTTTGTCAACCAATATGCCTTTCTCATGTTTGTCTAACTTGATATTGGTTGTCATTGGAGTAGTGACGGTTCTTCCTTCTTTAATGCCGAACTTCTTCAAAAGATCTTTTGTATACTTTGATTGTGAAATATAAATCCCTTCTTGGCATTGCTTTCTTCTTGACAATAATCTTGAGCTACTAACCTTGCCTTATTTCAAATGATGTTGCCTTGGTCATCGAGTTTGTTCCGGAATACCCATTTTGTACCTATGATCGTTTGTGATGGTACCAATTCCCAAATATCATTTCTTCCGAATTGATTTAGCTCCTCTTGCAATTCTTTAAGCCAATCTTCATCTTGGAGCGTCATTTGAGAAATTTGTTCAATGTTGTCTTCTTCATCACTATCATCATTGGGTATCCAATTGATCTTTGGTGTTCATAATAAAACATTTACATAAGTAACTAATATTTGGAGTACTTCTTTTCTCATCTAAGTCTACACAACTTAACAAACTCATTAGCGGCATCGCTTATATTAGCAAGAAAAATAGCCAAAATATATATGTCTATGAGATTAAAATAGCAACAATGATCATGCCTCAATTGTTTATGTCAATCTTGATAAATCATAAATTATATAATATATTGACGAACATGTATATCAAGATATTTAAAACTTTGACAAAACATTTTGCACAAGAGCATAGTAAAAATCATAATGGACAAGAGTGGCTAAGGCAATTTTAGAAATAATACAAGTATACAATGTTTTCGCTTAAATCCACAAGAGATGATAAAACATGTAAGTTCTTATAATTATACATGAGTTTAGAAAATTTCTATACAATGTCTTTTTTTAAAAGAGTTTTGAAAATCCAAGAGTATTTTGTAGAGACCTCATTTTAAGAGATAAAAAAATCATTTTGACAATTAAGGCAAAAATAAAAACATGCATAATAAAAAGATACTATGCGTATTTTAATAGGGAGATACGATTTACCAATTACGCCATTTCCATGGGTTGTGGCTTTCCCATTGTTGATGATATCTTTCTCTAGGAAATCTTTTGTTGATGATGGTTTCTCCATCATTTCCAAGGTTTGTGTCCTTCCCATTGTTGATAATATCTCCTTCCTGGAAATTTATTGTGATGATTGTAAGTCCAAGCGGTTACGATAATCTAGAGAGGGGTGAATAGATTATCTCCATCTTTTCGATTTTACCCTCTTTTACGAACCGAATGCTCAAAGACAATAATAAAGGTGCGGAATGTAAACAACACACGTCGATTTATAGAGCTTCACCCCACCTAGGGACTACATGCTCTACCACCCCAGTATATCCGGGATGGATTTCAAAAAGAAAAGGAATTTTATTAATTACCAAAATTAATACAAATTCAACTTACAACACCTTGAAGAGCACCACACTCTTCTTCAACTCTTGAAGATTACCACAATCTCCAACGGCACCTTATGAAGATTACCACAATCTTCTACCTTGAAGAATATCAAATTCTTCAACACCTCGACAAGAAGATTACCACAATCTTCTTACACCTAACACCTAGATCACCCAAGTGTGTTCTTACCACAAGAACACTCACAAGGATATCTTGTGTTAAATGATTACCCAAAAATTCAAGATTACAACTCGATAATGAATTATACAATAGAGTGCAAGTGTAATCAAGAATTGCCTAGACCTCAAGGATGTGAAAGTGATAAGCTAGGCAAAATTACAACAAGAATAATAACTATGAAGAACAAGTGTTTGCTTGAAGTGTATCTTGTTGTGTTGTATCTCAATTGTTGTGTTGGTTGCTCCAAAACTTCCTCTATTTATAGGAGATGATTGATCAAGCATAGGCTCCTCTTGGGGATTGAAAATCTAGAGAAAAATACAATTAAAAACAAGAATATAGCTGTTAGAAATCAATCTCACAATTTAAGGAAAAGATGTCTGCTGTCAAACGGTCAGAAATTTGCTGTCAAAAGATAGGGCGACCGGTCGCACAGAAATTGACGTTTGAAGAACACATAGAAAAATAACACAGGGCAACCGGTCAGGGGGGATCGGTCGACCTTGACCCTGACCGGTCCCCCTCATTAATTTTCAAAGATGTAATGTTCGCTTTCAATTTTTATGCCTGTGTACGGCCGACATGGGTGTCGCATGGCCGTCGCGTCATCGGGTCGACACCCTGGTCGACCTGACCTTTTTCCCTTCCGTCTCATTTTTTGTTCTAAAATACATCTTCAGCACGGTTTTGCCTCTATACGGCTAATTTGGGTTGACCTCGAGACAGTAAATGTTGTCCGATTTTTTTGTCGAAAATAAAACTCAATAAATACTCCAAAAATTTAGTAAAAACATTTTAAACCAATCGGGAGTATTTAGACAACATTTAGGAGCCTTGTTTTGAAGAGAAACTTATAAACATAAAATCATTAAAAGTGTTGTCCAATTTTATCAAAAATAAAACTTGAAGAAATACTCCGGAAAATATTAAAACCATTTTAAATCATTTAGGAGTATTTGGACAACAATTAAAAACATTGTTTTGGTGTAAAAATAAATCATCAAAATTAAGATAAAAACATGTATCAAACAATGATGTTTTCTCCTTTGATCAAATGATACGGGTATTTGATGTCTTCTTGACGGTATGAATTTTCTTTGTTTGTTATTCTACCAAGTACCTAAAATGGCATTGTTTTGTGGTACCCTCAAGTGTTTGGGCTTTCGTGATTAGTATTGAGACTTTTATGTCTCTAATAACAATTAGAGCTATTTCTAGCCCGACAAGTATTTGCCGTGTGACCCTTTTTACCACAATAGAAGCAAATAATAATTCTAGAACCATAATGACCAACATGCATAGGGACTTGGTTCTTTTTCTTATCATCAATAACATTAGGCTTATAACCAAGTCCTAGTTTCAAATTATCACAACGATGAACATCAAGAATTTTGGTCATTTTATATGTACTCAAGTTGAACTTAAATAAATCCTTTTTCATGTCATCAATATCCTTAAAAAGAGTACTATTTTCTTTTCAAGGTTTCTATCCTTATCAAGTGTGGTAGTGTGAGCACAAGAAAGTGATTCATCATGAAGCAAGTAAACTATCTTTTTCATTTTTCAAAGTACTAAATTTCTGTTTCAAATTTTTGTATTTACAGAGCAAGCTTTGGAATTCATTTTGAAGTTCATCAAAATCATTTTGCAATTCACCAAATTCATCATGCAATTCATTACTAAATGTGGTAGAAGAGTTAGAGCGTATCTCGTTGTCTTCATTGATGCCCATAAGACATTGCTCGGCTTCTTCATCATTGGAGGTTGTAAGAAGCTCATCTCATGTTGTTGGATTTGATGTTGTATCCAATTGAGAGGTAAATGCTTTTGAATTGCTTCTTTCATTTGCATATACTTCTTCTAATTTTTCCCACATTTTACGTGCCTATCGTATCCCTCGAATATGACCGTATTCCGTAGAGGTAAGTGAACAATGAAGAATATTTAGAGCTTTACCGTTTATGGAGAACAATTTCTTATTTTCATTATCGAGCTCCTTTAGGATTTTGGTTCCGTCTTTCATCGGGATGGATTCTCCATTTATAACCGCGTTCCAAATATCGAACCCGCAACTTTGTAGGAAGCATTCCATTCTTTTTTTCCAAAATGCATAATTTTTGGAGTCGAATAGTGGTGGTTTGTTGGTGGAAGCACCGGTAAGATAGACTTCATTCGTAGCCAATGATCGTTCCTATTTACTCGTGATGTGGAACGAGCTTGCCAAAGTGTTTGGCTCTGATACCACTTGTAAGTCCAAGTGGTTACGATAATCTAAAGGGGGGTGAATAAATTATCCCCATTTTCTGGATTATGCCCTCTTTTTGAATGTAATTAGCAATGACAAAAATGGAAGTACGAGAAGTAAACAACACACATCAATTTATAGAGGTTCAACCCAACTAGGACCTAATCCTCTATCACCCAGTATCTCCGGGATGAATTTCAAAAAGAAAAAAGAATTTTATTAATAGTTACCAAAACTATTACACCTTCACCTTGAAGAGTACCACACTCTTCTTACAACACCTCTTTGAAGATTACCACAATCTTCTAGCAACGGCACCTTGTGAAGATTACCACAATCTTCCAACTTGAAGAGCACCAAACTCTTCAACACCTCGAAGAGCACCAAACTCTTCCACAAGAAGATTACCACAATCTTCTTATACCTAACACCTAAGACACCCAAGTGTGCTCTTACCACAAGAACACTCACAAGGATATCTTGTGTTTGAATGACGAACACAAATTCAAGATTACAACTCGATAAGGAAGTATACAACTTGGAAGTGCAAGTGTAATCAAGAATCAAGCCTAGACCTCAAAATATGAAATTGAAATACTTAAGCTATTACAACAACAATGTTGAAAGTGAAGAACAAAATAATTGCTTGGCATATCTCTTGTTGTGTTGTAGTGTATTCTCTCTTATAGTGTTGCTTCAAATCTTCCTCTATTTATAGGAGAGGTCTTGGATTTGATTTCCAAACATAGGCTCCTTCTTGGAGATTGATATCTACAAACAATTGCAATTAAAATCAAGATTATAGCTGTTAGAAATGAACCCCACAAATTAAGGAAAAGCTGTCTGTTGTCAACAGATAAATTTTGCTGCCAAAATGGTATGGCGACTGGTCGACCTTTAATACAAAAAAGAAAAGAAATAACAAAAATACCCTGTTGGACCGGTCATAGGGGTGCTCGACCGGTCGACCAGGGGTTCGATCGGTCGGCCCCCTCCTAGACCGGCCCAATTTGACCGATCGGCCTCCTCCTGGACCGGTCCAATTGCAGAGTGTTCTATTCCAATCTATGTTTTCCCAGGCACCGGTCGACCTCTTATTCGACCGGTCGACCTCTTGGGATTTTTCAAACATCTCGTTTTTATTTTGGAAATCAACTTCCAGGCACATGTTGCCCTTTAGGGCGACTGGTTAAACACGAGACAGAAGTATTGTCCAATTTTTGTCAAAAATAAACTGCAAGAAATACTCCAAAAAATTAGTAAAAACATTTTAAATCCATTAGGAGTATTTGGACAACATTTAGAAACATTATTTTGGTATAAAATCATAGTTAAACAAAATCATCAAAATAATGATAAAAAAACATTTATCTAACAGTCTTATCCCACTGTGAGGTCGCCTATGTGGATCACATCAAGTTATCGTTTACTTTCAAAAGTCAAATTTTCATTTATTTTTAGATACAACACCTCATTTTTAATAGTTTCTTTCAAAGTATTTTTAGATTTTCCCATACTTTTTTTTTTAATTTGAGTGAGTGATTCCATGTCTTCCATATGCACAATGCACTGGTGCATCTAAAGACCTCCTACAAACATGTCCAAACCATCTTAATCGCGTTTAACTAATTTTCTCATCTATTGGCGTTACTCCCACTTTATTTCTAATGTGTTCATTTCTTATTATATCTAATCTAGTGGGTCCGTACATCCATCTTAACATCTCATTTCTACTACCCTCATTTTTTGTTTGTGTTCATATTTAGTCGCCCAACATTATATCCTGCTCCATAAAGCATTGCGTGTCTTATGACTCTTTTATAAAATTTTCCTTTCAATTTTTAATGGTATTTTATTGTCACAAAAGATGAAACCATAATCAAGTGTATAGCTTAAATTATGGACCTTCTTAGCATGAAACCAAATTGATTATCTAATATACTAGTTTCATTTCTCAGTCTTGCCTCTATTTCTCTTTTCTGATAGTTTCATTGTATGACTTATTAGTTTAATACTCTTATAATTTGCACAGTTTTGAGTATCGCCTTTATATTTATATATAAGTATCAATATACATTTTCTCCATTCATTAGGTGTTTTCTAAATTTTTAGGATAACATTAAATAATTAAGAATGATAGAAATTAATTTGTTTAACTCTCATCGGGAAAAAAACACCAAAACTCTAATTGTTTCTTCTGTTCATCCATCTTCTTCATTTATTTTCTTCCATCATCCTCATATTTTCAATTCTTTTAGTTTCCTCTTCATTAGTAAATTTGTCTCTAATAGATGACTTGTATTTGTCCCCAGTACATGGCCTTTATTTTCAGTCAGTTATCCCATATGTGGGATTTTATTTAAAAAATTCAAATGAGTCATTACCCGACGACAAGGTCGGAGCCAGGAAAAAATATGGGGTGGCCTAATACATGAAAATAAGGTGGGCCAGATAAGAAAATCATATAAATTATAATTAATTTTTTTTAAAAGAAATTCTAGTGTAATTGTTTTTTTAAAAAAAATGGGGGGAGCAGATTGGCTCCCCTCCCTCTACTCTTGCCCGATGATATGTGATAGAAGTACTGAGATCAATTTATTGAGTACGTGTTTTGTCCAACACTTTTATTGGGATGTTCTGATTCAACGGGCTAGTTAGATCTGTAGGTTTAAATATTTAGTTTTGGATATTATTAGATTTATAATTATGTAGGGTTTGCAACTGTATTTTATTCAAAGTTTTAATTTGTTGTAAATCTTTTAACGATGAATGAATGAAATTAATTTTGATTTAAATGTAAAAAAAAAGGAAAAAACAGAACACCAGAACTCATTCTTCTCATTCTTCGTAAAATCAAACATTGACATAGAAACTAGTCACCTTTGAATTAAATTAAAGATAACCATTATAATTAGATAAAATCAATGAAAGTATGTGGTTGTGGTATGGGGTATATTTTTCAAAACTAAATAGATAAACATGTTAGAACAATGTTTTTATTTTGATTTTGATGATTTCATATAAAAAAAGTTTTATACCAAAACAATGTTTTTAAAAAATTGCCCAAATACTTTAAAATATTTTATTTTATTTTTTATTAAGTTTTTAAAGTACTTCTTGAACTTTATTTTTGACACATCGTACAACTTCTCGGTGAAGAGGTCGTCGGCCGTTCCTAATAGGGAGACCGTACTTGAGTTTTTTAAAACTTGAAACATAGCAGAGAAAATTTAATGAGAGAGAAATCGGCGGCGCCATGAGGTTATCGGTGCACGAAGGTTTGCAAAAATTGATTTTATCTCTCTGTTTTGTGATCACGGTCTCTATAGACAAAGAATCGCTATAGCGTAAACCGAGTCTCTGACAGACAAGAAACCGATCGCTATATACAACAACCTAGGTCTCTATCACCGGTCTCTATGACAAAGAACTTGTACAAAGAACTTTGTACTTGAAAATTCATTTTTTCTCTGTATTGATAGCAACTGGTCCCTATGGCATAGAGACTGGTCGCCCTATATAGAGACTGGTCTCCCTTGATAGAGCGACCGATCGCTATAAACAATTTGATAACAGATTCTATCCGTTGCAGCAACACTTATCACCAAGATTTACTTTATCATTTCTTAACCATTTTTGTAGATCTTTTGATACTTCTTTTTACAGACAAAATTTCAAATTGGAGGACTCTATATTGGAAATCAAATCTTGAATCTTCTCTATAAATAGTTGGAGATTTTGAAGGATCAAACAACACACAATTCTACATAACACAACAAGAAAATCTCAAACAAATTTATTGTTCTTCATTTTCAACATTCTTGTTGTAATAGCCTAAACACTACACTTCACATATTGCTTGATAGACTTTCATTCTTGATTATACTTGCACTTTTAAGTTGTAATAATTCATTTAAAGTGTAATCTTTATTGTATTTGTAACATCGTCCAAAACAAGAAATCATTTTTAGTGTTCTTTAGGAAGAACACATTTGGTTGATTAAAGATAGTTGATTGAAAAGCTTGGTGCTTTTCATGTTGAAAAGTGGTACTCTTCGAGGTGTAGAAGAGTTTGGTGCTCTTCGAGTTGGAAGAGTTTGGTTCTCTTCAAGGTTGTTTGTTGTAAGAAGTGTTAATGTTATCATTATTGGCAAATTTGGTCTTTCCGCACAGTGCAAAATCTAGTGTTGTAACACTAAAATGCAACATCGAGTGCAAGTAATGAGGTGATTTAGGTGCGGCATTTTCTACTTATGGTTTATGGCTATTGTTCTATTTCGAGTAGCTTGCTGATAAACTGTGATTTCTTATCTAGAATTTTTCAGCCTGTTTAATTGCCATTTAAACTCCTTCCTTGTATATTTGTTCTTACCCATATGGAATGGTTTTATCTCTTGCTGTTTTCCTTTTATAGTTTTGTAACTTCTAGCTGGAAATATGCATGCACTTGATTTCAACCAAGAAAGGATCGGTCCAGCCATGTAAGGACCGGTTTCATTCACTATATAAAAGGAGCTCAGCATTTGAAGAAGATTATCGAGAAAAACACTATTTCAGCAATATTGTTCTTCTTCAAGAAATCTTTGTGTTATAATTCTATTCTTCGGGAGTAGAAGTTGAAGATCTATGGACTGGATTTATTGGTATGTGTTTTGCATGTATTTTGGGCTTAATTGTAGCTAGAATAAGTTGATATGCATGCATTACTTGAGTAAAAAGGGTTATATTTCTGTAAAGTGGAAAAGATATTACGCTTTGCTCGTTTTGTAGGAATTAATCAATATTTGTATCATTTTGGCGACAATTCGGAGCATTGCGGTAAAGGACCGCCAATAATCGAGCTAATGTGTGATGTTTGGAGTTGAATCAAGAAGAAATCACACGAACCGGGCGAGAAACAAAAGGAAACGGAGAAGACTCAGTTGGAGTAGATGCGCACGGGGTGGGCGCGCGTCCATAGCACGACCCGTGCGCCACTGCCAAAGAGGAATCAGCCTATGGCACCCGCATGGGCTGGTCGTATGTGGAGCGCACGGCTCGTGCATCCCTTGGCGAATGAATTATCATACGGCACCCGACGGGTCGTCGTCGGCAGACAGGCGCCAGCCCGTGCGTGCGTGAGGGAAAACAGTGGTTTGCCGGTTCTAATCGAGTTTTGACCCAAATGGAGTATAAATAGAGACGAGGCGGCCCCAAACGAAGACACGCTGATTATTGCCCTAGAAAGCAGAGAAAAGCGCAACCTTCTACCGGAGGATTGGAGAGATTGATCGAGGTCACAACCACGCGCTTGAGGATTGAAGATAGATCGAGAGATCATCGATATCCCTGAGTTTTCTCATTCCATAGTATCATTTACTTTCAATTAGTTAGATATGAACATGAATAATTTGTCTATGAATTGTTTATTTCCCATGTCTGGCTAAACATCTTGTGATTCATGGGTTTGGGATTAGGTTAATGGATACTTTTGTTTGATGTTTAATTTCAATTGAAGTTATTATTTTCTAACCCTATTCGAGTACTTTGTTTTATTTATGGTTTATCAAAAGGCCTTTGGTTTAACTTGTTATGATGTATTGATTCATAATTCGAAAGATGAGTTTCAATACTAGATCTTGAGTACTTGACACGGATATTTGCAAGATTGAGAAGTCTGTGAATATTTGTGAGGATTTATAATCTTTTGTGCTTTTGGGAGTTGGATAACTTATGTTGAGTAGAGATGCTAGCATAGATAATCCAATCAATGTTTTTACATACATCTCGAGAGAGAGGGTAAAATACTTTCGTAATTGTCTTATAGGGAAGAATAATAATAATAACTTTGCTTGTGATTAATCTGATGACAAAAGAGAATATTAACTAAAACCATAACCCTGGAATCCATTCATCTCCTTGATCTTTCAATCAATCTTTACTTAGTTTTTTTTAGGATAAATTCTTGTCTTAGTTTTACAAAACCAAGTCACTCAATTTCGATCGTCTGGATAAAAATAAGACTATTACAATCCCAATACTTAGTACATTAATTTATTAGTCTCTGTGGATTCGACCTTGCTAACCCTATTCTATAAACTACACCGTACACTTGCAGTGAAGCTAAATATAAGGCGAACATGGATCGACTCAACCGTTCAAGGGATTTGAATTTGGAGGGATTCCAACGAGGTTGAGGTTTTTGAAGAATCGATCAAAAATATTAGTTTTATACGAGTGTTGGTGTATAAGATAAAGAGGGAGTCTTTATGCTTTACGTAAATCCAATCGTATTTGTAATAATTGTTTGTTTTGTAATATTGGATTGTTTCTTCTCTGGGCGTGGCCTCGTGCATTAAGATTGAGGAATCTAAGCACGTAAAAAATCCCCGTGTTATTTTTATTCCGATGTGTACTTGTGTTGTTTGGTTCAGTGGTACAACATTAACATACAACACCATAAGAATCTGATTTGTTTAATGTTTTAAGGCATCAGATTCTATCAATTGGCATCCAGAGCCTTTCACTAATCCTTATTAGTGTGATCCTATTATTTTTATAAATGTTGCTAACATGGACATCTATCGTGAGGGAAGCTCTATTTCTCGACCACCTCTTCTCATTGAAATAGATTTCTCCTACTGGAAAGCCAAAATGAGAGCATTCATCAAATCTGTAGATGAATGTGCTTGGAAATCCATCCTGACTGGTTGGACGCCACCTACTGAAGTTGTTGATGGCAAAAGTGTTCCAAAAAATGAAACTCAATGGACAATTTTTGAGGACCAACTGGCGATTCGAACTCAACGGCTCTCAATGCGATCTTCAGTGCAGTCGATGAGAATCAGTTCAAACTGATATCTACGTGTGAGACCTCGAATGAAGCTTGGGATATCCTACAAGTTGCCTATGAAGGAACTGAAACTGTAAGAATGTCTAAACTCCAAATGCTCACTTCTAAATTTGAGAATCTTCGCATGAGTGAAAATCAAACCATAAGTGATTTTAACTGTAAACTCTGTGATATCTGAAACCATAAGTACCAGACGTTCCGGCAGTCCAGCAGCAAGCGATTTGCGATTACTTTCGCCCATAGACAAATCGCAACTATGGTGGAATTGCCAATGTCCCAATTAATGCGAATAATTTTGAGCTGAAGCCAACACTGATCTCGATGGTGCAGCAGAATCAGTTTGGGGGTTTTCCGTCTAAGGATCCCAATTCTCATCTTGCGAACTTCATGTAGATTTGCAACACAATCAAGCTGAATGGGGTGACTGATGATGCTATATGGTTGCGCCTATTCTCTTTCTCTTTAAGGGATAAGGCTAGAAACTGGCTAGGCACACTAACTCATGGGAGTGTGAATACTTGGGACGAGCTGAGTCAGAAATTCTTTTTTAGATACTTCCCACCAAGTAAGACACTACAGCTCAAGAGTGAGATCACGCAGTTCATGCAGTTTGATACTGAGCCATTATATGAGGCCTGGAGAGATTCTGTGATTTATTATGGAGGTGCCCGCAACACGGATTTCCAGAGGATCAACAACTTTGGTTTTTTTATAACGTGTTGATGGGACAGACTAGGCCGTTTGTGGATGTTGCAGCAGTAGGTGCTTTACTGGCTAAATTTCCACAAGATGCATTTAACTTGTTGGAAGAGATGGCGATGAATAGCTATCAGTGGCCCTCCGAGAGGACTAATGTGAAAAGGGTAGCCGAAGTCACTGATTCGGACCCAATTAAGGAATTGACATCTCAGATGACTGAGTTGACCAATCAGTTGAGTGTATTGACGAAGGGGACTGATGGAAACGCGGGTGCAAGTAATGGGGGAGTTCATCTAGATCCCATGGAGGAAGCAAATTATGTCAACAACCGGAATTTCAACAATTACCGGAACAATCAGACTCCTACTTATTACCACCCGGGTTTGAGGAATCATGAGAACTTTTCCTACACAAATACGAAGAATGTGTTGCAACTGCCACCGAGGTTTAATGTGAAATATGGTGTCATAAATACTGAGGCTAAGCCATCTATGAAGGATATATTCACCTCGTTTATGAATGAGATGAGGAACCAATTCAATAAGAATGAGGCAAAGCTGGACAAAATCGAAAGTCATGTCACACAATTGGCCAACACTATGGGGTCCCAAATGAAAAATCTTGAAACCTGAATTGGCCAATAGCTACGATCATTGGTGGGCAGCATCAGAAAGGCCAATTTTCGAGCAACACTGAGGTTAATCCAAAGGAGTAGTGTAAAGTCATTCGTCTGAGGAGTGGAACGGAATACGAGGGGCCAAAAATACCTGAAAATACTGAACAGACTTAGGAGAGCACGGCCCGTGCGCCACCGCACGGCCAGGTCGTGCGTCCCACAGGGACTGCGGCGGTTGGTTCAGGAGACACAAAAACTGAAGCAAATGGCGATGTTGAGGCTGAGGAAGGAGTTGAGGACCATCTTGCTGAACAAAAAGGGGCTAAGAATCTTAAATCTTCCTCTAACCCTGATTTTTCTAAACTTACTACTCCCCTTCCTTTTCCCCAACGATTTAAAAGAAAAAGTTAGATTCGCAATTTGCAAAATTTTTAGATATATTTAAGAAACTGCATATTAACATACCTTTTGCAGACGCATTGGAGCAGATGCCCAATTACGCTAAATTTTTTAAGGATGTTATGTCAAAGAAAAGAAAGATGACTGGTTTCGAGACAGTTAATCTAACAGAGGAGTGCAGTGCAATAATCCAAAGGAAACTACCACAGAAACTGAAAGATCCGGGGAGTTTCACTATCCCTTGTACTATTGGTGATGTTTTCTTTAATAAAGCACTTTGTGATTTAGGAGCAAGTATTAACTTGATGCCCTTGTCAATTTTCAGGAAACTTAGATTGGGAGAGGTGAAGCCGTCTACAGTCACCTTACAACTTGCGGATCGATCACTCACTTATCCGAAGGGAATCATCGAGGATGTGCTTGTCAAAGTCGATAAATTCATATTTCATGTGGATTTTTTGGTGTTGGATATGGAGGAGGATAAAGATGTCCCTTTGATACTTGGACGTCCATTCCTGGCTACCGGGAAGGCCTTGATAGATGTGCAAAAGGGAGAACTCATATTACGGGTTAATGATGAGCATGTTTTATTTTCTATCTATAAGGCACTACAATTTCATAATGGTGTTGAGAATTGTAGTTTCATAGACGTAGTTGAGTCTTGCATTGATGAATATGCAGATCCTACATTGTTTAAGGATGATTTAGAGTTTGGTTTGACACATTTGTGTTCAACGTCAAATATGATGATTGATTTCGATAATCACGAATTGTATGACTGTGTTTGTGCTCTAGATAATATGCAGTGTTTGATATATGTTTTTATCTTAATTTTGATGATTTTGTTTTTACACCAAAACAATATTTTTAAAGGTTGTCCAAATACTACTAAATGATTTAAAATGGTTTTTATATTCTCCCGAGTATTTCTTCAAGTTTAGTTTTTGACAAAATTGGACAACACTTCAAATGATTTTATGTCTATAAGTTTTTACTTCAAAAAAGGTTCCTAAAATGTTGTCTAAATACTCATTGGTTTAAAATGTTTTACTATATTTTGGAGTATTTCTTGAGTTTTATTTTCGACAAAAAATTGGACAACATTTCTGTCTCGTGGTCGACCGGCCGCCTCTATAGGGCAACCCGTGCACTGAAGAGTACGTTTGAAACGAGAAAATGAACCTAAGGTGAAATTAGGCGGTCGGCCGTGCCGGGTCGGTCGATCGGTGCCGTCGGCCGTCGCCCCCGTCGACCGGTGCACGCAACTTTGCGCTGAAAGCGAGAAACTTCAAACCTTGCAAAATGATTGAGGGGGACCGGTTGAGACAAGGGTAGACCGGTCGAAGCCTATGTCGTCGATCGGTCCTGTTGTAATTTTCAATGTGTTCTTCAAATCTCTTATTTGTGCGGCGACCGGCATACTGTGCTTTGACAACAAAAATATGACCGTTTGACCATTGAGACATATTTCCTTAAAATGTGGGATTGATTTCTAACAGCTATATTCTTGATTTTAATTGTATTTTTCTGTAGATTTTCAATCCCCCAAGAGGAGCCTATGCTTGATCAATCATCTCCTATAAATAGAGGAATTTTTGGAGCAACCAACACAACAATTGAGATGCAACACAACAAGATACACTTCAAGCAAATATTTGTTCTTCATTGTTATTATTCTTGTTGTAATTTTGCCTAGCTTATCACTTCCACATCCCGAGGTCTAGGCTATTCTTGATTACACTTTGCACTCAAATTGTAATATTCATTATTGAGTTGTAATCTTGATTTTTTGGTTATCATTCAACACAAGATATCCTTGTGAGTGTTCTTGTGGTAAGAACACACTTGGATGATCTAGGTGATAGGTGCAATAAGATTGTGGTGATCTTCTTATTGAGGTGTTGAAGAATTTGGTATTCTTCAAGGTTGAAGATTGTGGTAATCTTCACAAGGTGCCGTTGAAGGAAGATTGTGGTGATCTTCAAAGGGAGATTGTGGTAATCTCCAAAGGTGGTGTTGAAGAAGAGTGTGGTGCTCTTCAAGGTGTTGTAAGTTGAATTTGTATTAATTTTGGTAATTAATAAAATTCTTTTTCTTTGAAATCCATCCAGGATATCTTTGGGGTGGTAGTAGATTAGGCCCAGGTGGGTTGAACTACTATAAATCGACGCGTGTTGTTTACATTCCGCACCTTTATTCTTGTGTTTGAGCATTTGGTTTGAAAAAGAGGGCGAAATCGAAAAAGATGGAGATAATCTATTCACCCCCTCTAGATTATCGTAGCCGCTTGGACTTACAAGTGGTATCGAGCCAAACTCTTTGGCAAGCTCGTTTCGCATCGCGAGTGAAGAGGAACGATCGTCATTACTGACGAAGCTCAACTTTCCGGCACCTCCACCACCAAGCCACCACTATTTGATTCCAAAAATTTTATATTTTGGAAAGAAAGAATGGAATGTTATTTACAAGGTTGCGGGTTTAATATTTGGAATACCGTCATAAATGGAGAACCCATTCCGATGATAGATACACCACACACCTCCAAAAGCCTCAAAGAGCTAAATGATGAAGAGAAGAAAATCATCTCTTTAAACGGTAAGGCTCTAAATATCTTGTATTGTTCATTTACTAATTTGGAATATGAACATATTGTAGGAATTCGATTGGCACATAAAGTATGGCAAAAATTAGAAGCCATCTATGGAGTATTTGCAAATGAAAGGAGTCAAACAAAAGCATCTACTTTTCAAAGGGATACAAGCTCAAATCTAAGGAACAAGTCTCTTACAACTTCCAACTATGAAGAAGTTGAATATTGTTTTATGGGCATCGAAGAAGAAAACGAGTATGTCTTAAACCTTCTACTTCTTATGATATTGTTATTCAAAATGATTATAGTGATTTGCAAAATGATTTTGATGATCTTCAAAATGAATTCCAAAATTTACTTGTTAAGTACAAAAATTTGAAAAAGGAATTCAATATTTTGAAAAATGAAAAGGATAGCTTATTTACTTCCTATGAATCGCTATCATGTGCTCACACCACCACACTTGACAAGGTTAGAAACCTTGAGAAACAAAATAGTACTCTTATTGAAGATATTAATTGTATGAAAAAGGATTTATCTAAATCCAACTTAAGTACCGATGAAATTGTTGATTGTTGTGATAATTCGAAAATAGAACTTGATCATAAGTTTAACGTTGTCAATCATATGAAAAGGAATCAAGTCTCTAAGCATGTTGGTCATTATGCTCCTAGAATTATTACTTGCTTTTATTGCGGTAAAAAGGGTCATACGGTAAATACTTGTCGAGCTAGAAATAGCTCTAATTATTGTTGGAGACCTAAAAGTCTCAAAGCTAATCCTAAAGGACCCAAACACTTGAGGGTACCACAAAATAATGTTTTATTAGGTACCCGGCGAAATAATAATCGGAGAAAATTCATGCCACCAAGGAAATATCAAATGAACATCTCATTTGATCAAAGAAGGAGAAAACATTTTCAACAAAGTCAAAATCCAAGAAGAGGATACAATCAAAAATGGGAAGAACACAATCCTTGGAAATGGCAAAGACATCATCAACAAGATGATTTTCAAAGAAGAAGAGACCATCAACAATGGGAAGGTAACAAACCTTGGAAATGGAGTAATCAAAGAAGTCATCATCAATAAAGTGATTTTTCAAGGGGAAGATATCATCAACAATGGGAAAGACACAACCCATGGAAACGGAGAAATTGGTAAACCGTATCTCCCCATTTATATATGCATTTTATTTTAATTCTATGCATGTTTTTAATTGTGTCTTAATTGTAAAATGAGTTTTCAAGTATTTAATTTTAAATTAAGGTCTTCAAAACTTATTTATATTTTCAAATTTTTTTTAAAAGAAGACCTTTCATGTTATCTCTATAAATCTTTTGCATTCAATTAGACTTATGTGGTTTATTATCTCTTATGAATTTTTATAGCATAAGTATTTTTTGATATCTCCTATTACTTGCCTACACTTGTGCTTTTGTGCAAATTTTGTCTAAGAATTGTGTAGGATATATATCTCATATTCATTGGCTAATTCGTCACCAAGGTTCTTAAACTATCGAGGTATGTTCACTCGTATTTATCTTAGAGCTCGACATTATGTTTCAAGATATTTCGTTTCAACCCCCTAAGTGCCCCTAAATGATTTTGCAACTTTCTCTTAAAAGGGCACTACTCATTAAGTCTCGATTTTCTTGAATATATGTTTTCCCAAAACCCGTATTTGTTGGACTTGGTCCAAAATTATCTTTTTGCAAAGTTTTAAAAACTTTTGGGGTGAAAAATCGGATTTTTGAAAAACCTGGAAAATGTAAAATAGCACTGGGACGGTCAAAGCAGTGGCGATTGGTCGCCCTGCACGTCGACCGGTCGCACCCTACCTCGACCGGACGCCCAGGCTAATTTTACAAGTTAAAAACGTTCTGCCTTTCAGTTCAAAACAGACGTAGAAGAACCCCCAAACCCTTGCTGCGAAAAATTCATCCCCTTTCTTCTATATTCCTCAATTTTTCATCATTTTTCACGATTCTTGTTGCTAATCCTCTTATTTTCACAAGAATCTTACATATATGGCTCCCCCAAAGAATTCCACCAGTCGAAATCCCATCTCCAAGCGTAGAAGGGGCGGAGAGGGTTCTTCAAGAAATCGGCAAGAAGAAGCCGAACAAAGGGATATTCGAGCTGCCCAGAGAAACGTAGCTCAAGAAGGTGATGACGTTCAAAATCCCGTACTCTCTCGGGCCCAAATTACCGAGCTCCGCGGAACAATTTCGCTCCAAAATTGCCGTTGGACGAAAGGTAAAAAATCTTTTATTACTCAAGCTCCTCATTCCCACAATGTTCTTAATTTCATCAATAAATATGCGGAATGGTACTATGAAGATTCGGGAATGGGAGGAAAATCGATTGCTCGGACTAAAATGTGTCGTTTTAATATATTTACAAATGAATATCCTACTATTAGATGATTCTTTGAGGAGCAAGGTTGGATGTTTTTATGGGAGCATGCTTATGTCTTATATGATGATGATATTATCCAACTCTTTTATGCTAATATGTGGGTGCAATATGATGTTGAAAGGAAGCCGATTGCTGTTAATTCGTTTGTAAGGGGTCGTCATTTTAGGTGGACTCCTAATGATATTTGTCGGCTTTTATATGTTAGAGAAGGTGGTTGGGACTATTTTTCTTGTGGTACTTGGAATGATGAAATGTTGGGGGTGTCCATGAAAGAAGTTATGACATATTTGGGCGTATGGCCAAAGTATTCATTGTTGGCGATGACACTTGAGCATCGTATTTTATCTGTTATTGTCGCCTACTGTATTTGTGGAAAGGCGGGTAAGATGCCTAGCAACATGGATTATTTTCTGACCTATAAGATTGCTAAGAGGGAACCGCTTAACTTTGGCGCCATACTTATTCAATGTCTAATTGAGTCCATCACTCAAGGTAATAAGAAGTTGGTTATGGGAAATTGGATTTGTAAACTTCTTATACAATCGGGACTACCTTCGTCGGAATGTAACTCAGAGGTATTTCAAAATGACTTTGACATTGATAACATCTCCCAAATGGTCACTATGCGAAAGAATATGGACATCCGACCAACCAAAATGGCTAGAGGAAGAGGTCAAGATTCCCCCGATCCTAACGACTTCTTTGATGATGCCGAGGCCGCAAGATTGGCGGAGGAAGGCGAACCGAGCAATCCAGAGGGTAATACCAGTGCTCAACCGCCTAGGAGGTATACCCAAGCCGAATTTGATGAGCTAAGGGCTTTTCATGAGGCGAGGTATGAGGCTTTGGAGCAAAAGACCTCCAAAATGCAAAAGTCTATCGGCAAATTGAAGAAATTCATCAAAGACTTCATTCCCGGATCTTGCTTCTCCTCGGACGAAGAATGATGTCCCCACCCCTTTATTTTTAGCACTTTCTTTCATGTTGCTTTGTACTTCTATGAACTTTGTAAAACTCTTTTGCACTAATGATATTTGCTTGTTTTCTTGAAAGGGTTAAAATTACAAGTTGATAATGACTTGTGGGTGATCATGGTATTGATGGAGTATTTGATAGTAAAAATACTATAATTTAGCATTGTTTGATGTTGGTATGAAGTACTTGATGGTAAAAGTGCGCCAACATGTATCTCTTAATGGCTCTTTATTTTTTGCTTGATGGCATTGGTAATGCCTTGATCTCTCTTTGGCTAGATTATCTCAATTGGGTTGAACCTTTGAGAATTTACTTTGTTTATGCCTATTATTTGTTGGATACATGTTGAAAATTGCTTTTGGTGATGGTATGAACAACTTGGCTTGATTTCATTTACAAGAGCTACATATATCTTTTTCAATTTTTTGACGCCCGCCAAGTGTTCGTTATACTGCTTCTATGAAAATCCCATCACATACATGAATCTCTTATGATCAATGTCTTAAAATCTTTTTGAGATCATGTTTTTGGCTAACTAATGAGCTTTTGGATTTATTATGATACATTTCTCTAATTGTAAGCTCTTGAACAAATTGTAAAAGCTAAAGCCTTTAGCTTATGGATAATCGATTTTACATTATTATTGATGTGCTTGTTGATAGGGGGAGCTTGTGTACTGATTATATTTACTCCCCTACTTGGTTGCTTTTATATTTTGGAAATTTTGGTTGCTTCCAAACGGTTAAATATTTTTACCGGAAAATCATTTCTAAAATTATTCTCCTAGTTTGTGTAAAAATTGTTTTGGTTTGTAATCATCAAAAAGGGGGAGATTGTTTGATATATGTTTTTATCTTAATTTTGATGATTTTGTTTTTACACCAAAACAATCTTTTTAAAGGTTGTCCAAATACTACTAAATGATTTAAAATGGTTTTTATATTCTCCCGAGTATTTCTTCAAGTTTAGTTTTTGACAAAATTGGACAACACTTCAAATGATTTTATGTCTATAAGTTTTTACTTCAAAAAAGGTTCCTAAAATGTTGTCTAAATACTCCCGACTGGTTTAAAATGTTTTTACTATATTTTCGGAGTATTTCTTGAGTTTTATTTTCGACAAAAAATTGGACAACATTTCTGTCTCGTGGTCGACCGGTCGCCCTATAGGGCAACCCGTACCTGAAGAGTACGTTTGAAACAGAAAATGAACCTAAGGTGAAATTGGTAGTCGACTGGTCGCCGTGTCCAGGTCGGCCGTGCGGTCGGCCGATGCCGCCGCCCGTGCGACCGGTGCACCGCAACTTTCTTTGAAACGTAAACTTCAAACCTTGCAAAATGATTGAGGGGGACCGGTTGAGACAAGGGTAGACCGGTCGAAGCCTATGTCGATCGGTCGCCCTGTTGTAATTTTCAATGTGTTCTTCAAATCTCTTATTTGTGCGCGACCGGTCGCCCTGTGCTTTGACAACAAAAATATGACCGTTTGACAGCAGACATATTTCCTTAAAATGTGGGATTGATTTCTAACAGCTATATTCTTGATTTTAATTGTATTTTTCTGTAGATTTTCAATCCCCCAAGAGGAGCCTATGCTTGATCAATCATCTCCTATAAATAGAGGAATTTTTGGAGCAACCAACACAACAATTGAGATACAACACAACAAGATACACTTCAAGCAAATATTTGTTCTTCATTGTTATTATTCTTGTTGTAATTTTGCCTAGCTTATCACTTCCACATCCCTGAGGTCTAGGCTATTCTTGATTACACTTTGCACTCAAATTGTAATATTCATTATTGAGTTGTAATCTTGATTTTTTTGGTTATCATTCAACACAAGATATCCTTGTGAGTGTTCTTGTGGTAAGAACACACTTGGATGATCTAGGTGATAGGTGCAATAAGATTGTGGTGATCTTCTTATTGAGGTGTTGAAGAATTTGGTATTCTTCAAGGTTGAAGATTGTGGTAATCTTCACAAGGTGCCGTTGAAGGAAGATTGTGGTGATCTTCAAAGGGAGATTGTGGTAATCTCCAAAGGTGGTGTTGAAGAAGAGTGTGGTGCTCTTCAAGGTGTTGTAAGTTGAATTTGTATTAATTTTGGTAATTAATAAAATTCTTTTTCTTTTTGAAATCCATCCCGGATATACTGGGGTGGTAGTAGATTAGGCCCTAGGTGGGTTGAACTACTATAAATCGACGCGTGTTGTTTACATTCCGCACCTTTATTATTGTGTTTGAGCATTTGGTTTGAAAACGAGGGCGAAATCGAAAAGATGGAGATAATCTATTCACCCCCTCTAGATTATCGTAGCCGCTTGGACTTACATGCAGGAGCTACCGAGAAGTGCGAGAAGCGCGCACACGAATAAAAATGTGCGGGAGTCAGTTCTGTAGGGGCGCACGACCCGTGCTCCAAAGCACGCCCTGGTCGTGCGCATGGTTGAAGCAATAGACGAAAATCCTAAAGACCGCACGACCTGTGCGCCTGAGCACGGGCAGGTCGTGCGTGGGGCCTAAGAAAATGATGAAACACCTGAAGACCGTACGGCCCCTGCATCTGAGCACGGGCAGATCGTGCGTGAGGCCGAAGAGAAGGACTTAATTACTGAAGAACGCACGGCTCATGCGTCTGAGCACGGGTAGCCCGTGCGTGAACCTGAAGAGCCTGTTTCGAACCCAGAACTCAAGCCATTGCCCGACATCTCAAATACGCATTTATTGGAGCAAATAACACGAATCCAGTAATCGTATCATCCCTTTTAACTTCAGTTCATCTCGATAAATTGCTTAGGGTGTTGAGAAAACATAAGTCTGCGATAGGTTGGTCAATTTTTGATTTAAAAGGCATAAGTCCATCGATTGTCATGCATAAAATTAGAATGGAAGATGTCTATAAACCTTCAGTGCAGAATCAAAGAAAATTGAACCCTATAATGCAAAAGGTTGTTAGGAAAAAGGTTTTAAAATGGTTAGATGTTGGAATTGTGTATGCGATCTCTGATAGTTCTTGGGTGAGTCCGGTACAAGTGGTACCAAAGAAAGGGGGGATGACTGTAGTTAGAAATGAGAATGATGAACTTATTGCAACTAGGATAGTTACTGGGTGGCGTATATGCATTGATTATAGGAAGTTGAATGATGCCACTCGTAACGATCACTTTCCCATCCCCTTTATTAATATGATGTTAGATCGCTTGGCGGGATATGATTATTATTATTTTCTCAATGGTTATTCCGGGTACAACCAGATCATGATTGCACTGGAAGACCAAGAGAAGACGATATTTACATGCCCCTATGGTACATTTGCATTTCGCAGAATGCCATTCGGACTATGTAATGCACCCGCGACTTTTCAGCGATGTATGATGGCTATATTTCATGATTTTATTGAGAAAATAATGGAGGTATTCATGGATGATTTTTCTGTGTTTGGAGATTCTTTTGATCATTGCTCGGATAATCTTTCTTTAGTGTTGCAGAGATACGAGGAAACTAACCTTGTTTTGAATTGGGAGAAGTGCCATTTTATGGTACGAGATGGCATTGTATTGGGCCATCGGGTTTCTTCTGCAGGTTTAGAAGTGGACAGAGCGAAGATTGTCGCAATTGAGAAAACTCCCACCTCCAACAAATGAGAAGCCCATTAGAAGCTTCTTGGGGCACGCCGGATTCTACAGAAGGTTCATTCGTGACTTTTCTAAAATCACTAAACCTTTGAGTCAGTTATTAGAAAAAGATATTGCTTTCAATTTTTCCGATGATTGTTTGCAGACATTTGAGATTCTGAAGAAAGCTTTGGTGATGACACCAATTCTTGTAGTTCGGATTGAGTCGACCCTTTGAGCCGATGTGCGATGCAGTGACTTTACTGATTGGGGCTATTCTAGGTCGAGAAAAAGGGATAAGCTGTTCCGAGCCATTTACTATGCGAGCAGAACATTGGACAGTGCCCATCAAAACTATACCACCACTGAGAAGGAAATGCTGGCAATTGTTTATGCATTCGATAAGTTCCAATCTTACTTGATTGGAACTAAGACGATAGTCCACTGAGACACCACGCGCGATCAAATATCTATTCGACAAGAAGGATGCCAAACCGAGACCGATTCAGTGGATCCTTTTGTTGCAAGAGTTCGATGTGGAAATCCGAGATAGGAAAGGTTGTGAAAATGTGGCAGTAGACCACTTGTCCATGTTGGAGTACAAGAAGGATGAGAAAGAGGGCACTGATATAATCAAGGAGGAGTTCCCCGATGAGCAGCTCTTAATGTTACATGCTCAATTCCCATGGTATGCAGATTTTGTGAATTATTTGGTAGCGGGAGTCATGCCTCCAGATTTATCTTCCTATAAAAAAAAGAAGTTCCTCCATGGCGTCAAGTTCTATATGTAGGATGACCCCTTGCTCTTTAAGAGGTGCACAGACACAACCATCAGAAGATGTGTGCCTCAAGAACAGTGGGAGGGAGTTCTACAATAGTGCCATTCTTCACCTTCTGAGGGACACTTTGTTCCGACATGCAACTGCGGCAAAGGTATTGCAGAGTGGGTTATACTGGCCCACTTTGTCTAATGATTGCTATTTATATGTGCATCAGTGTAATAGAAGCCAACGGATGGGGAACATTTCGAGACGACATGAGATGCCCATGACCAATGTGATGGAAGTCGAGCTCTTTGATGTATGGGGGATTGACTTTATGGGTCCCTTTCCATCTTCTTTGGGTTATCAGTACATTTTACTTGCAGTGGAGTACGCATCTCGATGGGTTGAGGCGATTCTGGCACAAACGAATGATGCGCGAGTAGTGATGAAGTTCCTAAAGAAAAATATATTCACTCGGTTTGGAACCTCGAGAGCTTTGATTAGCGATGGGGGGTCACACTTTGTGAATAAATTGATGAGCAATCTACTTGCAAAGTACGGGGTTAAGCACAAGGTGGCATTAGCATATCATCCGCAAGCAAACGGCCAAGCAGATGTAGCCAATCGCGAGATTAAGTAAATCTTATAAAAGACAGTGAATATAAATCGCAAGGATTGGGCTATGAAGCTAGATGATGCATTATGGGCATATCGGACTGCATATAAGACACCATTGGGCACATCACCTTATCAGTTGGTATTTGGAAAATCATGTCACTTGCCCGTGGAATTAGAGCACAAGGCGTTTTGAGCTATAAAAAGGTTAAATTTTGACTTCAAATCAGCGGGTGAGAAGAGGCTTTTGCATTTGAATGAGATGGAGGAGTTCCGAGATGAAGCCTACAAGAATTCCCGAATTTACAAGGAGCACACCAAGAGATGGCATGATCGAATGATAAAGAAAAGAGAGTTTTACCAGGTAAACAAGTGCTTTTGTTCAACTCGCGTCTTAAACTCTTTTCGGGAAAACTCAAGTCACGGTGGTCAGGACCGTTTATGATTAAGAAGGTGTTGAATCCTCCAGGAATAGTGGAATTGTTGACCCGGGATGGGGAGACGTTTATGGTAAATGGCCAGAGGATCAAGCACTACTTTCATAGTGATCAAAAGGAAGAGGGGACACGCCTCACTTTGCGAGAACCATGATCAAGTATACATGAGTCAAGCTATAGACGTTAAATTTAGCGCTTGTTGGGAGGCAACCCAGCGGTTTGTTGTATTATCTTTTCATTTTTTCCTTTTGATAGTTGGGATTTTATTGCTTTCCTTTAAAAAAACTGGAAATTTCGGAGTTTTGGTACGGCCCGTGCATACTTCAGGTATGAGGAGTGAGCTCACGGCATTACGCATGGGCAGGGCGTCCGCTATGCGCATGGCCCGTGCGTATTCGCAGATTTTGGACTGGCCCTACGGCATGACGCACGGGCTGCCCGTGCGCAAGGCGCATGGCTCGTGCGTCTGTCGGTCCCGTGCGCAAGGCGCATGGCCCATGCGTCTATCGGCTGAGGCAGCAATAAGGGCGCAGCAGGTTCAAATTTTTCTCACTTCTAAACACTTTCTTGCGCACAAAGCACACAAGAGCTCTCATCCCTCTCAAATCTTTCAATCTTTTCACTTGATTTTCACCAAAAATTCATCCCCCACACTACTCACACACAAATTGAACACTCAAACTTGCTTTGGAGTGAGATTTCGGTTGAAAGAAGCACCTAGGGTTCCAATTGCGCCTCTTTCCTAATTTCCGAGAATTCCGGTAAGAAGTTCAAGTTTTTTTTCGAATTTCTTATAGATTATGGATTAGAGTTCATATATGGTGCATGCTTTGATGAATTTGCCATGATTTACTTGAATTATTCTATGGGGCATTTAATCAAACACCTTGTGGGATTGATGAATTGAGGTATATGTGGTTGATTTAATGATGAATCTTGCACGAGCTTGAATAATTAGGGTGTTAGTGGCTATGATTCTCTGCAATTACATTGTTGTTTAGGCTTGGGAGCTTAATTGTTAAGTAAATTGTGGGAAAGAGACATTATGCCTTATATGAATTGTTTAGCTTGAATTCATTTTGTTCTTGTTTTACTTGGCATGTGCGGAATCTCACATTTGTTTTTCTAAGTACATACTCGAACTAATGGTAGAAAGTCCCCCTCAGTCACTGCCGCACGGAAGGAGGTACATCCAGATAGCCCCAAGGGTTATGGACTTATTCTAACTGGGGATGATTACCGGGAGCGCTGGAGTTGGTTGATCACACGCTCATTTACACCGACGCGATATGCTGTCGATAAGTGTACCCAAGCCCTTGGGATACACGACGATGTTTGGCAGCTATTTGAGCGGGTTGGACGGACCGCGTTCATGCAAGGACGGTGGCCAACATATAAGAAACTACTAGAGTTCCTCAAAGACACTTGACATATACCAAAGGGCGGTGGAACTCCGAGCCCTGGAGGTCCATTTTCTTGGGCAACAAGCTAAGGCGTTTATCTATCACCCTTGACTCAATGAAATTCTTGGGGTACCTACTAACGCCCCTTACAAGAACACAGACCACTATAGCTTGATATGAATTCGGCGATTATTGGTTGACGCTAGAGACCGGCCCAATGCTCTATGGCGAGCTCATCTAAGGCCTTATCACTCCGAACCCCATTTCCGCTATATCCAAAAGGTCAGAGCTTACTCCGTCTTCGCCCCACATAATAACGGGGGTATGCAAGTTCGGGAGCTATACCTACTGTGGTGTATGCTACCCGTACCCCCTACAACACGGTGGCCCATTTTGTGGAACACGCTAGATATGTGGCCAAGCAGCCCGCTGGTACGATATTGATTGGGGGGATGTTCAACCCCATTGCTCGGCATTTTTGTGTCAATTTGAGAGGCTTGGAGCCCATTGAGGGCAGTCGGAGGATTAATATGAATGACCTACGCCAAATGAAAATCATAATAGAAGAATAGAACATGACTCTCTTCCAACAAAGGATCGGAACCGCCTTCCCACTTCGTAACCCACAACTGACATCTATGGTTGATGATCAGACTAATTGGTTGATGAACTCTAAGGCGCATACCAAAGTCATGGAAGCCATGCTTGCGCGGAAAAGGCGGAGGGTAGTCGGGTTGCCCAATGAGGATGAGTTGGTGATTGAGGCGATGGAGTATGACCGGCATGAGAGGGGTTTTAAGCAAGGGTTCCAACAAAGGATGCCCGACATACCGGAAAGCTCTCACCAAGGTGAGGAGCGTGGGGGGCCAGCTTACCAGGACAGACTATTTGCTCTTGAGGAGAGTATGAGGCAGCACCAGGATGATTTCCAGCATCACCAGGATGAGTACCATACCTTTGGGACAGAACAAGAGCAAAGATTATCAGGCGCAGGAACAACCGGAACTGGAGATGCTGCAGGTGATGCATCAGATACAAATGTGGCACATCTCCCAGGGCCACTTTCCGCCGCCACTCCCACAGTGAGACAGGTCCATTCCACACTTTTCTTTGAAATTCTATCTTCTCTTCTATGCGCTATAATTTCATTCAAGTTTGGGGGGAGAGGTAGTTATTTTGATTGAAGTGTGTGGCGAATATATATATATATATATATTTGCATTCATATAGTTGCATTTAGAGCATATAGGTTGCATTGCATTAGATGCTTGTTTTTTATTTTAGCACGTTTATTGATTTCTTAGGTTTTTAGGGAGTGAGTTGACCGCTATTGTGTTGCTTGTTGTGATCTTAGGAGCATTCGTTGAACAGTTTGTGTTGTTTTGAATTGGGTGTTGAGCGTGAGTTGATCGGGTTAATAATAGATAATATGGAGCATGTGAATATTGAAATCATGGTTGTTATGCTTTGAATTACGCAATTGCAAGCCTGTGAGCTTTGAGCCTTTACTGCTTTCATTATATGCAGTCTTGTTTGTTGATTGAGTGTGTCATTATTGTTGATATGAATTCTAGAAGTTGCTCTGGTTTCTCTGTCGAAGTCACATGTTGTATACAATTTATGAAAATGATTTAAGGCCATTTTTGATAAGCCTTTCAAGCCTTTTGCCTACCTAATGACATTGAATTTCCCTAGTTAGCCAATTTGAGCCTGTTACCTGATTTTTGATAGCCACATTTCTGTTTGATAAATGGTTTTATCATGATTTTGATGATTTTGATTTTACACCAAAACAATAGTTTTAAAGGTTGTCCAAATACTCCTAAATGATTTAAAATGGTTTTAATATTTTCCGGAGTATTTCTTCAAGTTTTATTTTCGACAAAATTGGACAACACTTTTAATGATTTTTTGGTAATGTATTTTTACACCAAAAACAATGTTTCTAAATGTTGTCCTAATACTCCCGATTGGTTTAAAATGTTTTTACTAAATTTTTGGAGTATTTCTTGAGTTCTATTTTCGACAAATATTGGACAACATTTTGCTCGTGGTCGCCGGCCGCTCGGGCGTCGACCGGTCCGGCCGACCGGCCGCCAATGGCGGTCAACGGTACTGGCACTGCAAGTTTCGTTTCGAAACAGAACACTTGATCTTTGCAAAATCCATAAGGGGGACCGGTTGGGATGATGGTCGACCGGTCGAGGTATACGTCGACCGGCCGCCTGTGTTATTTTTTGTGTATTCTTCTAACGTCTATTTATGTGCGACGGCCGCTCTATCTTTGACAAAGCAAATTTCTGACCGTTTGACAGCAGACACATTTCCTTAAATTGTGGGATTGATTTCTAACAGCTATATTCTTGATTTTAATTGTATTTTTCTGTATATTTTCAATCCCCAAGAGGAGCCTATGCTTGATCAATCATCTCCTATAAATAGAGGAAGTTTTGGAGCAACCAAAACAACAAATTGAGAAACAACACAACAAGATACACTTCAAACAAACACTTGGTCTTTCATTGTTATTATTCTTGTTGTAAAATTGGCTAGCTTATCACTTTCACATCCTTGAGGTCTAGGCTATTCTTGATTACACTTGCACTCTATTGTATTATCAATTATCGAGTTGTAATCTTGAATTTGTGGTCGTCATTCAAACACAAGATATCCTTGTGAGTGTTCTTGTGGTAAGAACACACTTGGGTGAACTAGGTGTTAGGTGTAAGAAGATTGTGGTAATCTTCTTGTTGAGGTGTTGAAGAGTGTGGTGCTCTTCAAGGGTGAAGATTGTGGTAATCTTCACAAGGTGCCGTTTGGAGATTGTGGTAATCTTCAAGTGAGATTGTGGTAATCTCAAAGGTGGTGTTGAAGAAGAGTGTGGTGCTCTTCAAGGTGTTGTAAGTTGAATTTGTATTAATTTTGGTAATTAATAAAATTCTTTTTCTTTTCAAATCCATCCCAGGATATCTTTGGGGTGGTAGAGGATTAGGCCCTAGGTGGGTTGAACCTCTTTAAATCGACGTGTGTTGTTTATATTCCGCACCTTTATTATTGTCTTGAGCATTTGATTCAAAAAAAAGAGGGCGAAATCGAAAAGATGGAGATAATCTATTCACCCCCCCTCTAGATTATCGTAGCCGCTTGGACTTACAAGTGGTATCAAAGCCAAACTCTTTGGCAAGCTCGTTTCACATCGCGAGTGAAGAGAAACGATCGACGACTACTGAACGAAGCTCATCTATCCGGCACCTCCACCACCAAGCCACCACTATTTGATTCCAAGAATTTTAATTTTTGGAAAGAAAGAATGGAATGCTATCTACAAGGTTGCAGGTTCGACATTTGGAACACCGTCATTAATGGAGAATCCATTTCGACGAAAGATACACCATACACCTCAAAAGGCTTCAAAAAGCTCAATGATGAAGAAAAGAAAATCATCTCCTTAAACGGTAAGGCTTTAAATATTTTGTATTGTTCATTTACTAATTTAGAATATGAACATATTGTAGGAATAAAGTCGGCACATGAAGTATGGCAAAAATTAGAAGCCATCTATGGAGTATTTGCAAATGAAAGGAGTCAAACAAAAGCATCTACTTCTCAAGATCATACAAGCTCAAATCTAAGGAACAAGCCTCTTACAACTTCCAATTATGAAGAAGTTGAATATTGCCTTATGGGCATCAATGAAGAAAATGAGGTATGTCTTAAACCCTCTACTTCCTATGATGTTGACATACAAAATGATTATAGTGATTTACAAAATGACTATGATGAACTACAAGATGAATTCCAAAACTTACTTGTTAAATACAAAAATTTGAAAAAGGAATTCATTGTTTTGAAAACTGATAAGGATAGTTTATTTACTTCCTATAAATCACTATCATGTGTTCACACCACCACTCTTGACAAGGTTAGAAACCTTGAGAAAGAAAATAGTACTCTTGTTGAGGATATAAATTGCTTGAAAAATGATTTATCTAAATCCAACTTGAGTGCCGATAGAATGACCAATATTGTTGATTGTTGTAATAATTCAAACTAGAACTTGATCATAAGCCAAGGATGTCAATCACATGAAAAAGAATCAAGTCTCTAAGCACGTTGGTCATTATGCTCCTAGAATTATTACATGCTTTTATTGCGGTAAAAAGGGTCATACGGTAAATACTTGTCGGGCTAGAAATAGCTCTAATTATTGTTGGAGACCTAAAAGTCTCAATACTAATCCTAAAGGACCCAAACACATGAGGGTACCACAAAACAATGTCATATTAGGTACCCGTGAAATAATGATCGAAGAAAATTCATACCGCAAGAAGGCATCAAATGACCGTTTCATTTGATCAAAGAAGGAGAAACTATTCTCAACAAAGCCAATTTCCAAGAAGAGGGTACAATCAAAAATGGGAAGAACACAATCCTTGGAAATGGCAAAGACATCATCAACAAGATGATTTTCAAAGAAGAAGAGACTTTCAACAATGGGAAGGCAACAAACCTTGGAAATGGAGTAATCAAAGAAGTCATCATCAACAAAGTGACTTCTCAAAGGGAAGATATCATCAACAATGGGAACGGCATAACCCATGGAAATGGCATAATTGGTAACCCGTATCTCTCTATTTAAATATGCATTTTATTTTGTTATTATGCATGCTTTTATTTGTGTCTTTATTGCAAAATGAGTTTTCAAATATTTATTTTTTAATTAAGGTCTTCAATATATATTTGTGCTTTTAAATTTTTTTTAAAAAAAAAAAAAAAAACCTTATATGATGTTTTTAAAACTCTTGTGCATTTTTGAAGACTATAGTATGTTATCATCTCTTATGGATTTTTATGGCATGAGCTTACTTGTGATATCTCTTAGCCTACACTTTTATCATTATGATTTGTGCTAGATTTGTTTTAAGAATTGTGTAGGATTTACATATTTTCACAAATGGCCATTTTCGTCATTATTTGTCAAGAAAAGGCATAAATTATCGAGGTACGTTTACTTGTGTTATTCTTACTCTTATAGACTCTATATATGTATTGCCATGTGCCTATGTGCTTGTTTTTCATAGTATTTCATACAAATGCCATTAAGAGGATTTTTAGATTTTTTGAAAGGCACTATTTGATATTTGATTGCACATATTTGCCGTATCAACTCTTGTTCAAATACTTCTTTTAAATAAGGTCTCAACTATATGCTTTCGGATTTTCAAATTTCAAAAGAGACCTTTTGTAGCTTTCTTAAGCTTATTTGAACTTGCATGATTTATTAGACTCTTGATGATCTTCTAAATGCATAGTATGTGTTTATTGCTTCATGGTCTATATATATAGTGTCTATTTCTACTATGCTCTTATGCAAGATATTTTTGTGATTGATGATTGAGGCATGTTTTTACACTTGGACTATTTTTTCTTGCTTATATAAGCGATGCCGGTAATGAGTTTGTTAAGTTGTGTAGTACTCCAAATATTAGTTACCTCAAAATATTTGGATGTAAATGTTCTATTATGAACACCTTAGATCAATTGGATGGCCTATGATGATAGTGATGAAGAAAGACAAAAAGGGTATTCCGGAACAAACTCGATGACCAAGGCAACATTGGTCGAACTAAGGCGAGGTTAGTAGCTCGAAGGTATTTTAAAAAAGAAGGTAATTAATTTTGTTGTAACATTTGCACTCATAGCACATTTAGTAGCTATTTGCATTTTACTTGCCCATTCTTGTTTTAAAGAAAATTTCAAGCTTTACCAAATGGATGTTAAATCCAACTTTCTAAATGGTTTTATTCAAATATAAGTCTATCGGAGTCTAAAATTTTAGGCCAAATGATTTTTATAAAAGGCCTTATACAATTGATAGACTTAGCTATTTTTGCAAAATGATTTTACAAAAGGTAAAGTTGATACTACACTTCTTGTTTTGAAAAAGGGCAAGGTTGTTTACTTGTGCAAATTTTTGTTGATAATATTTATGGTGCTACTAATGAATATTTGTGCAAGATATGTTTTTCTAAGTTGATACTAGGTGAGCTTGAGATGAGAATGATGGGGGAGCTCAATTTCTTGCTTGGACTACAAACTATTCAATGCCAAGAAAATGGTTATATAAGAACTCTTGAAGGAGTTAAGCATTGAAGGAAGAAGAACCATCTCAACCTCTATGGCTAAAGATTGACAAAGGTTGAGAAAGGCATATCGGCCGACAAACAAATTCGAGGTATGTTTTCTTGTATTATTCCTATAGACTCGACATTCCATATGCCTTATGTCTATATGCTCGACTTCAAAAACTATCCCAACGAATCTCATTAAAGTGCTATTAAAAGAAATTTTCAAATATTTGAAAGGCACTTCTTCTTATGACTTGTTGTATCCAAAGATTTAAAACGTTCTTATTTTGATTTTACACCAAAACAATAGTTTTAAAGGTTGTCCAAATACTCCTAAATGATTTAAAATGGTTTTAATATTTTCCGGAGTATTTCTTCAAGTTTTATTTTCGACAAAATTGGACAACACTTTTAATGATTTTTTGGTAATGTATTTTTACACCAAAAACAATGTTTCTAAATGTTGTCCTAATACTCCCGATTAGTTTAAAATGTTTTTACTAAATTTTCTGGGAGTATTTCTTGAGTTCTATTTTCGACAAATATTGGACAACATTTCGTCTCGTGGTCGACCTGGCCGCCTCTATAGGGCAACCCGCACGAAGATGTTTTCGTAAACAGAAAATGAGGCGGAGTAAAAAACAAGCAGTCGCCGGTGCCGCTGGCGTCGGCCGATCGTCGATCGGCCGATGCGATCGACGGCAGACTGCAAGTTTCGTTTCAAACGAGAACACTTGATCTTTGCAAAATCCATAAGGGGACCGGTTGGGATGATGGTCGGTCGACCGTCGAGGTATACGTCGACCGGCCGCCTGTGTTATTTTCTTTGTGTATTCTTCTAACGTCTATTTGTATGCGGGTCGCTCTATCTTTTGACCGCAAATTTCTGACCGTTTGATAGCAGACACATTTCCTTAAATTGTGGGATTGATTTCTAATGAGCTATATTCTTGATTTTAATTGTATTTTTCTCGTAGATTTTCAATCCCCAAGAGGAGCCTATGCTTGATCAATCATCTCCTATAAATAGAGGAAGTTTTGGAGCAACCAAAACAACAAATTGAGAAACAACACAACAAGATACACTTCAAACAAACACTTGGTCTTTCATTGTTATTATTCTTGTTGTAAAATTGCCTAGCTTATCACTTTCACATCCTTGAGGTCTAGGCTATTCTTGATTACACTTGCACTCTATTGTATTATCAATTATCGAGTTGTAATCTTGAATTTGTGGTCGTCATTCAAACACAAGATATCCTTGTGAGTGTTCTTGTGGTAAGAACACACTTGGGTGAACTAGGTGTTAGGTGTAAGAAGATTGTGGTAATCTTCTTGTTGAGGTGTTGAAGAGTGTGGTGCTCTTCAAGGGTGAAGATTGTGGTAATCTTCACAAGGTGCCGTTTGGAGATTGTGGTAATCTTCAAGTGAGATTGTGGTAATCTCAAAGGTGGTGTTGAAGAAGAGTGTGGTGCTCTTCAAGGTGTTGTAAGTTGAATTTGTATTAATTTTGGTAATTAATAAAATTCTTTTTCTTTTCGAAATCCATCCCGGATATACTGGGGTGGTAGAGGATTAGGCCCTAGGTGGGTTGAACCTCTTTAAATCGACGTGTGTTGTTTATATTCCGCACCTTTATTATTGTCTTGAGCATTTGATTCAAAAAAAAGAGGGTGAAATCGAAAAGATGGAGATAATCTATTCACCCCCCCTCTAGATTATCGTAGCCGCTTGGACTTACAATTTCAAGCCTTAACTTGATATATCTGTTACCCTAAACTTGAGCGTATAGCATTGAGTAAGGGGATTGAATAAGGTTGAGTAGGAGGATATCGAGAATTTAGATAATTGTGTGCATGTTGAATATTGGGAATAAAAGAAGAAAATGAGGAAAAATGAGGATATATACTCACAAAAGAGTCGGAAAAAAAATTGATTGTATTAGTGAGTTGGCCATAAATGAACTTATAGGCTGAGAATTATGATGTAAGGCAAAAGAAAGTGGATTGTATGAAAAAGGGGAGAAGAGAGATGTGATAAGAATAAGAGGTGATTGGGGTAGCATGTTTGATTTGAATGAGAATATTTGATTGAGAAAAAGATGTGTTTACTAGTCTATACGCTTGAGTTTGAGTTACTTTCTCCATATTTTCCTACCTTAACCAAAGAGCCTTCATTACAACCAAAAGAAAATTCCTTTCTGATTTATGAATTACATACAACCGAGTGGCGGAGATTTGAGACGATTTGCAAGCCTATGGTAATTCTTCAACATTGATATGATTTGAGCGAATACACGTCCCTTATTATTCTAGAGAGGAGAGTATACACTTAATCCATGAGAGGCGTGATTCGAAGGATTTGCCATGGCTTTAATTGACTTGTGCTCTGTGTTAGATATTCGAAGCTTGGTTAATTTATTGCTTGACGTCTATGGATAAATGACATGAATTGTGATGTGTTGTTCTTGATTTTCTTTTCATTACTCCCATTTGTGCTTTGTCTTGTTTATAAAGAGTTGACCGGGACTATCAACGGTTTAAGTTTGGGGGTTAGATTGGTATGTGTTTTGCATGTATTTTGGGCTTAATTGTAGCTAGAATAAGTTGATATGCATGCATTACTTGAGTAAAAAGGGTTATATTTCTGTAAAGTGGAAAAGGTATTATGCTTTGCTCGTTTTGTAGGAATTAATCGATATTTGTAGTATTTTGGCGATAATTCGTAGCATTGCGGTAAAGGACCGCCAATAATCGAGCTAATGTGTGATGTTTGGAGTTGAATTGAGAAGAAGTCAGATGAACCGGGCGAGAAATGGAAAGACAGAGAAGACTTAGCTGCAGCAGGTGTGCACGGGCTGGGCGTGCGTCCATAGCACGACCCGTGCACCACTGCCAAAAAGGAATCGGCCTACGGTACCCCGCATGGGCTGATCATGCGCGAGGCGAACGGCCCGTGCGTCTGTGAGGGAAAAACTGGGTTTGACAGTTCTAATCGAGTTTTGACCCAAACAGAGTATAAATAGAGACGAGGCGGCCCCAAACGAAGACACACTGATTTTTGCCCTAGAAAGCAGAGAAAAGAGCAACCTTCTACTGGAGGATTGGAGAGAATGATCGAGGTCACAACCATGCGCTTGAGGATTGAAGATAGATCAAGAGATCATCGACATCCCTGAGTTTTCTCATTCCATAGTATCATTTACTTTCAATTAGTTAGATATGAACATGAATAATTTTCCTATGAATTGTTTATTTCCCATGTCTGGCTAAACATCTTGTGATTCTTGGGTTTGGGATTAGGTCAATGGATACTTTTGTTTGAGGTTTAATTTCAATTGAAGTTATTATTTTCCAACCCTATTCGAGTACTTTGTTTTATTTCTTGTTCTATCAAAGGGCCTTTGGTTTAACTTGTTATGATGTATTGATTCATAATTCGAGAGATGAGTTTCAATACTAGATCTTTGAGTACTTGACACAGATATTTGCAAGATTGAGAAGTCTGTGAATATTTGTGAGAATTTATAATCTTTGTGATTTTGGGAGTTAGATATCTTATGTTGAGTAGAGATGCTAGCGTAGATAATCCAATCAACGTTTTTACATACATCTCGAGAGAGAGGGTAAAATATTTTCGTGATTGTCTTATAGGGAAGAATAATAATAACTTTGTTTGTGATTAACCTGATGACAAAAGGGGATATTAACTGAAACCATAATCCTGGAATCCATTCATCTCCTTGATCTTTCAATCAATCTTTACTTTGCTTTCTTTAGTATAAATTCTTGTCTTAGTTTTACAAAACCATATCACTCAATTTCGATCGTCTGGATAAAAATAAGACTATTACAATCCCAATACTTAGTACATTAATTTATTAGTCTCTGTGGATTCGACCTTGCTAACCCTATTCTATAAACTACACCGTACGCTTGCGGTGAAGCTAAAAATAAGACGAACATAGATCGACTCAATCGTTCAATGGATTTGAAATTGGAGGGATTCCAACGAGGTTGAGGTTTTGGAAGAATCGATCAAGAATATTAGTTTTATACGAGTGTTGGTGTATAAGATAAAGAGAGAGAGAGAGAGAGAGAGAGAGAGAGAGACTTTATGCTTTACATAAATCCAATCGTATTTGTAATAACTGTTTGTTTTCTTATATTGGATTGTTTCTTCTCTGGGCGTGGCCTCGTGTATTAAGATTGAGAAATCTAAGCACGTAAAAAATCCCCGTGTTATTTTTATTCCGTTGTGTACTTGTATTGTTTGGCATAATCTTATTTGTTTAAAGTTTTAAGGCATCAGATTCTATCAATTGGCATCAAGAGCCTTTCACTAATCCTTATTAGTGTGATCCTGTTATTTTTATATATGTTGCTAACATGGACATCTATCGTGAGGGATCTCTATTTCTCGACCACCACTTCTCATTGAAATAGATTTCTCCTACTGGAAAGCCAAAATGAGAGCATTCATCAAATATGTAGATGAACGTGCTTGGAAATCCATCTTGACTGGTTGGACAACACCTACTGAAGTTGTTGATGGCAAAAGTGTTCCAAAAAATGAAACTCAATGGACAATTGCTGAGGACCAACTGGCGATTCGAACTCAAAGGCTCTTAATGAGATCTTCAGTGCAGTCGATGAGAATGAGTTCAAACTAATATCTACGTGTGAGACCTCGAAGGAAGCTTGGGATATCCTGCAAGTTGCCTATAAAGGAACTGAAGCTGTAAGAATGTCTAAACTCCAAATGCTCACTTCTAAGTTTGAGGATCTTCGCATGAGTGAAAATCAAACCATAAGTGATTTTAACTCTAAACTCTGTGATATCTCAAACGAATCTTTTGCTTTGGGAAAGAAATACTCCAATTTCAAACTTGTTAAAAAGGTTTTAAGGTCTCTCCCTGAAAGATTTGCCTACAAGGCAACTGTCATTGAAGAATCAAAAGTTCTTTCAGAAATGAAACTTGATGAATTAATTGGGTCTCTTCAAACCTTTAAGATGAATCTTGAAGAAACAAAGAAGGAGAAACTGAAAGAGGCAAGTTACAAAAAGGAGAAAAATAGGGAGATTGCCTTTCAAGGTGAAACTTCTGATGAAATAACTAGTGATGTAGGAAAAGAGATTCAGGAATCCTTTGCACTGCTCACCAAGAATTTCAACAAGATCTTCAAACAGGGAAACAAAGGAGGTAACTTTCCCAGGTCTGAAAAAAAATTCTGGAACACAAAGAAAACAACATGATGGTGGTAAAGGCATAAAGTATAAAGAATGTGGATGTTTTGGACACATCCAAGCCGAATGTGCTAATACCTTGAAGAAGAATGGAAAATCATTCACCACATCATGGAGTGATGATGAACCAGAAGATGATGAAGAAGAAGACAACGTGAGCAATCAAGTTGCCTTCACTGTGATAAAAGAAGAGGCTGGTTGTAATTAAACGCACCCCAGTGCTACTTCTGGTGTTACAACACCAATCATGTATAACTCTAACTTTTCTTTTACTGAAACGTGTCTAAATTCTGTACTTTCTTCAGAGAAGAACAATTCCGACACTGAAAGCTCAGAGGATGAGTCCGATCTAGATGAAGAATCAAGGAATGGGAAACTAAGAAGAATTTATCAAAAGATGCTTGATAAATGCAAATTCGTCAGCAAGACAAATGTGACTCTGGAGAATAAAGTTGTATCTCTTACTGCTGAAAAATAGATACTCAAGGGAAAAGTGGTTAAACTCGAAAGACTTGCTACCGACAGGAGAGAAGAACTTGTTAAAGTAATGAAAGAACTCAGTGACATGATTAACTCTGTCAAGAAACTGAATTCTGGAAAAGGGAGATTAGATGAAATTCTATCTCAAGGAAAATCTCAACAAGGTCTTGCAGGTATTGGATTTAATTCTAATTTTAACACAAAAACATTGTGAATAAAAAGAAAAATTCTAAGATTGTTTTTGTTAAAGAAATGACATCCTTCAGTCAAACTGGGAAAAGAATCAATGGCTTTGTTCCTATATGTCATTATTGCAATCGTCCTGGCCATATAAGACCTAAGTGTTATCGTTTCCAGAAACACTGTAGGCAAAGCAGAGTGCAATCTCATGTGTTCAAATATCACCAAAGAAACACTCCTTGTTTTAAAGTTGATTTATCCAACAAACCTAAGAAAATTGGGTTAGGAAAAATGAGTTTTCTTATAATGCTGCTCACACATCTTTAAAAGCTAATGTGACTGAAACATGGTATTTTGATAGTGGGTGTTGTCGTCATATGACTGGAGAATTGGAAAAACTCATTGATTTTGAAAAACATGAAAACAGTTTGGTCACTTTTGGTGATGGTGCTAAAGGAAAGGTTTTGGAAAAAGGAACGTTAAATGTCATAGGATTTCCCCATTTAAAAAATGTCCTGTATGTTGAAGGCTTGAAAGCTAATCTTATTAGCATTAGCCAGTTGTGTGATGATGATATATGTGTGTCAAATTTGATAAGAATGTGTGTAATGTCTTTGATAATTCTGACAATTGCATTATGAAGGGAAATAGGTCCTCCACTAACTGTTATTTATTGCAGGAACAACTCCAGTGTTACAACACTAAGTGTCACAACACTAACTTGACTGGGTTTAGTGATGTTAATTTGATAGGTGATGTCGATGATCGAAAGAGCACTTCTGGAGGATGTGTCTACCTTGGTAACAATTTAGTTTCATTGTATTGTAAGGAACAAAGTTGTGTATCCCTATCCATTATTGAGTCTGAATATACAACCTTATGGAGCTTTTGTTCTCAAATGTTGTGGATGAGACAAGTGTTAACTGACTATAGGCCTAAAGAGAAAACTCTGACTGCTTACTGTGATAATTCAAGTGCCATAAATATTTTTAAAAACCCAGTGCAACACTCCAGAACTAAACACATCGATATTCGACACCATTTTATTAGAGATTTGGTTGAGAATAAGATTGTTACCATTGATTTTGTTACCACTTAAAATCAAATTGCTGATATTTTCACCAAAGCCCTAGACTTTCAAAGGTTTAATTACCTAAAACAGTCTCTGGGTGTCTGTACTCCCTGAACAGTGTGGGTTTCAGTGTTGCAACACCATATGCATCATCTCTTATCCTTCTTGATGTGTTGCAACCTCCTATTGATCTTATTCTTTTGCATTAGTTATTGTGCATTTCTAAGATCATTTCATTGGCTTATCTCTGTTTTATTGTTGTGACTCAATTGAGTACTCTTTTGATGTAACCTTTGCCTAAAAACAATTGTGGATCAATTTGCAAACAGAATGATTTTTTCCATGTGAAAGATGTATTTTTGGGCCTTTGACGGAAAAAGTTGCCTATACATTGTGTGTGAAAGCTATTCAGTTGTGAACTATTCTATGTTCTTTTATATGCTTGAATCATGTTATGATCTTCTGAGAAAGAGCTACCCATGTTTTGGAGTGAAAGCTACCGACTGGCTAAATGTTCTACTAATTATTCCTTTCACTAAAAGATTGCTAAATGGAAAAGAATTTTGATCTATTGACTTTGTGTGGCGATGTTCTTGAAAAAAGGTGGTACAACACTGGGTTACATCACCAAAACACCTGAAGATATTTTATTCTTGTCAGAAATAAACTCATCATTCTAGGCATCCCTCAGGATCATTTTTGGGCTTGTGGAAAATATCTCTCTTCTGATTCGATGTGGTACATTATTTTTGGAAATGATTTTTTTCTTAAATTGGTCTTTTATAAAAGGAATTGATCATCAGTGCTTGTTTTGGATTAATTGCACACCTTGAATTATGGGACTTTTCCAAAAATATTAGAATTTCAAATTTGCAGTTGGAAGCTTTTCTTGGAAACTCCCATAGTCGCCATTTGTATCACTTCAATTATGGCGGTTCATTCTATCATCAATTTTGGTAAGGACTACATACAAATTCTTGAAGGTGATTGTTTTGACCAAAAAATAGCCAAAGTTTGGTTTGCTTCATTTGTCTTTTTTTGGTCAAAGGGGGGAGAGAAGAGACTTTAGTGAGGTGAAACCCTAGTAAGGGGGAGAAAACTGAGTCAAGTAAGATAAGACCCATTTGAGGGGGAGTCCGAAAAGTCCAGTGATAAGGAATAAGATGATGATGATGCTTCTAAGGGGAAGTTTGAATATGTTGATGAGGAAGATGATGTGGTTGACTCTAAGGGGGAGTCAAATGATGACTAGGTCTATAGCATTCTATGTTTATCTTGCTTTGTAGTTTGATGATAAAACTTGTTTTATTTTGGATAAACTAATTGGATATGTATGCTATTGGATAAATGCTTGTTATTTTGACTGTGCTAATATTTGCAGGATATAAATCAAAAGTGTTGCTTCACTTATGATTTTTTATTTTTCCTGCATGATTTGTTTTGACCAAAAGTGCCAAAGGGGGATATTGTTAATATTATCATTATTGGCAAATTTGGTCTTCTGCACAGTGCAAAATCTAGTATTGTAACACTAAAATGCAATACTGATTGCGCAGAATCTGGGCAGATTTCGTGCCAGATTTTATGGCTATTGTTCTATTTCGAGTAGCTTGCTGATAATCCTTGATTTCTTATCTAGAATTATTCAGTCTATTTAATTGTCATTTAAACTCCTTCCTTATGTATTTGTTCTTACCCATAAGGAATGGTTTTATCTCTTGTTGTTTTCCTTTTATAGTTTTGTAACTTCTAGCTGGAAATCTGCATGTCACTCGATTTCAGCCAGGAAAGGATCGGTCCAGCCATATAAGGATCGATTTCATTCACTATATAAAAAGAGCTCAGCATTTGAAGAAGATTATCGAGAAAAACACTCTTTGAGCTATATTGTTCTTCTTCAATAAATCTTTGTGTTATAATTCTATTCTTCGGGAGAAGAAGGTGAAGATCTACGGTGTGGAACTCAACCGTTCAAGGGATTTGAAGTTGGAGGGATTCCAGCGAGGTTAAGGTTTTGGAAGAATCGAACAAGAATATTAGTTTTATACGAGTGTTGGTGTATAAGATAAAGAGGGAGTCTTTATGTTTTACGTAAATCCAATCGTATTTGTAATAACTGTTTGTTTTCTAATATTGGATTGTTTCTTCTCTGGGCGTGGCCTCGTGTATTAAGATTGAGGAATCTAAGCACGTAAAAAATCCCCGTGTTATTTTTATTCCGCTGTGTACTTGTGTTGTTTGGTTCAGTATTACAACATTAACATACAGCACCGTAAGAATCTGATTTGTTTAAAGTTTTAAGGCATCAAATTCTATCAAGAAGAGTTTGGTGTTCTTCAAGGTGACGTTATAATCGTTCAATATCGATTAATAAAATTCTCTTTTCGAATCCACTCGAACATACCGGGTGATAGTGGATATAGACCCTAGGTGGGTTGAAACACTATAAATCCTTGAGTGTTGATTATTCTTCTGCACAATTTTCTTTGCTATCATATTATTCGAAAAAAAGAGCATAAATCCAAAAATAGGAAAAATCTATTCACACCTTTTTTAATTTTCGTAGCCACTTAGACAAACAAAACATATTATAGCTGTGTTCAAAGTTGAGTGGTCTCCAACAAAAATATTTGCACATTTTTGAGTTGGAAAGAACAAGTGCGGTCATATAGGTCGAACTCGGACCAGTTATTCTAAAAGCATAAAATTTTAACAAGAGAAGAGCAAGATTGACACCCGTTTCATTGTCATGTATATGTCTGGGAATCATAGAATCGGGGTCCCAGTAGAGAGCCAAATTCCATCTACCAATTATGAGACCTTAAATATTTGGGAGACATTGAAAATTGTGCAAATTCCATATACTATTAATTGGAAATATTTCAATTCCAGCTATGCCGAGGAGTTTTTATGGGAGAATGTATTGTGAATAGTGGGATAAAAATATGTGGCTTTTTTTATAGAATTAAGAAAGCGTAAATTAATTAGGATTCTCTAACAAGTTCGAAAAACTCCTAAGAAAAATAATTTTGAGTGCTTGAATCGTTAACTTAAATAGCTCTAATGTTTGTTAAAGGAAAAAAAAAGGGTATTCTTTTTATTTTGCTACCATACAAAATAAAATTTTAATAGATCATAGGCATACTATAAATCAGAATTAGAGCATCCTTAAAAGACACTTTAAATTTAAAGTGCATCATTTGTAAAATAAAGAGCGATCTTTTAATCTAAAGAGTTATATTTTTGACATTTTCCAATATTCTCTTTATATTTAACTCTTTACTTTCTCTTATACCAATATACATGGAATATTGAAAATAATTTATGATATTTTTCAAAGTTTGTGTTTTCTTTAGAAACTGTCATTTTAAAATGTCATTCAAAATGCAAGAAATCTAATGCAATTAATTATAATGAATTGGTTTTGCTCTCCAAATCTGCAGAGTGAAAACTCATTCTTTAACTTAAAAAGCTAAAATAAAGAGTTCGTTGGAGAGTTCGTTGGAGATGATTTTTGGTGGATGATTTTTCAAAACAAAGAACATTTTACTATTAAAGTCTCTCTGGTATCTCTAAAATATTCATTTCATCTCTCAACTATTGTGTATAATATTAATCCGTTATATATGCCTTTATGGAGTCGATTATTAAAACAAATTGAGTTAAAAAAAAAATTGATCATAACCTAAAAACCTACCAGAGTACCACCCCTATTGCTATGCCACCAAACACACAATTGACCATAAATAGGCCACCTAAAATCATTCACTGATGGAGCTAGCTGTTACTAAGTTCATGAGTCACCGACGCTTTTATTTTTATTTTTCTTCTCTTTAAGTAAAACTACACTAGACACCAAACACAGGGTTATTTTTCTGTTTGTGGTGTTTGCCACAAACATTTGCAAAATTGTAGTGAAAATGGGAGGGATTGAGTATTTAGGTGTAGGCGCCCTTACAAAGGGTGCCCACTAGGCAGGCGCCCATACCAAGGGCGCCTGCTGCTGTCCTTTGTTTTTTTTTTTTTCGCTCTCTGCCACATAGGCGCCGGTTTGACCAGCGCCTACAACTCGAATTTTTTTAAATTATTTTCGAAATTGAAAGTTTAAATATAAAACACACAATTTTTGGATATTACTGAATTGAAATATAACTCAATCGAAACACGATTACATAATAAAGTAAACATAATTAAAAAAAACGACAAGAAAATTACATATTAAAAATCTCGAAATAAGATACGGCATGTCATTACAACATAAGTACGCGAAATCAAAGACACAAACAACAAGAACTTTGCACGATCAATCTTGGCATGAAGAAGAACTTCCTTGCTCAAAGATTAGATTGTGATGGCAAGTAGCGTTTAGGGTGACCCGGCAAGTTGCTTGAGCACTTGTGTTTCTAGCTGCGGTACCTTAAACAATATTTGAAGCTTATCAAATAAAGGTTCTCCCTCCATCATATAAGCATCACGGAGTAATGATGTCATCATCCTAAAAATTAAAGAAAATGAATGATTAATATACTTACATTACATAATGTTATATAATACAACTCGCATGATGAAAATAAGAAATTGAGTTTACGATCCCAATGTACACCCGACGTACTTAGCATTTTGGCGAACAAAGTATAGCGGGCTTGAAGATGTTTAACTCGTTGATTTACCTCGGCGAACTTAAAATTGCATTGGAATGCAAATTTTAATGCGCTCTCACTACAGAATGGCCACACTATTGTTCATTTCACCAACTACCCAGCTAGCTGCCTTTACTCTTTTCATTTAGTAGTGAATCAACGAGAATGATGTCCATCGGCAATGTCCACCTTGTATTTTTCGCATTATAGAGACTCATCAATAATCGGGAGTTAGGCTTCACGTGGGGATAGTAGAGGGGACCGAGTTGAACTCATCCATTTGGAGTGAAAATAGAAATAATATAATTTTTTGGGTTCTAGAGGGACAGTTCAAGATTTGCAATCAAATGAAATTTTCAAAGATGTATTTATAGGCGATGTGAAGTATTCATAATGACATTTTTGTAAATTTGTTAAGTTATTCAAACAAGGCCCAACGGCTAATGACTATGTTGACAAGATGTATCATCGGATAAAGTTGACATCCGATAAAGCCGACATCCGGATAACATCGGCATCCGATAAAGCTTTGTTGACAAGACTAGACATGTGTATAAAGCTTACACCGATAAGACGTATCAATGCAAATGTAGTAAATGTATGTGAAATAAATGTATAATAATAAATGTAATAAAAAATACGAGACTTAATATTAAATAAGTTGATTCAATAGTTGTTTTACAATAAGCTCTATGAAAAATCCTAAACTCTATGACCCCGATTGCCACACACCTATGTCTAAGATACTTCTCGCTACCAAAGATCCGGTGGTCGTCATATCGAGAATGTTGTGGCGCGTCCTCATCATCTTGATCATCTGCGGTGATGATGTAGACTCTCCGGTCAAATCACGATATATGCACCGAGTGTAAAGGCGGAAATGAGGACGGGCGATATGTTAAAATGTGGACGCTCGGACGTGGGCGGATCATGGGCACCATATAGAGATCTCGTAGCACTATAATCAGTCTCTAATAATGATGATAATGATGTCCACTGAGGGGCAAAATAACCCGGAGTGGATGTAGACGGACCTGTCATATAAAATGGAAAATGATCAATTAAAATACCCATTTGCTATTAAAATCATTTTTATGAATTTAATAAATTTCGTACCATAGTGCATCTAAGGTGTATAAGTAGAAGGTCCAACTATGTCAATAGGAGGTCCAACTGAAGGAACATCATAAGTCCTGGAAGGTCCGGCTATGTCAACATGAGGTTGGATGAAGGAACATCATGGGTCGTGGAAGGTCCAGCTGTAGATGGTTGTGGCTGGTGTCGTCGTCCTCTGCCACGTCCCCCATCTCCTGCAGGTGCTCTTGTGCCTCTCCCGCTAGGTTGTCTTTGCAGTGTCCGCTCAATATCATTACTAACATCTCTAGCAACACGTTGTAAACGTGCAACTGACTCGCGATCCTCAAATGACACCTGAGCTGAAGAAAGCCTAAGTTGTTCCATCCACGTAAACTGTAAAATACAAATAACAAAAAATATTATATTTTGATTCATTTACTATAAAATTATTATAACTAAAATAGTATTAAATTATACCATGGCATCACGTGCTGATATGTTAGACGGCTGGAACCCAGGCAGATGATCCAACTAACCAGGCGTAATCAATCGCCTAGTAATCCTACTATACCAAGCCATATAGCCATCAACCGTATCAGAATCTCCAACAATCGACTCTACGTTGACGATATGTGAATGTCTCAGATCCCAGAACTGGATCCAGTCTCGATGTGTATATCTCCAATCAAAACAGTCTCGACCTCTACGATCATACTCATGCAGATCCTTATGATTATGGTGTATATGCTGAGGAATACCTTGTCTACCACCAAATTGTCTGAGAAATCGATCTGGATGGTATATCTCCACAATCGTGTAATTGATCAGTGGACAACGCGATAGCCAATGCACAGTCAGACATCGAGGTCCAAGATCTGCAATATCTGGGTCCTCCAAATCGTATGGCCGCCATATAAAGCGCCAAGAAATAACCATGTATTAAAATGTGATGTGCGTATTAATTATAATAATGAGTAATATAAATGAGTAATATCTTGATATTATAAGCCGGATCACACTGCACAATCCCCATAAGATCCTGAGCGATAATATTTTTACACAAGTTTCTATGATCCTTGGAAACAGTGTTCATAACACAACTATGGGGCGGTCCCAACTTGGTAATTTGCCAAATCGAACGTCTTTTCACAAAACTCGATAGCAACCACCAATTGCATTGTTGTGATGATAAGCCCGATTCAATCGATCCTGATTGATTATGCTTACAAACAATTTTCCACAATGTCGGCGTAGACTCCACAACCCTATACTCACGCCGCGCGCCGACGATTTGAAAAATCCTTAATTGCGGATTGCACATGTTTTTATCAACGAAAACCATACCCTTTTTCAACTCACCTATTTCAGTGTCATAATACATAGGTTTTAACGGGACATCATCAGTATCGCCATCATATTCTTCGAATCCAGTGGAACATGTCGGAGGATGATCCTCTTCATATACAACATTATTCTCAATATGATCATCACTATCATCACCATGCTCGCTATTATCACTAGGTTCCGAAGGTCCCGTTTTATCAGCAAGACAACCATCACCCCTAACTGTAGGTCGCTTCTCAACATGCGTAATCAATCCATCCAAATTGCTCGGACCAGTCTACATGTACTACCCAAACCCATATTTGTCATTCCTTGGGTAACAGAAGGTAATTCAGAGTCACCAATAATATAAGATGCATATTGGTAAAACTCATTTTTCAGTGGAATTGGTGGTGGTACAGTTTGATTCAAAATTTCTGATTCAACAAATAAATCTATAGATTTTAAACCAGTTATCGGATCAAAAAAAAATCTAAGTTCCGATCTCTTTTAATTGGAACCAATCGTGAATTATCATTCTCGTAATATTTACGGCGTTGTCAACTTGTGGCGGTTTTGATCCAAATCCGTAATTTCATACAAAAGGCCTATTAAGTTTGATATGTCGATATTACGGTCAATATGTGTTGCTCCAACAACTTGTCCTCCAAAATGCACAAATACTCAATTTTGTCGACATATCTTCAAAAATTATACAAAATTATTATTTAGAATATGCCTAATCGTAATCAATTAAAAAAAAAAACGGACATATTAATTAATTTAAAAAGGGCTACACATTATTTATTACAAATAATTATAATTACAATTTATAAAAATGCCTAAAAGTAAACTAACATTATTAAACTTTTACTATATTATTGTACTAACATTTTAAAAATACCTACAAATTGCCAATACACAATTTATTATTCTACAAATTTTACTAGCAATTTATAAAAATACCTAAAAATAACAATTAACAAAATAATTCTACCAACAACAATCATTCACAATAAAATAAACAATTAACTAAATAAACTAGAAAAATTAAATATTGCTCAAAACGTTTGAAAATTACTTGAAATTTTTCGGGAATGTGTCTCGCCGACGGAACGCAACAACACGCGCTGTCACCACCACCACGCGTCGTTGTCACCACCACCACCACGCGCTGTCACACACCACCACGCGCCGCTCACCACCACCACCACGCGCTCCACTCACCACCAACACGCGCCCGCCACCACCACCACCACCACCACCACTCACTCACGAAGAAGGAAATTGAGGAGGAAGAATGTGGTTTTTCTTTGGTTTATGGAGGAGGAGGAAAAGGGAGGGCGCCCTTTATAGAAGGGTAGGCGCCCTCCCTAATGGCCCCAGCGGGTACGGTTGTCAGTGGCGCGGGCGCCCCTTTGACCAGCGCTTGCTTCAAAAAAAAAAAAAAAAAAAAAATCATCACGGCAGAGGCACCCCTTAGTAAGGCGCCCCTTGTGCGCCTAAACCAAGGGCGCCTACACATATTTTTTCAAACCCCCCGGTTTTCACCCCAATTTCGCAAATTTGTGTGGCAAATGCCACATTCTGAAAAAAAAACCCCCAAACACAAGCATAAAAGGCAGGAAAAATAATTTTATGCATGAATAAGTAATCTCGATATATTATTTTGTACACGCTAAATTGACATTTTCTGTAGAAAATATTGTACACCACGAGTCTTTTTATTCCTAAAAAAAATTAAAATAAATTTCATTCATTCATAGAAGTAACTTACGACTGATTACAATATTAATTGAAAAATAGTTGCAAGTCATACATGATCATAAACATGTACAGATCTAAAAAAAAAATTTAAAACTTAGATCTAATTGATCCGTAGAATCAGAAAATCGCAACAAAGGACTTGGACAAAATACTTAACAAGAAAATTGATCTCAGACTCTCAGTTATGTCACATATCATTGGGTAATAACTCATTTGAATTTTTTGAATAACAACTCACCTATGTGATATAGATGACAAAATCTTTGCATGGAACATCCTCATTGGTACCAAATAAAAAGAGACGGGGATTTTTCGGTTCATTCGGAGATAGGACGAGAATGGACGAGAATGGGGATTCACTGGTTCTCTAGAACCAGGAATGGACGGGGATGATATTTATATCTCCCGTCCCATCTTCATCCCCATTAAGATAAAATGGGGATTCTCCGTCCCAATTCTCATTCTCCAAATATATATATATATATATATATATATATTTTATTGATATTAACTCTATTTATAATGTTTTATTTATTAGTTCAAAAAACTACACATTTTAAGTTTTTATAAAATTACTTATTCTCATTCTTTTTTAGAAATTAAATATTTATGCTATTTGTATTTATTTTAATTATTGGTTATTTTAAGTAATATATTTTTATAGATTTTTTAATAAATAAATATAATGAGTAACCCGATTCCCATGGGGACCCCTTTCCCCGAATGGGGAATCCCCATCCCCATCTCAGATACCTAAAATGAGGAATGGTGCAAGAATGATATTTCAGGTGAGATTCGAGGATCCGATGATATTTTAGATGAGATTCGGAGACGGGAATAATATGTCCAATACTAGGTTCGTCCCCACCCATTGTCATCTCTAATATGAGACAAACATATTTACAAGAAAAAAAAAAACCACCTACTGGGAGCAAAATAAAAGCCACATATTGGGGACAAATTTATTGAGATGAAGAACATTGAAAACTACTTTCCCATCCTCCATAGGAAGACGAGGGAAGAAAAAAAAAAGAAGATTGAGGAGCAAAACGACTAGAATTTGAGAGAAGAAAAAGAGAGAATTCACCATGGGATAGATTTAGGTGTATGTAAATTATGTGGTAACTTGGTTATAACTAGAGCTGGTAAAATTGACCCAACTCAATTACCGCCCAACTAAAGCCGCATATATAAATTTGGGATCAATTTTATTTTTGGCAACCCAAAAATGACCAAACCTACTTTTGGCCCGAAGCTGGACAATTCCAATGACCCGATCAAAAATATACTTACTGGACTGGACCACAATGCGGCCCGATGGAAATTTGGAACTGTCCGACCCGTTTTTTCACTTGAGACATTGGGGCCGACCCGACCGTCCCACTGCCAGCTCCAGTTAGAAATATTATAAAAGTATTAACAAGATAATGCATCTAAAGGTACGCATTATTAGATGGCTAGCATCGTCTAGCCCGTCTATGTATATAATGGAATTCAGTACATAGTATTTTATAATGCATCATATTTAATTGTTGTGTATTGAAGTAATCTTTAATATACTCTTTGTTATGGCTTGTAGGAGAAAATATTATTCAACTTATTTGAATGATTTCAAGTTACAATAAAGTAAATCCGGAGCGTTCAGAAATTAAACAGTTAAAATATAGTTAAATGAAAAATAGTGAGAAATGAACTATTTAACTCGACGTGAATTCAGTACGTAGTATTTTATAATGCATCTAGGTGTATGGAACATTTGACTTATAGATGCACAAGTGCCTCATTTTATAAAAATTGGGACACAAATATTATGGATACACAGCCAAGTGTATGCACACAAGTGTAACATCTGTTTTGACCTCACAAAAGTATATTGTTTGGTTAGTTAAGACTTACCTCAAAAAGTTTTTTGTTCCATTATTTATTTTATTTTATATTTTAGTATAATATATGAAATCAATGTATAAAAAGTCATGACTTTCATATAATGTATTAAAATATTAGATAAAACGTGGAATGAAAAAGAAAATCTGATTATAACTTCTTTCTAACTTCATAAATATTGAGTATTACTTTTTTTTATTAAACCAAATATTAAGTATTACTTATTAAACTATTATTCATAAACTTCTTTTTTGCTAAAATCAATGTCAACCACTGTTTACACCAAATAATGTCATTAATTAGGGGCACCAATCTTCTATACTCAAACTATCTCCATTAGCTCAAGCTACTTGACTACTTCCAAATGGACATCTTTAGGAGTATTTATAGACATATATGGCTCTTTAATTAGTCTTGTTGGGATTTTTCTCGGTATTAAAATAAAATAAAACACAACAAAATATCATTCCTAACCTGTATAATCGAGAATTATCAAATGAAGCTCTTATGTTGGCTTTGAGCTAATTCAAGCAGCACCAATGACAGTTGCATTGTACGAGTCCTAGTGGATTGATTATGAGCGCTAAGAACGGTTGCACCATCCGAGCCGGTAATACCTTAGAGTAGCATCGACTAGATCCTTAGTCACACTGGGAGCTAGGTGCATTTTTCTGAAATTCGTCAAAAAATCGTTATATCTTAGCCTAGAACACTTTTGTCTTATTCTTTTTCTTCTGAAATTCGAGTTTAGATGCACATTTTGTACTTTTGTCTTATTCTTCTCCTTTTGGAGTTCGTAGAAAGTTATTGTATCTTACCCTAGAACCATTATCACTTGTATACGAGACAATTTTGTCTTACGGATATAATAACTCGCCTTGATTTCAAATTCTATCATTTTCAAGAAAACCAAACCCCGCAAAACTTATTTGAACCCATGTTGGGCTCATAGTATTAAAATAAAATGGAAAAACAAATTATCATTCCCAACATGTAAATTATAATTGACAAATATACATACAAACACACAAATCCAGGAGCAGACTGGTGAGCTGGGGTTTGTTCGAATTCCCCACCTCTCTTCTCACTTCTTTTCCTTCACGTGATCTCTGACTCTGTTCCCTCACTCCTTTTCTTCATCCCTTACATGCTTTTTTCACCGTATGCTGGTTTTCCCCCTTTCCATTAACCTCTGTTCCTCACATGTTACCATCAAAAAATGTAGTAGCTCCTCTAATTACTCTATACTCCTTTTCTTGTTGGAATTCAACTCTTGACCTGTCAAACATAAATAAAACTCTGTACCATTCCTCCAGAAAATAATTCCAATAAACAAAACCAACAAAAATTACTACTTCACTCCCACAAAACCTTCCCTTCCATATTTTTTACTTCACTTCCAGAAAAATGGAGAAGCCAAAGCCACATTATTATTGTTTCCTACAAAATGTGCTTGTTTTTATCTCAGTTTACAACCATTATTTCCTCCTGGTTTTTTCCTCCCCTTCCCCTGGAAAAAACCTGTTACTACCACCTGATGCGTCCGCTTTGCTGGATTTCAAGTCAAAAGCTGATTTGCGAAAGGAGTTGGGTTTTTCTCATAAAACGGGTTTTTCATTCTGCAAATGGGAAGGGGTCCATTGCTCAAATTCCAGGGCGGATAAAGTGATTATAGAGAATATGAATCTCGGCGGCGTTTTTGCTCCCAACACTCTGTCTCACCTCCGCCAGCTCCGGGTTCTCAGTCTCCAGAACAACTCGCTCACCGGTCCGATTCCTGATCTTTCCGGTTTGGTCAATCTGAAGGTTCTATTTCTCTCTCGCAACTATTTCTCAGGCTCTGTTCCTCCTTCCATTTCCACTCTCCATCGTCTCAAAACCCTCGATCTCTCGTACAACATGCTGGCCGGTTCAATCCCACCATCTTTGAACGGTTTAGACCGGTTGTACTATCTCCGGCTCGATTTCAACCGGTTCAACGGTTCGGTCCCGCCGTTTAACCTCTCCTCCCTGCAAATCTTCAACGTCTCTCACAACGACCTCGCCGGCGCAGTCCCAGTGACCCCGACTCTCTCCCGATTCAACACGACGTCGTTTGCTTTAAACCCCGGGCTCTGCGGCGAGATTATCCACAAGGAATGCCATTCGACGCGGCCGTTTTTCGGGCAGCCATCGACCACCGCGGCGCCGCCGGTGTCGGCGGCGCTCAGCCAGTTGCAAGGCGGCGTTGCGTTGAGCAGCAAAAGCATGATGCAGAAGCACAAGAGGGCTGCTCTGGTGGTTGGGTTCACACTGGGGGTGTCCCTTTTCGTCATTTCGCTGTTGTGCTTCGTCTTCGCCGCGAGGAGGTGTAAAAAGAGGTCGGATAAGGGTGAAATTACGAAAATGGGCTTGGACCCTAGCGTGACGGGAAATGCCGAGGCTGTGATGAGAATCGAGGAGGAAAACGATGAGCTGGAGGAGAAGGTGAAGAGAGTGCAGGAGGGGAAACAACATCAGTTGCAGATGGTGGGGAAGAGCGGGAGTTTATTTTTCTGTGCGGGTGAGGCGCAGGTTTATACGCTGGACCAGCTGATGAGGGCTTCTGCAGAGCTGCTTGGGAGGGGGACGATTGGGACCACGTACAAAGCGGTGCTTGATAGCCGTTTGATCGTTACTGTGAAGAGATTGGACGGTGGGAGATTGGCGGGTACAAGCCAGGAGGTTTTTGAAGGGCACATGGAATCAGTGGGTGGGTTGAGGCACCCTAATTTGGTGCCTCTTAGGGCTTATTTCCAGGCAAAGGAAGAGAGGCTTTTGGTCTATGATTACCAGGCCAATGGCAGTCTTTTTTCTCTTATTCATGGTTAGCATTTTCTCTTAATTAATCACCTTAATTCACTAAAGGATTTTTCTTCTAATTTTTTAAATAGCTGCTTTAATATGAATTGTTATATGATTATTTAGCATGACAATTATTTATATTTGGTTATAATCCTTTAATTCAAACGAGTATAATATTCTTTTGGTTGCGATTTGGGCACCCATGTCAAGTTGTACATTATTTGTTGACGCATTAATTTTGTGTGACGGATTCTAAATCGATCCATATTAGCTAATTCAATTGAATTAGGATCTAATATGTTTTGATTTGTAAAATGGTTGGTGTCATTAATTTAAACTCTTATAAAAATTAGAGTCAAATTCTAGGAGACAGTAGTAAAATCCGTAAGGTACGACAATATGAAACTTGAAGAGCATTTATTAAGTAGTTGTTTAAGGATGCTCTTGGGAGCTGTAGTCTATATAGTTTATTATTATAGCATATACTAAGCGTACAAAGTGTGCTCGAGTTTGGTTCACAAGATTATAATAGGACAACAATGTTGTTTAAATCTAGGTTACAGTAGTATATATCTTTCTGGCTTAATCAACTAGCTAGAGAATCTAGCAGATGCCAAGGGAAACTAATATATTATTTTACTGTTTTCGAGCCTAATCCAGGATTTAGTGCTAATCACTTTATTTATAAAAAGGGTTAATTAAAAAACTACCTCAGATGTTTAGCCAAATTACAAATATACTCAGCTGTCTTTCAAAATTATTATTAATCCCTTGACATTTTGTTTCTCTTTTACAAATTACACCCTCAAGAAAAGATACTCCCTCCTATTCAAAATAAGTATCTTTTTAGCAGAAAACACACTTATTAAGGATTTTGTTAAATACCAAATATACCCTTAATTAATCATAAATGTTACTTGGAACAAACACATATATGTTGGAAAACAATAAATTTAAGGGTAATTTGGAAAACATCATTGTCACTAGCAATGTGAAAAGAACATTCTATTTGAAGATTTCTTCATGCGCCAAAAGGACGCTTACTGTGAATTGAAGGGAGTATTTGTTAAGTACATACAAACCTCAAGGTGGTGTTTATAAATTTCAAAGATACTTTGAATTTTTTGTAATTACGCTAAACCTCAAGGGGTTGTTTTTATAATTACCTTTTTATAAAAATGAATGTTTTAGGTTGATAATGGCTTCCACATTTTTACACATAGGTTCAAAGTCAGCCAAGGCAAAAGCACTTCACTGGACATCATGCTTGAAAATAGCAGAGGATGCAGCTCAAGGCCTCTGCTACATCCACCAAGCTTGGAGGCTTGTTCATGGCAATCTCAAATCCTCCAACGTCCTTCTCGGCTCCGACTTCGAGGCCTGCCTAACCGACTATTGTCTCGTTGCCCTAGCTAGCCCGTCCTCAGACGAAGACGCTAATGCCATTGCCTACAAAGCCCCCGAAACTCTTAAGTTCAACCACCGCGAAGAAACCACCAAGTCGGACGTATACTCATTTGGGGTTCTTTTGCTTGAGCTTCTGACGGGGAAGCATCCGTCGCAGCACCCGAATCTAAAGCCGGACGACATGATTGGGTGGATGAGATCCGTCAGGGACGAGCAGAGCGGAGAAAATAGGTTGGAAATGCTTCTTGAGGTGGCGCTGGCTTGTAGGGTGGCGCCGCCAGAGCAGAGGCCGACGATGTGGCAAGTTTTGAAGATGATACAAGAAATTAAAGAGGTGGTTTTGATGGAGGATAGTGAGTTCGACTCGAATTCAGGGACCTCGTAACTCTTTTGCCCTTTATCTCTTTATAAGGGATCTCCTATTTCATGCATTGTTTTAGTTCATAAGGTGAATGTTGCGTCACGTCACGTGTATAAGATAATATTGTATTGTACACGTAACATTCATCCGATGTATGGGAAATAGAAAATATGAATTACTACATAGACAATAGGAAATCCGAACTGCTACCTCTGCATATGTATGACTGACTAAATGAACAATGCCAAGTTATGCCAAGAAATTAGCTTGTTCACCAAACCCAACCCCCACCCAAGGATATATTTAGAAGAGAAAATAATTGTTTGCAACTTTTTTTTGAATAAGTCGAGAATATATATATAAAAAAGAAAAGTATACTTAGATAATTGTTTGCAACTTGAAGTTTGGTCATTTTTACAGTTTGCAGCCTTTTTATGGTCAACTAACAACTTAAAATTTGCGTGTTTTTATCTTTGCAATCTCCGGTGGACCCGAGTTGGAATATTCCACGAATATTCTTGGAATATTCTGAATCACATGGACAAATATTCCTGGAATATTCAAATTGTGGTTAATCGAAGGTTGCAAAGTGAAAAACCGCAAAGTTTGAGTTGTTGATTGAAAAAAATAGTTTAAATTGTAAAGTGTAAAAATTGTCAAAATTCAAGCTGGAAATCATTATTTTCTCTATTAAGAAAGCACAAGTAAAATCAATGCACCAATATACCTTCCTTTGACCTCTCTCTCTCTAGCAATTTCCCTCTCTCTTCTCTCTAGGAATAGTAAAACCCTAATCCCCTTTTCCTTTTTTCCCTCTCCCACTACAGCCCACACCCACTTCCCCTCCCCCTCCTTGCTGCTTGCCAGCGGCGGCCGGCGACCTCGGCTGGTCGTCGGCCAAGTCTAGCCTCCTCCTCGCGATGTTTTTCTCCTTTTGCTCGGACCCAAGCTTTGGGAGTTCTTCTGGCGGTCGGTTGTGGGCGGCGAGATACGAGTCTTCGGAGAGTGGTGAAGTTGGGTTGCGGTGGTAGCCTTGGGAGAGGGAGATGCCGCAGTCTCCGCGCGTGATTGTTTTTTTTTCGTTGTTTTGCTTCTTTTTTCCGTAGATTTGGTGTCTTTTTTCTTTTTCTTTGTTGGTGTTTTGTGGTTCTCGGTTGAAGGGCGAATTTTGTAGGCGAGTCTGAAATTGATTGTCTTGCAGTGCTTGATAGTAGCTCGTGCTCGGGGGTGCATTTCTTTTTTTGTGTCTTTGTTGGTAGTCTCCTTTGGGGGAGTGCCTTAGTCTTCCAGTGCGGGTGGCATTCTAGTCTCCTTTTGGGGGAGTTTTTAGTTTTTCAGTGTTCAGTTTTTGTTTGTAGTTCTGTTAGTTCTTGTGCTAGTTACTCCTGTGGAGTAGAGTGCGTATTCCCCTTGACATTTGATTGTGCAAGGCGGCTTTGTGCCAGTAGACATGTTGTAAAAATGTGTTATAGTTGAAATATTATGCTATCGTTTTTGGTTAAAAAAAGAAAGCACAAGTAAAAAGAGTACTTCAATTATAATAGGCCTAAAACTGAAATTTAAAGTGTTATTTTCCTCATTTAAAAATCATGGTCAATGTTTGCTTGTTCCCTGTATTCATTACTCATGGTTGTTGGTTAGATGCAACGGTTTCATTCTTGGCAATGGTGTAATTGAGTAGAGGTGGTAGGTCTTGCCCTAGTTATGATTTATTGTCTGGAAATGAACAATACAAATCCATAGTTAGATCTTAGATGCAAAATTGGGAACCCTATTGATGTATTTCCAATCCATAAATGTAGGGTCCTCATACCTGTAGATATTTTTAGTGGTAAATCTTTGCCAGTTTGCCCAAGACTTAAATCTTAGGGAAGATAGGTGCAAGTAAACCCTAGGTTTATTTAATTAATACATATTTAAGGAAATATTTTTATACATTCAATGCGTGGAATGTAAGATAAAATACTAAAATTAAATAGAAGAGTTGAATTGATAGCTTTTATGAAGCCCAACTGCCCCTACTTCTCTCCTTCCTCTCATATGTCGATCTCCATTAGTACTCCTGAGTTTGACCAAGGGTTGGGTGAGTCTGATTTGAACTTGGAACTACGGGCCGGTTAACTGGGTCAATGGGTCAATGACTCGGACTGTTAACCGACACATGACAATAAGGTTCAGTTACGGGTAAGAGTACTCCTAACCCATTGAAGAAGCATGTTCGGCTCAACGGTTAACCGGTTTTGTAGATCTTCACAACATTACACTGGCAGTGTATCTATCATTCATTCACGCCCTATTTTTTAGGAAGTAGGACATTTGTAATGCATGTAAACACTAAGCATTACATGTGCATGGTAGATCTTCACAAGTGTAGTGTTCGATGAAGATCTCTGCAAGACCGGATTTCTGATAAACTAGATTCAATCTTTTTTTTAAAAAATTTTGTTTTTGTTCTTTTAATTTTTTTATTCACTTTTGATTATTTAATATTTACTCCAAATTATTTCACTCTTTTTATCATGCTAAACTTTAAATTTAAATTTCAATATTTTTCATAGTTAACATTTAACCCTTTTAAAAATTTAATTTTATTAGTTAGTTAACAAAATCTTTTTAAATTAAATTGCAATACTTTTTATAATTAAATTCAACACTTAAAGTTCATATTAAATTTCAATATTTTTCATAGTTAACATTTAACCCTTTTTGAAATTTAATTTTAGTTAACAATATTTTTTTAAAATTAAATTTCAATACTTTTTTATATTTAAATTCAACAATTAAAGTTAATATTTCAATCTTTTTTTCATAGTATAGTTCAACGCTTAAAGTTTTTCAATACTTGATTCAACTTTAAAACTCATAGAACGATATAACATATATGTATTAGTTTAAATCTCTTTAATAATTATAAAAAAATAGAAAAAGGGTCAAGAATCATGGACTCAGGTAGAGATGTTAAACGGGCCGCGGTCCGTTGGCCCGGACCATTTAAACCCAAAAAAAGAGGACTATCGGCGAATTATTTTGGTCCGTTTAAATCCGGACCGTTGAAACCGAAGCCTATTAGCGCTAGCCCGAAGGTTAACCGGACTAGCCCGCTATTTTTATTTTTAAAAAATAAATGTAATTATAATATTTTATGTCTACTTTTATTACCTATTTCTAGTAAATTTATTTTTCAAATTCACATCTCCCTCATCTTTAAGTTTAACTTTATTAAACAAGCTATAAATTCTTGAAAAACTTCTTTTTTATTTTTTTATTTATTACTTAATTTAGTTTTCCGATTTTTATTTTGAATAAGAAAATGTCACGTAGTTTTATTAGATTATTTAGGATATAAATTATACATCTAAATGGTGCTAAATCTAATTTTGTAATTTTGTTAATGCAATGTAATTATAAACTATGCATGATTTTTTGAAATGTTAACTTAAATGTTATATATGCTCAAATTTAAAATTTTAGATCTAAATATCTAATCAAATTTTAACTTATAGTCACATGAGTAATTACAGAAAAAAATGTTAATTCTGGGTAGTTTTAGTTATTATCATTTTATTTTCAAAATGTAGATGATAAATTATTTTATTTTATAAGTTTGATAATGTAATGTAATTAAAAATTCGCAAGAATTTTAGTTATGGTGAATAGTTTAACTTAAATGTTATATATATATATATATATTCAATTTTAATATTTTAAATTTAAATATATAATTTTTAATTTTTTGACTTATAGTCCGATAGTGGCCCGTTTAGCCTGAAGCCCGTTAGGGTTAGGGTTAAGTTCCAATATTGCCAGCCCGTTTAACACCGGCTCATTTAGCCCGAAGCCCACTAGGGTTGGCCCTATAGGGCTAGGGCCAGCCCATTTAACATCTCTAGGCTCAGGACTCAGTAAAACTGGCTCGTCACTATCGGATCAAAATTGAGAACCGACGGTTCATGAACAATCAGATATATTCTTCATATTATTTCCAAATTTTTTAAACGTTTATATACAATTTAACTTTTTTTATATAATAATATATCTGTTCCAAAGTAACTCATCGCTCCGTTAAGCTTATTACCTTTTTATATCCACATAACCATTAAATTTACCACTTCACCATTTTAGGAATATGATATCCCAAAATTGAAAAATAAGACAATGTACAACTTTTAAAAGTTAGTGGTTGTCAAACGTCACCCTTAAAGCACTGAGGACTAAAAGTATAATTAGGTCCACTTAAAGGACCAAAAATGCAATTTTGTCGCTGATATTTTCCAGTTATTTCAATTGTTCTCTAATGCAATTTTTGGGTGCTGGTGTTTAATTTATTTCCTTTTTTTCCGGGGGATATTATTTTCTTTGATAATCTTTGTGACTGAGGTTCATCATGTTTAGTTTTTGATCAAATTTGCAAAATAAGCTATATGTTGCTAGAAAAAGTGATGAATCTCTGCCTTGAGCATGTTGATATAATAAAATTAATAAATTATCATTGTTATAATGGCCAATAACCATGGATATAATAAAATTAATCTTCGTGGTGATGGTTATAAATAGGGTTGTAAACGAACAGAGCTTTCGACAAACAGTTCGTGAACGAGCTCGGTTAGCGTTGATTTATGTTTATTTATTTAGTGTTCATGAACTGTTCATTTATATTCATGAACTGTTCACGAACATGTTTATTTAGTGAACTGTTCACGAACATATTTATTTAGTATTCGTTTGATGTTTGTTTATTATTCATTTTTTAATTATTAATTATATATTTACTACTTAATATTCATTACTTTATTATGAAAAATAAACTTATTTTAGTTTAATATTACAACCTATTTATATTTGCAATCACCATAATATTCATTTATTTTGAGTTGAGTATTCATGAACAAGGTGTATTTAACTTTTTAATACACATGTTCATATAGTTGTTCATGGACAATTAATGAGCATGTTCGTGAACTATTCGCGAACGTTCGTGAACATGTTCGATTATTAAACAAACGAATACAAACAACCTTTTAAAATAAATGAACGAACACAAACAACCCTCATTCGTTCGAGCTGTAGCTCAAGCTCTTAATCATGCTCTCGAGAGTTACACAAACAAAATTCAAGCTAGTTCATCAGCTGATGAGTTGGCATCATTGTTTGCTGAGAGCCTTCAGAAACAGGACAGTCTGAACATTAAATGGACATCCTCCCAAGTGAAACAGATCTTCAAGGTACTTCAGTACTTGGTGAGACATGCAGTAAACAATTTGTAATTGTGCTTAATGCATTACCAACAAAACTATAATCGGTAAGTAGGTTAATTTTAAGTAAATAAATTGTACTTGGTAGGTAATGTTCTGGTGCGAGACATGTTATATGAGAAAAAACCTGCTAACTCATAAGTTTTGATGGTGAGACTTTGCAATGTCACGTGTTCACCACATCCCATAGACCAAATAGAAGATATCCTTTGTTTCTCCCAGTTGGTCGATCACATAGGCCAATGAATTCCTTGGCATATGGGTTGCGGTGAACATATTGTTCGGAAAAAATCGGATCCTATATTCATCCCCTAGGGACAAACAGAAAAAGCAAGAAATAAAATAAAAAATAACAACAATCCACAACACAATAATTTACGTGGAAACTCCAAAACCAGGGAAAAACCACAGCCCACAGAGAAAGAAATTCCACTATGTGAAACATTTATACAATCACACAGACATTTTCTCTCCCGACCTCAGTAACCTCACACTCGTACAAGCCTTTGACTAAATCACACCTCAACTCTCCATACTAGAGAATACAATAAAGGAATTTAACTAGAGTCAAACCACAAAAGTTAAAGTGTATTTGACTGGTGCACTTGAAAACACACCACATGGGTTCCTTAAATAACCTTAAGGTTCCCACCCATTTTGTTCCACAAGCAATGTGGGACAAAACCCACTTCTTTTATTTGATACAAAACCACAAACTCCACCTTGGCAAAATAAAAGAAACTCCACCATTGTCTTCACCGACAATCATGACTCTCAAACCAGAGAACCATCATTCTCAAACCAAAGAACCCTACTCCACTAAATGAGTAGATCACTTTTAATACACCATTCTAAGAATTTCCTCGGCACATGTTGAAAATCCCGCCAAAATTTATGGTGCAACTCCCAACTTTTGGCCATCTTGGAAGTCCTTCAGCCATCGACATAACACACACCTTGTATCCATGTCAAACAGATACCCGTGTGTAAATTCCACTACACACCCTGCATCCATGTCAAACCAATGCCCGTGTGAAATTTCACCACACCTTGCATCTTTCCATGACAAGCCAATGCCCGTGCGCAAATTCGTGAACCCGCTAACATAATCACATCCTCTTTCACGGCAACTTGACATGCCAAAAAGACATACATTTTCTCAGTAGAGAAAATCCTCACTGTCACAATATTAGCCCGGATTAGGAATTATTTACTAGATTAACTCCACATCCACCTTGACAGTTAACCTTCAAAGCCTTGTGTAACCCGGATTGTACCAGCATATCATTGACTTATACTTGCCATAAGCCAAACTTGATCCTTCCATCAAATTTCTCCACTTGCTTGAACCACCCTAGCCTGATGAACAACCGCCTCAAAAGAGACCCCCCCAACACCGCTCAAGAATCTTTTCTGATGTGGAAGGTCAGACATCGCTGCGACCACAGAGCATACTCAGAATTTCAAGAGACCCAACCCGGGCTCTGATACCACTTGTTGGAAAAAATCGGATACCATATTCATCCCCTAGGGACAAGCAGAAATAACTGAGAAATAAAATAAAACATAACTACAATCCACAACACAATAATTTACGTGGAAACTCCAAAACCGAAGAAAAACCACGGCCCACAGAAAAAAAAATTCCACTATGTAAAATATTTTTACAATCACACAGACATTCTCTCTCACAATCTCAGTAACCCCACACTCTTACAAACCTTTGACTAACTCACACCTCTCTCCCAACTCTCCATACTAGAGAATACATGAAAATAATTTAACTAGAGTCAAACCACAAAGTTTAAAGTGTATTTGACCGGTGCACTTGAAAACACACCACATGGGTTCCTTAAATAACCTTAAGGTTCCCACCCATTTTGTTCCACAAGTAGTGTGGGACATGTTGGGTATCTATCTGCCTCTAAAGATTGATACACGAAGTACCAAAACAAATACAGACTCAATATAAAGCCTATTATACAAGTTTATACTCTAGGCTCAAAGTATACAGAAAAATACAGCTGAATCAAAGAACACAACAAAATGAAACTAAAAGTTATAAAAGAACAAAAAAACAATCGTAAAGGGATAAAACCCTAAGAATCAATATTAAAGATTCGGCTCAGGGACTGGTAAACCCTTTAGATCTGTCACCACGAATCACAACCCAGAGAACCAAGATAGAAGCCACAAAAGCCTCGCCACAAGATTAAGCCTCACAGCCGTTCACCAAGAAACCCTAGAAAACCCTAGATCGGAATCGAACCACCCAAAACCCTAATCCACTCAGAAAAAGGATCTTGTACACAGAGTAGGTGAACAAGACAGAAGCACAAAGATCTCACCCTCTCACACGTAAGAAAACCCCAAAAAATCCGGCCCAGGAACTGGAGTTTTAGAGAGAGAGAGAAAATAGCACAAAGCAGAGAAAGTTCGAGAGAGCTGGAGAGATGAGAGAGAAACAGAAGACAAGATAATGAAATAGGGTTTCAGCATAGTACCATTAAATAGTCAAGGATTCAACGGCTTAGATTCAACACGGATCAACGGACGAGATCAAGCGGAAGGATCGCGGATGATAAATCCGGATCCCGCGATCCGACTCAAGACCGAGTCAACATATGGGTTAATAGAATGGGCGGTTGCTTTGGTCTTGGCCGCCATTTTGGGCTTACGAAATGGGCCTAACAATGGGCCACTTATATCAACAATCTCCACCTTGGCTCATTGTGTGATTCAATTAGACATCGTTGGGAAATACGGTCATCATCATCATCGATCGATTGCCTTCCTAGAATGAAGCCAAGAAGGACTTGAGTTCTGAGATGCACTAAAGCTAATCAGTAACTTAAAGAAGGATCTCAACAAGCACCAAAGCAAGTCAAGTTCCCCCATTGAACTAATATAAGCACACAAAGAAACATTAATTCAACAGTTTTGGATTCAACGAGAAACACATAGTAAGCTGTCAAACCCAACATAAGGGCAACTAAGGGTAATCAATCACCGGTGTCAAAATTCGAATTTTCAAACAAGTTTTAAACTTTGATAAGGGTAGACACTTAGTACCCATATCGCAGGTTGTATTCGAGATGCCACTTTTTCAAGACAGACAAGCCCTTTAGAAACAATATCCCTTATAAAATGAAATCTAACATCAATATGTTTTGTTGTCATGAAAAAGCGGATTCTTACAAAGTGAATACAGTTGGGAGTCGAAAATACAACAACATTTTGTTTTAGAAAACCAATTTGAAACAAGACCTTTAAGCCACAAAGCTTCTTTTAAAGCCTCGATATGACAACATATTCGACTCAGTAGTAGAAAGGGCCACAATATGTTGCGGTTGGGATTTCCAACTTATACAAGAGCCACAAAGTGTAAAAACATAAGAAGTTGTTGATTTTATGTTATCTTTATCATTTGCATAGTTGGAATCCACATATCCTTTTAAAACAACACCATTTTCACACTTAGAAAATTTAAGGCAATAATCGAGTTGAATGTCTAAGATATCTCAATAACCACTTCAAAGCATTCCAATGCACCAAACCAGGATTAGACATAAATCTACTAAGGCAAGAAACAAAGATAGGCAATGTCAAAGTCTAAATCTTGACCATTAAGTACATAATGAGATCCAATGGCATTAGCATAGGGAATGTTTTGCATAGAAGAGATTTCAAGATCGGTTTTAAGGGTCGATCCCTACTTAACACAAAGTGAGCTGACAAGAGGGACATTCACAGATTTTGCATTACACATAGAGAATTTTTGTAAAATTTTCTCAACATATGAAGATTGATGAAGATAGAACACAGAGTTATTTCTATCCGTATCAATATTCATACCAAGTATTTTCTTAGCATCACCTAAGAATTTCATGTCAAATTTAGCACTTAAGCGAGTTTTTAACATGATCAATAGCCTTAATGCATGGTCCAGTCAAAAGCATATCATCTACATAGATCAAGAAAAACGGGAGATATAGCATCAAGTTTGAAATACAGGCAATGGTCAAACTTGCTTCTACAGAATTTCAAATCAAGCATGCACTGATCAAATTTTTTATTCCACTGTCTAGGTGATTGCTTTAAACCATACAAAGACGTTTTCAACAAACATACATGATTAGGTTTGGATTTGTCTTCAAAATCCTCAGGTTGTTTCATAAAAATTTGCTCTTCCAAATCACCATGTAAAAAAGCAGTTTTAACATCAAGTTGCTTTAGTTCCCAGTCAAACTGAGCTACCAAAGCTAGCATAATTCTCACAGTTACAAACTTCACAACAGGTGCAAAAATCTCAGTGTAATCAATGCCTTCTTTCTGAGTAAAACCTTTTGCAACTAATCTAGCTTTGTATCTAACACCTTCATTTTCTTGTTTGATTTTAAACAACCATTTACAATCAACAATGGAACAATTAATAGGTTTTGGAACAAGTTCCCAGGTGTTATTCACATACAAAGAAGTCATTTCATCTTGCATAGCACTCAGCCATTTCACAGAATTCACAGAGTTCACAGCATCAAGATAGGTTTTAGGCTCAGAATTTTCAATTGATTCAAACACAGGAACACATAAGAAGTTAAGTGAAAATCAACAAACTTATTAGGAATTCTAATGTTTCTTCTTGTTCTATCTCTGGTTAGCACATAATCATTCAAGTTATCATTTTCAGCATGCTCATGATTCAATTCAGTATCAACAAGAGGAAATTCATCATGCTCATTATTATTCAACTCAGCACTATCATTCTCAATATCATTGTGCACATCATTAGCATTCACAGGATCATGCTCAGCATCAATCATATCAGAGTTATCATCAACAGAGATAGAAGGTACATTAGAAAGCTCCACCTTATTAAGAGTAGTGGAGTTTTGAGTTTCAGAAATATTTTTAGAAACATCAAGGCAGGGGAACTCATTTTCATTAAAAACCACATCCCTGCTAATCAACACTTTAAAACCATTTTCAGATTTAGACCACAATCTGTACCCCTTAACCCCATCAGGGTATCCCAAAAAAACACATTTTAAAGATCTTGGATCAAGTTTGTCAACCTTTTGGTGGACAAAGGCTGAACAACCAAAAAATTTTAAATTTGAAAAGTCCACAGGTTTACCAGACCAAACTTGTTCAGGGTATTTACCTTTCAAAGGTACAGATGGTGATCTATTAATCACATAAGCAGTTGTATGAACAGCTTCACCCTTAACTTTTTGGAAAGTCCGGATGTACTTAACATACTTCTCACCCTTTCCAAAAGAGTTCTATTCATCATCTCAGCAACACCATTTTGCTGAGGAGTGTAAGGCACAGACTTGTGTCTTACAATGCCTGAATCAACACAAAGTTGATCAATGAGTTGGTTGCAAAATTCCAACCCATTGTCAGTTCTCAAATACTTAATTTTCTTTCCAGTCTGATTTTCTATCAAGATTTTCCAATTTTGAAGTTTTTCAAAAACATCAGACTTGTTTTTCATAAGAAATACAAACACTTTTCTTGAAAAGTCATCAATCACAGAGATAGAAAATACTGTTCCCACCATGTGTAGGAACACTAGCGGGCCCCAAACATCGGCATGTAAGTATTCAAGAATGTCGGTGCATGAAGATTGTTTAGGATAAGATGAAGTAGGAAACTAACTCTTTGTTGTTTACCATAAATGCATGAGTCAGAAGGGAACACAAGTAAGTTTATCATTCCCAAAACATCCTTCTTTATGCAACAATTCAAGACCTTTAGAACTTATATGACCAAGCCTTTTATGCCGGAGTTCATTTTATCAATCACGAGTTCACATTGGTCATAGAGTTCACATTGTTCTGAGAATTTAGCATGCAAGAGACAGCTCGATATTACAAACATACGAGTTCCTTTTTTTTCGACTTTAGCAATAATAAGGGAACCTTTCATGATTTTCATCAAACCCTTACCCCATCTTCCTCATAACCATCATGCTCAAGCATAAAGACAGGAGATCAAGTTGTTAGGCAGTTAGGAACATGCCTTACATTATTTAGAGTCAAAACAAAACCAGAATCAAGTTTCAAGCACACAGTACCAACACCATTAACTTGACATTTCTTATCATTTGCCATAAAAGATCCATTTTGCGAAGCATATGAGGCAAATAAGTGTTTAAAAGGTGTCATGTGAAATGTGCAAGCGAGTCAATAAGCCAATCATTTTCACTGAAAGAATTTGAAGGCACAACATTCACAAAATCATGCACTTCATGCACCATAAACACATCACCCATGTGATCATTACCAGTTGTCAAGTTCACAGAATCATTGGTTTGGTTCTTGTTATTCTGATTATTGTTTTGATTATTGTTCTGGTTATTCCTGGGTTTAGTACACTCTTTTATGTAATGGCCATGTTCACCACAGTTATAACACTTCCTATTGTTCTTAGGTCTAGAACTGGACCTCCCTCTGCTTTTACTCCTCTTTCTACTAGAGTTTCTGTTATTGTTATTCCCATTCCTCCTATTCTGAGGTCTACCCCTGACATGCATAACCTTCCCTGACCCCTGTTCATTCCCTTTTGATATTTTCAGATCTAAATCCTTACTCTTAAGGCCATTAATCACAGTATCAAGGGTAATAGAGTCTCTACCATACTTAATGGCAGATTTCACATCAGCATAAGAATCAGGGATGGCATTTAGCAACACAATAGGAGTATAATCATCAATATTTTTATCACCAGTAAGTTTGATATCTTGTATCAATTTTGTAAAAACATCAAAGTTCTCATCCATATCCTTAGTCAAATCAAGTTTAAATCTAAAAAACTTTTCAAGTAGAAAGAGTTTTGAGGGTAGGGGAAGTTCGAGTGTAAAGTTCTTGCAATTTTTCCAAAAGGCTTTGGCGAAGTTAACTTGCCAACTTTTCTCAAAACAAAGATCAGGCAGTTAAGGATAATGGATGAGTAAGCAAATTCATCAAGTTGATTTTATTTGTGAGATCCTTATCAGTACTTTTGATCAATAGCTTTAAAACATTTCTATTTGAATTAAAATCCCCTTCATTTTTTGTTGCCAAATAGAAAAATTACTTTTCCCATTAAAGGGTTCCAAATGATAACCAGATGCACCGGCCATATTCACAGATAAAGCCGCGAGAGGATATCACAAGAATATAGCACAAGCAAGGTATCATGACTATCAAATATCACAAGGAAGTTAATGGATAAGTGGACCACACAGAGTCCAATGACAAGAAAATAAGAGGCAAATAATGGACCACACAGTCCAATGACAACGAGAAAATAAGAGGCAAATAATGGACCACACGAGTCCAACACGATCAAGATAAGCAAGAAAAGGCACACGGGACCACACGAGTCCAAGAGAACCAAAAAGAACAACAGAAAGTAAAGCTAGGTGGATTCCCTTCGCACCCAGGATTCCACCGCACTCAAGGCACGGGGTCAAGAGGCTAATGCTCAGGGTTTCCCTAAACTAAGTACTGACTGAAAGTAAATAAGAGAGAAAACAACCAGGAGCCTGTCCTGGGTTCTCACCACAACCAAGTACACCAGGGAGCCACAAGATCACCAAGAAGCTCAAGAACCAGGAAGACCAACCCACCACGAGGCAGATAGGTGCTCTGATACCACTGTTGGGTATCTATCTGCCTCTAAAGATTGATACACGAAGTACCAAAACAAATACAGACTCAATATGAAGCCTATTATACAAGTTTATACTCTAGACTCAAAGTATACAGAAAAATACAGCTGAATCAAAGAACACAACAAAATGAAACTAAAAGTTATAAAAGAACAAAAACAATCGTAAAAGGGATAAAACCCAAGATCCGAATATTAAAAGATTAGGCTCAGGGGTTAGTAAACCCTTTAGATCTGTCACCACGAATCACAATCCAGAGAACCAAGATAGAAGCCACAAAAGCCTCGCCACAAGATTAAGCCTCACAGCCGTTCACCAAGAAACCCTAGAAAACCCTAGATCGGAATCGAACCACCCAAAACCCTAATCCACTCGGAAAAAGGATCTTGTACACAGAGTAGGTGAACAAGACAAGAAGACAAAGATCTCACCTCTCACACACGAAAACCCCAAAGAAATCCGGCCGGAAGGCGGAGTTTTAGAGAGAGAGAAAATAGCACAAAGCAGAGAGAAAGTTCGAGAGATTTGGAGAGATGAGAGAGAAAACAGAAGACAAGATAATGAAATAGGGTTTCAAAGATAGTACCATTAAATAGCCAAGGATTCAACGGCTTAGATTCAACATAGATCAACGGACGAGATCAAGCGAGGAAGGATCGCGGATGATAAATCCGGATCCGCGATCCGACTCAAGACCCGAGTCAACATATGGGTTAATGGAACTGGGCCGGTTGCTTTGGTCTTGGGCTGCCATTTTGGGCTTACAGAAATGGGCCTAACAATGGGCCACTTATATCAACAGGACAAAACTCACTTCTTTTATTTGACACAAAACCAACACATATCACCTTGCAAAGCTACCCATCAAAATTTAAAAGTTATTAGGTTTTTTTTTATCATTATTTCATACTTAAAATTAACATACATATTCTCATTAATGTCCCGCACCACGCATTATCGATCAAGTACACCTTATACTTAATCCATTACCAACAACTATTATCTGTAATTGTTAGCATTACCGACCAAGTACAACTTGTGCTTAGTAATTGTCATAATAATATAATAATGAAATGGTACTGCAGAACTAATAGCTGTTGTCAGTGTTGTTCGCCATTATGCACAAGATTATGAGTAACGAAAAGATTGTCAAATGGCATACATGAACATGATGAAGGATTACCCATTGAGATGTACTAGAATTTTAACTATCCCTGAAACTTAGTCTAACTACAAAAAACTCAATCATCCCATGAGATTTGTTTCTATTTTACAAATTACACCCCATCGGGTAATGATTTTTAAGTAAATACAAATCTCAAGGGGTGTTTATAATACCTTAAGGGCTACTTGTAATTTTAATAGATAATTAGAGTTTTTTATAATTGGGCTAAACCTCAGGCCTTAGGGTTAAGTTTTGTAATTATCCCTTAAAAAAATAGGATTTTGCAAACTGTCATGCTATTTAACAAGCCAAATAATATGGTCTTTCAGTTTATTTGAAAAAAGCTGCCAGGGTTTGAGAGTCCTCTAGGGTTTTCTCTCTCTTCCTTCCTCACGGCCGATCGCCGGCCTCCCTCTTGCGGTGGTCCATGGTGGAGCCACTCTTCCATGGACTAACGTCCAATTTCGTACCACATGTGCGAGTCCATGCTTCATCTTCGATGCCTACATCGTCTTCCAACGCGCAAAGAGCCCCAGATCATCTATCCGTCCCATTTGGGTTGGTCCCCCTGAATTTTATACGCCTGACACAACCCGCGCAGCCCCCCCATTGCATCTCCGCCTCGCCACACAACTTTGCCGCCACCCTCCGCGATGCCGCGCGTCTCTCACGCTCGCTCCTAGCGCGCAACCTCACTTCTCCTCGCCGCATGATGCTGGCCGCTGCAGCGAGACTTCCTCAAATCACGTGCGGCGGTGAGTGCTACATGGGGGCGGCCAGAGGCGGCCCCTCCTCATCCTTGCCAGCAGCTATTATTGGGGGGCGCCCTTCCTTCCCCTCATGGCTGCCGCATGCCATGGGGGGGCCGGCCCTCTTGTGGTGCCTTATGGGGGGCCGGTAGCACCCTCCAAGGCCGCCCCCCAGGGGGGTAATGACCCTTGGGCCGCCGTCTGCCGTCTGCATGGAATCCCATCCACAGGCCCCCGCCCAGTAGCTGTTTCCAAGGATGCTCCTCAGATTGCTGGAATCTCTCCCCCAATGACATCCGATTATGAATCGAACCCGCGACATTCGGCTCATAATACTAATGCTCAATCCCATTTTGGCCATTCTTTTGCTAAAATTATTTCAGGTACTCACCACGATATGGATTCGACGACGCAGGCCCAAGGTAATTTTACAACATTTTCGCATGTTGTTCTTTGGTAAATCCCATTCTATCCCTAAACCTTTGTTAGAAAGGGAGATTATTATTCGATTCACGATTGATGAAAATGTTTATCAATAATGCCTCGCCGAATTTTCTTATTCATTGATTGGAAGGGTAATTTTGAGCAAGGGTAACAAACCATGGGTGACTATGCTTCTGCATAAACGCCTATCAGATTTATGGGGAATTAAAAATGATTGGAAACTAATCCCCTTGGGTAAGGGATTCTTTTGTGTCAAGTTCTTGAACGCGCAGGATAGAGCTCGAGCTCAAACACGTATTAATTGGGCACTCAATCCGGGAACTATTAGGCTCTCTCCATGGGTCCCGAATTTCAATCCGTACAAGGTACACACGTCGGTGGCAGGTGTTTGGGTTCGAATCTTCGAGCTCGGTTTGGAGTCTTGGGATCTAATACCATCTTTGGGATCGCCGGTGCGATTGGAAATCCGATCTGATTGATCAATGATCGCTTGACGGCTCTCTTGGGCATTTCATTCGGGTGTTAGTGGATATTGATCAGCCGTCGAAACCGTTGGAGGAGCACATCATGGTAGAACGGGTTGGCGGTGTTCCTTTGTGTCGATTACTTATGAGAAATTACCGGAATTTTGTTCAAAATGCGGGAAGTAGACATTCGGCGGCGGTTTGCCGTATTACTCCTGCAAGGAACTCAACATTTGAACGAACGCGCCTCTCTCGACTAGGGGCGCCCCAAGATCTTGGCGGCAAGACGTCCAAATTCTATGAAGCGGGTCGTTCAAGAGGTCCATAAAGTTTACCGTCAGGTCTGGCGGGAGACAAGGGCAAGACCATTGATGACTCCATGGGAAATACGGGTCATCAAGGTCATGTTAAGGAGTGGTGAGCCTTCTTCTTCACATATTCACACTAAGAATTCTTTTGATGTTAAGGTCTTGATTGGATGATGTGGCATGTGATAATACGAATTTAGAGCACAAATCGATAATGAGAATCGGATTATAGCTCGAATATAGTACTAGCAATACGACGATGAGCCATGGTTCCTTATCAACCGCGATAAATTTGGATGAACATGGCGGCTAATTTGCAAGCGTGGAATGAAAATAGTTTCAAATAGCTTCCTTTTAATGATTATATCCTTAGCTCAATGATCCTTCCGAGGGGTTCAAGGCTATAATTCTTCTTTTAAAACATTGGTCAGATATGGCGGATGAAGACGATCAAGATGATGAAGACAAATTGGAAGCTTTAAAGGCCAAGTTAGGCGACTCTTCAACTGCTCCGATTGTCCTTCACTCATGTGATTCGTCGAAGCTATGAACTCTCGGCAATAGTGGTGGAGGATCTGGGCCGATATTCCACAAGATACATCAGACCATCAGGAGGATATTCAAGCACGTGCAAAACAAACACATGCCAATGTCCTTCAAAAATCCTCTAGAAATAAACGTCCATCATTTCGATTGAGATTTTAAGTTATTTCTGTTGTTTCTTTTATGGGGTACTCTTTTTCCTATCAAAAGTTTTTCCCAATGGGTTTTACTTTGATAGGTTTTAACGAGACTCCTTTTTTAAAGCTAGTTGTTTGGCTTGTAAGCAGTACACTATATTTTTTTTTTAATAATATTTTGCATTTATTAAAAAAAAACAAGCCAAATAATATTTATTAAAAAAACACTACAATTTGGCAAGATACAAATGTTACCAATTTCAGTTTCTTCAAGATCACACTACAAGCAAACACCGAAAAGAAAAAAGAGTACAAATCAATAAAGAACAATCCTTCTGAGACTAAGTAATGTTATGACTATGTCCTTTGAACAAAAACAATATTGTGCTTCAATGCATATGCACAAGGCCAATTAGCCACAAATGAAAAAAAAAAAAAAAAAAGGGGGGGAAGAAAATCAGAAGAAGAATTACAGAAAGAAGAGAAAAAAAGGATGATGTGACAAACTAGTGTGCTTTTATGACAATTCCCTTTGCTGAGGTCGACTTTGGTCGAGTATATACAAAGATGGGGAGCAGCGGGAGATGCAAAATTAACCATCTTCCCATACGTAACAATTATGTTGACGTAAAATCCTTGAAGTACCTAGCATCATTTCACAAGAAGCTACTAACGAGTAACCACAGCTACAAAACTCCATGGTAGACATACCATCGCAATCCATATTCATTTCTACAGATACAATCACGGGCAAAGTACCTGCTTGTGAAATGGAATAAGAAGTTCAAGAAACAGAACAGATCAAATTCTATTCCAATCACGGGGCGGGGACTATGAGAGTGTTTGCAGATAGAAGGTGGTAGTATTTTGCAAATAGAAACTTAAAGGTGATCAAGTTAATAGAGTGTGTTTCGTGAATATGTTGCAAAAGTACTTTTACATATTTCAAAATGAAACCAGAGGCAAAATAAGAAATCTAAAGCACCATTCTTCATCTTTTAGATCCTGATTAAATTATATAGGATCAGACACGGAAGTTGACATGAACACTAATAACTTTTTTCTTTTTTCAGCCGAAAGCTGATAATCACTTATTTTTGTTTGCAAACACTCCCCATATCTTAAAAGTAAGAAGCCAATGAAATTTACCTGCACCTACTCCATTGCACTTCCGTGTCCCATGTGTTGGGGGCCTATAATGGGTCGTGAAAGAATAAAAGTAGTTGATATATATATATATATATATGCTAGCGACTCTTTCTATACATTACATCAGGAAGAGCCTGAGGCCGAGGCTTAGTCCTCATGATTGTTTCATCGCTGTGTTTAATCCATTCCGAAAGTCTCCAAGGTTTTTGCCACTTCCATTTGAATTGTAATAGCCATTGATGATGACTTCTCTTCCATCTCCACAGTTTCCCACCATGTCCGACAAGTGCTAATTTCTTCATCGACAACTGACCAATAGGTACCATCTGCACATGCCAGAATAATCACTGTAAGAAAACAACGAGATGCTATGAACAAAACATGGAGAGTAAGGAGTAAAAACTCAACCTTTCGTGTTTGATCCATAAATGCTGTCGACTCTCTCACTGAGCCATTAGCAATTCCTGCCGTATATTTGAGCTGTTTCTGAGCTGGCACGGGAATTGGAGACAAAGGACCAGTCATGTCATCGGCAATGTGTTTGTGAGAGATAACCTGGACCAACTGAACAGTTATGACATAATTAGATATTATAAAGAAGAAGTATCAGAGAAAGAAGATAGTAAATAGATATAAAGAGAAGTAATCATACTGAAGGTGGTGTTGCTAATGCAGTAGAAGCGGCTTGATCTCTATGCTTTAGCTCCTTTTCGATTTCCTTTCTTCTGAGTTCACTTTGTCGCAGCAAACCTACGAGTTCCTTCATTTGCTCTTTCATCTCTTTGATTTCTAATTCTTTTTCCCACAATTCGCACCTGTTGATGGAGTGAAATTCGTAAAGATGATTTTGGTCAAGTAACTTGCAATTATCTAGAAACTGCAGATGTTGAAAAGGTTTCCTCCAAGTGCTTTGATTTCCTTAAAAGTTGCATGCTCTGAACAATTTAGGTTGTATTTGGATGGGAGAATTTGGGGAAATGATTTCAAATGACTCTGTATAATGTGGATTTTAAATCCACCACGACTAAAAAAATAGCTCAAAATGGGAGCCTAAGGGCGCGATTGTATATCCATTCGTTTTTTATTTTTTATTTTTTCTGCTAGAGCATAGTGATGAATTTTTTTTGAAAGAATAAAAATGAATTTTGATAGTGTGATTGGATATGACATGGAAATGTAATGATGAAAGTTGATTTGATATATAAATAATAAAATAATGATTGGTAGTAGAAATATGTGAGTGGGTGGATAGTACAATTTGTGGGAATTTGGGTAATAATGATTGGTGATTTGATGTTTTTTATTTTTTTGAAAATTGAGTAGAAGTAATTGGTGGAAGAAAAAAATGAAAGTGAATGAATAGTATATTTTCTAAAATTTTCATAAGCAATCACATTTTGTGGTAAAAAAAGATCCTCCAGCAGAACGGAAATGAAAATTTCTCATAAGCAATCGCAAGATAAGGATTTGAAATCCATTGTATCCAAACAAGCTCAATGTATTTGTTATTATGGATTTAAAATACTCAATTTCAAATTTATCAATCCAAATGAAGCCTTAGGGGAAAACAAAAAGAACTAAGGAAGTCTCACCTTGCATCACCAAGATAATTGAACATATACTGGAGCAGGTTTTTGGCATCCCCCATAGAGCGGAGCTGGTTCCAGCGTCCACGACTACTGACGCTACGCTCACGTTCTTCAGCTTCTGAAAGCTGTGAAGCCATCGCAACAAGTGAATTTGATGATATACTCAGCATGCTTTCAAGGGAAGCAATTCTCGACATTCTTGCACTTGGTGACATCGAAGATGCCCTGATAAGAAAAGAAACAAATCAGCATCATTTAAAGAAAATTCGATGTCAATTTAAATTTAAGATGTCGTACATCCCAACTCTTTACCACAAGAGAACTAGAGCTAAATATGATGTTCACACGCGCGCGCACACACATATATAAAAGGAATAATTACAAAAGCTACCCCAAGGGTTTGAACTAATAACAAAAAAAACCCAGAGGTTTTTGGAAATTATCAAAATCCCCTTGAGGTTTTATTTTGTACTATTGCCCCTTCATATGAAAAATTATGCCAAGCATCCCTTTTACATTTGTAAAAATATTACAGTTACCCCCTTATATTTAACATTGAATCAAACCTTGGGGGATTTTCGTAATTTTGAAATTTCTATGGCTTTTTTTGTAATCATCCTAATCCTCGGGGTAGTTTTTGTAATTGTCCCAATCCTTAGCGGTAGTTCTTGTATTATCCCTATATAAAAAGCAGTTGTTACACAATTAACCTGGAAACACCATTTTTCCCTCTAGGGGGGCTAACACCCTTCGCAGCAAATTCATCAACTTGTCTCAATACAGCCAACTCTTCGGCCAAAGCAGCTCGTCTGCAAATGAGCCAACAAAGACTTATCAAAATAGTACCAGGATTTGCATGTGTGTGAGAGAGAGATCTCACATCTGTTAGCCAGCGTATCAGAGAACTCAAAAATAATAACAGAAAAGTTGAATACTACATACACTTGACTTTGCCTCTCACATTCGTAACGAACTTCATGAACATTCACCATAACTTCAAGCTCGTGATCAAGCCAACGCTGCAAGGACTTTTCATTGCTCTGGGAATTAAAAATATAGGTTTAACGGTCTGTTAAAAAAGGTGGGAAAGATAAGATATCTTGTAGAAGAGGACAAGTGAATACCTGCCCGTTCACTCCATTTCCGTTGCTATTCCCTGTAAATAAATATAATATCAGTATAAAAAATGAGGGGCTGTTTCTGAGGACATATTTTGAGGTAAAGCATTGACACGAAAAATTGAGTCTTCAATCAAATTTATCAAAATTGCTGAATCCAAGAAATTTAATTTGAAATAACCCCATCAAATACTCGTGGGAAATAATAAAAGGGATGCAGAAATTAGATGAAAGCATAATGTAAGTATCAATAAAAAAACACCTACCAGAGTTCTCACGAGGTGAAGATTTACGTGCTTCTAGCAATTCTTTCAACCTCTTGGTAGCCATTGCAGCTTCCTCAGTTTTTCTCTGGAGAACCTGAAGTAAAATCGATTCGGGGGTTGCTTTCATCAATATTTGACACGCTTCTTATTAAAAACAAGTTTCTTTGTAGAATTATCTATCAGTAGTACAGTAAAAAAGGGAGGATATGTTAATTTAAGGAGAAAATGACATTTTTTGCAATATAGAATACCATTGTACATATATATAATATACATGTATGTTATGCATATCTTTATTTCCTGGAAGAATTTTTTTATTAATTTTCTCAACCAAGAGGTATAAAAATTACAGTTGAATTGTTTTCATCACCAAGTCCCAAAACATGAAAATAAACTTAGTATTTCATGCCCCTCCAGATTTTAAATCAGAAGGCACCAGGTGAAGCATTTTCATATCTTTAGTATGAAACGGAAAGACACGATAGAGGTTTACTGGCCATTTGTTCATGATATATACTAATAACATAATAAATTTCATGTGTCCAATACTAGCAGTGCAAAATATAATATATCGTTCTTAGAGAGAATTTCCTATCAAGTGCAACCATTCCAAGCAAGTGTTTCAACAGGGATACATAGACACAATCCAATAGCAAGTCCGGTTGAATTAGATTTATCGTATTCGGCATGTACAATTTATCCATCTTTCGGAAAAATTGAAACTAAAAATAGGGATCTACAGACACAGGTAAAAGGAAGATTCTCACCATTTTCTGACGTTGATTCAGTGCTTGCAATTTATGTCTCTCATACTCATTTCTTCTCCCCTCTTTCCTTAACTGTATGTAAGCATTACATGCCAAAGCAAAATTTCAATAGATGGAAGCAAAAAGGTTCAAAGGTGAGTTTATCAATATGAACAAAAGAATAACCGGAAAAAAATCCAGATGAGGTACATGGGGTTTATGTAGGAAAAATATTCATCGAAAAATCCTAAAAGTAAAATAGTTTTCAACATAAATGATATTGCAGAAAAGTTACCTGCAATAATTCCTTTTCTCGAGATGCTTTCCATTGTCGAAATTGTTCAGCTTCTTGTTTTATCTTTTGGTGCAGTTGAACCTACAACAATAGAATATCAGGGACTTGCATGGCGTAGAAAATAATAAAAATAAAAATAAAATTGATGTCAGATTTATATACAAGGGAAAGCGAAATGACCTTTTGTGCCTTGATGCATTGTATTTCCTCTTGCAACTTTCTAGCTGCTTCATCACTCTTCTGTTTCTGTTTTAAAAGTTGAACCTGATTCTCTTGTTTCTTTTTAAGATCTTGTATCTGATGTGTACAAAATGGAAAAGAATTAAGGATATATTGTGACAAATTAATGATAATTTAATCACATACAAAATATGTTGCAAAAAGGACAAGTGGAACACCTGTGCTTCAAGCACTTTTAGTTTATGAGCATGCATGTCTTGCAGTTTTTGTGCCTGTCCATCAGAATTAGCAGAAAGGTTTTCAACTTCTGCTAACAATCGATCCCTCTCACACTGCATACATATTAAATAGGTCAAAAAGATAGTTAAAAAGGAGAAGTATGAAAATCAGTTGAAAACGTAATGTTCAAAGAATTGTTCTTTTTCTAATGTGAACCTGGACAGTTCTTTTTTCCTCCTCAAGTTCCATAAGCTTCTTTCCAAAGTGATGCTTTAGAGCCGTGGTGTCATAGCCTCCAAAAAGTTTCATCTGTGACTGCAATATGTAATTTTATGTGAGACAAAAGAAGACAATGTTTTCTAAGTCAATATTGATTTCAACAGGAAAGTTGATCCATATCGAATGCAGTAGGCGGCACATGTGATGTTAATATAAATTTTAACTGATCGTTCACTCCAAATGAAAAGAGCAAGGCTTTCATACAAGTGGTACTTTATAGTGAATAAGAAAGAACAAGAAATGTTTGTGAACAATATGAATTTGAATTTAGAGTACCTCTTTCTGCTGCAACTGTCGATTTAACTCGTTCAATTCTTTATCCATACTATTCTGCCAATAGGTATGCTCCAATTCTTTTGCTGTATCTTCATCAATATCTCCAGAATCACCTGCAAACATCAACATTTTAATCCAAGTATGCCAGTTACTCCTAGTGATATTTATGTGGGAAGTAAAGTTTAACTAAGTTAAATTCATCTTTATTAGAAACAATTTAAGCTAACTCCAATTAATTAATGCAAAAAAATATAAAACAAATTGGAAACTAGCTCTAATGTAAAGAAACATACTGATGACACTGCCTTCACTCATTTGATAATCAGATGACTCCATACTTTGCAATCCCCTTTTGAGACCTTCACTTTTAATTACACCACTTTCGCAAACCTGCAAGATAATAGTTCATTTTTTAACCTTGGAAGACATTACAGATTTACTTGTTGTTTGACATTCATTTAAACATATGGTGCTGTCAAAGACAATTACATACTTTAATTTCAGCTTCATATTGCTCCATGCAACCGCTTCTATTGCGAAACTCATTCAGTTCCCGAGACAACTCCTCATTAGTAGCCTCGAGCCAAGAAATCCTATCCTTAAGAACCTGCACGTTTTAACCCAGTTAAAGATCTTCCCTTTTAATCTTTTGAAAATTATAGATAGGCCTCAGTAGATAGGATTTTTAAGGGATCATTCAAATGAAAGAACTCCAAACGGGATTGGTCATTGAGGGCGGGTAAACCTACTCCAAATTCAAATACCGGAGTGTTATTTCAAGATAGATATATATGAAGATTGTTATTATCCCTTCACCAGAAATGATATATGAATGGAGCAAAATTAATGATATATATTGATATAAGTGTGGAATTTTTCCTCGTTTAGTCCATGCTCAACCTTCAATAGCCTCGTATGATTTAAAACTAAGTATAAATGTGAATTGGCCTTTGGTTTGATTACTGAATCAGGAAGTAGATGAAACAGAAAATCTGAAAATACAGAATTGTTGTGAAACTAAAATGCTGACAAATATAACAAGTATAGTCATTTTCAGTCACAAGAGAATGTAAAGTAGTTCTAACTCACAAGTCTAAGCATAACAAGGAAAATTGTAGAATGGAAACTCGTAAAAACCTATCTCGGTGCATTCTCTAATCAAGACTTTTTCCCTCCAGAAGGGCTTCACCAAGCATAAAAGGAATGGGGAAAATAATTAACTTTACCTGTATTTCATCAAATGAAACTCCTCCACCACGGGCACAAAGTTCAGCTTGTAGATATTCCAACTGTTGACGCATCTTCAGCATTTCGTTGGATATTGGATCTCTGTTAATCTGGTCATCAAGTAACCAAAGAATGATTAGGGCATGACAGTTTTGAGCGAGAAATAATCTCAATTTAAATATGATGAAAACGCGCTGAAATATGGGGAGAGCAATAGAGCCTAATTGGATAACTTACAACAGGTTTGTTTTGTATATTACGAGCACGATTGGCATATTTCAGAGTGTTGAGAGTTTCTTCGGCATTTATATCAGCAGGACTAACGCATGCTGGAAAATGAGCAAAATATATTGACAGAAAGGAAAAAGGAAAAAAAAAAAGGAATTAGCAGTCTGCCGCGTTATAAATCACGTTTTTGAAGACACTCAAGAACATAAAGCATAAGCAAAGCCCTTAACTTTAGTTAACTGTCAATTGAATATGTATGATTATGAAGAACATTCCTGTGAACAAAACCTACAAAAGAATATAGATTACCTATCATTACTGTTCTGCTGTTTCCACCAAGTGAATCCTGCAAAGAACCCAAGATTTAAATTTTGGTAAATTATTGAAAGTCACTACCTACAGAATTAAGGAATCATTTATATATAAAAAAAAAAAAAGCAACTTGCACAAAAGTCGAATCTCACAAGCCAAACTGACTTGTAAGAATTAAGACTTATATGTAACACAAATAATTCTGAATAATGATATAATTAAGAATTCAACACTACAATTTTAGACTGACTTATCTACAAAAATGGTGTGTTCTTAGTCTTCGATTGATTAAGCTGAGATCATAAACAAATACTAAAAAAGCACTGATCCCAAGAAAACACGAATATGAAATAAATAGTGACATGTTGAAGCATTTCATGCAGTAACTACACCCAGGTGGTGTAAAATGTACGGTTCCCAATTTAGTTCTACATATATTACAGAAATTTTGATAAAAGTGTAATGAAGAGAAGCAAATACTTATATTACACAGCTATGCTAATGGTAATGCCCTTATTCTTTGATAAGTGAAGGTATGTAAGAACCTGCAGTAGCCGAGTAAGTTTACTATCCCGATATGGTACATGAACACCTTCTTTTCGCTTTTTCTCATCACCAAGTGCACTTATAACATTACCAAGTGCGAGAAGACCTTTGTTAATGTGAACTCCTGTATAAAGAATATATGTTTAAAAAGATAATCATATTTATAAAACAAGCATATTTCAAGCAAGAGTATGTTGTCGTGCTTACCTTCCTTAAAACGTAAACCATCAGAGCCTGTTCTCTTGGCACGCTCTGATCCAGCAAGATCCACCAAATGCAACTTGGCACTGAGATAGTCTTCAGTCATACAGTCATTTAAATTGCCGTCACCAGAAACACCGGGATGAAGCCTACGCATCTGCTCCATTGTGATGGTGAAAATGGCATGCGAACGGCTGAGAGAGAGAGAGAGAGAGAGAGAGAGAGAGAGAGAGAGAGAGAGAGAGAGAGAGAGAGAGAGAGAGAGAGAGAGAGAGGAATTAATACACTCGGCAATAACTTAAACGAATTTAGGTAGAAGAATTCGGCATGAGATTTCCAAATATATATTGCCAACTAGATTTCTTGAATACATCAAGAATTGGGTGCTTACGAAGTAAACATTAACAAGTGTACTCAAATAAAATAAGGGATAATTAAGAAAAAAAAACTGAGGTTCAGGCTAATTACAAAAGAAGCCGGAGGTTTTAATTTTCTCTCAAATTGGGAAATGAGAAAAGTAATATAAATGCATTATCCACCTCGACTGATTGTTCATGTTGGTACTCCCAGTTGCCCTGCTTAGTGATCCTTGTTCCAGACAATCAGCCATTTCTTTGAGTGTCTTGACACTGCACTCAGTTGATCCTGCAAGCGTAATTACACCGTTTGATGTTTCACGAATTTGAATCGGAGGTTTCCCAGGGCTGGTTACTTTTCCAGCATGTCCATTTGCTAACTCTTGTTTGCTAGCAGAATCGAGATCTAGCAGGTCTCGTACTTCTTCTTTATGAATCTTCACAAAAGCAGAGAAAATGTCAGCAGCAATACCATGTAATGCTGAATATATGCAAGAATCTTATTTAAATGGAAAGTCTATATAAACCAGAAGTATAGTTAATCACATAAGACATCACTATTAGTCGCTAACATAATAATACATATATATATATATATATATTGCAGTCAAAACATTTTTTAGCCCATGGGATTTGTTAAAGGAAATGCTGCCAAACTGAGTACATGCATGTAAATTGACATACAAGATAATGCTGTAAGCAACAGGTTACACCACACAAAATATCGAAGATCAAAGAAAGGTTTGGACAAACCTCGATGAATGAGACATGCAGTTGGAATTCAATTTCATGCTTCAGGGTATCAATCTTGCTGAACAAAGAATTCATAACTTTGGGAATTATTCCACTGTGGCATCCATCTTTGAGACTTGTACCCATGGTATAAGTTTTTCCCGACCCCGTCTGTATCGCACAACATAGGTAGTTCAAAACATTCAAATTAACAAACTAATAGCATTGTAAAGTTGATTCCATTCATGGACAAAATTTGTAATAGACAGTCAGATTTACCTGTCCATAGGCAAGAACAGTGGCATTATATCCTTGAAACAAACCATCAACCAGAGGTGATACACACTCGTCGTACATTTCGGTTGAGGGAGAGCCAGTACTACCATACACATGATCAAATGTAAACGAATGGGTGCCGATTTGCACCTGTTGGACCAAATGCAGCATCAGTGAGATAAGAGAGAATCGGCAAATAAATCTGATTATGTGATGATTTTTTAGACCAGAAATATAAGACAGCTTGTTGCATTTACAAGGCACCAGTGTGAACAAGCCCGGATAAGCCAAAAGAAAAAGGGAAAAAGAAAAATAAACAGAGGCAAATTCAGAAATTCATCTGAATGATAACAAATCACACAAAAAACTGAACATTAAAAAATTCAAAAGGAGCTGAAGATTTAGATAAGTTCAGATAAACTATGGGAATTTTATCTCTACAACCAAATACTACAGTCTTTTTTATCTCCTTTGACATGAAAAATAAGTTTTATACTATGGGCAAATAAAACAATGCAAATTACAGATGCATCCAGGTTCTTTTTCCCACATAATCATTGCACAAACTTGTCCATATGAACGAGCGTAAAATTGGCTTGATTCCTGATTAGAGCATGGTTACAACAAAGAATCAAAAAACCCATGCGGACAGCAGAAGGAATTACGTTTTACTTAGGGAATTTGAGATAATTACATTGATCTCACCATAGTACAAAAAGAGTAACTTTTGTGCGTATAGTCATCTTCATGCAGCTAAGCTAAGTGAAGCATCAAATACTCTGATTTCACAAAGAAACACACCTCACATTACCTCCTTACTCCTTAGAATCCCAGCCCCCACTCCACCCAAAAACAAATAAAAAAAATCAAAAAATAAATAAAAAATAAATAAAAATAAAAAGAATAAAGAGAAATGATAAAATGCCAAAAGAAAAACATAATTGAAAGCGAAAATAGTTGTTTTCTCATATTTTAGTAGAGGATACATCAGTAACGGAAAATTATAGATTTCCCCCAAAATAGTATATATTTGTCTAATTGAGACCCGATATTAGACTATTCTTCACCCAAATTGATTCATGCATATTAGGCCATCTCCAACCATAAATTACCGATGGCAACCCCTATGCCCCAAAATTAATTTCAAGACCCAGAAAAGTTCTCTCAAAATTCCCCCCCAAAAAAAAGGTTTTGTCACAAGGTAAAAGAAAATGCAAAAATTATGGGTGTTTTTTCCCCTGTACTCAACAAACCCAACTCTTGATTGCTGCGAAATCACCAAGGTTCAGATCATGAGAACACTGCAAACTCAAACAGCAACATGCATGGCCTCCAAAATTCACGAAATCAATAAAACCTAAAATCTTAGAAACTATATAGCATCAAACAAATATCCAGATCTTCAAAAAATAATCAAGTGCAACTGCAAAAAAAAAAAAGTGACCCAAAAACAACTAGAACTAGTTTCCTTTCCCCCTTGAAATTGTAGCAAAATTAATATTCCACAGTAAAGTAAAAACCCACATCACATTATGAATGATTAGAGTACCTGCGGCTTCCCAGGTACTATAGATACACAATCTTTACATCCTTGAAGCCTCTCATCCCCAATCAGAGGCCTAATGTGAACTGCCACTTTTACACAACAATCCTCCCCAGATGAATTAGCTTCCATTGTGACCCAAGGAAAAAATTAGAGCTAAAAAAACCCTACAAAAAAAAGGGGGATGGAAAGGCCAAAATGTATTTTGACAATTAGCAGAAATTTTCACAGAAGTGAAGGGAGGAGACAGAATGAGTGTTTCTTGGAGCAGAAAATGATGCAGCTATTTTAGAGAGAGAAAGAAGTAGCACAGCCAACTGGACTGTTAATGAGAGAGAGAGAGAGAGAGAGAGAGAAGAGAGAGATTATACAAGGTAACAAGGGTAGTTGAGGAAACAGAATTAGAAAGCCTCATCAGCGTGTGATGTATGTGATATAGTGTGTGTTGTGCGTGTAACTGCAAGGACAAGCATTTGCACTTGGGAATTATTAGGATGTTTGATTATTATTATTATTATTTATTTATTTATTATATAAATTTATTATTTGTTTATTTTGCCTTTTCTTTTTGGTCTTCACTGGAATTCTGGCACGCCATGCCTAACGGTTAGTAGTCACACCACCACTCTAGGTATGACTACTAAGGCCAATATGGATGGTATTATGGGATGTTAAAGACTTTTTTTTTTTTTTGAAATGAGGATGTTAAATTGGGGTGTTCAATTAACCGATTTTTTTTCGGTTAACCGTTAACTGAATCAATTCGGTTAATTCGGTCGGTAACCGAATTATTTCGGTTCGGTGAATGGTTAAAGGTTTTGAAGAATTTCGTTATCGGTTAATTCGGTTCGTAAATTCGAAATTAATCGAATTAACCGATTTAACCGAAATATTATGTAAAACATATATTTTATATATAATTATAATTATATATAATATATAGCATATATTTTTATTTATTTATATCATATACTATATATAAAAATTATATTTTCTTTTTATTTTAAATAAATTTCTATGAATTATATTTATTTATTTATATCATATATTATATATACAACATATATTTTTGTATTTTAAAGAAATTTCGGTTAATTCGGTTAACCGACCGAATAACCGAAATATAATTTGGTTCGGTTAATTCGATAAATGTAATTTCGGTTCGGTTAATGGTTTTGCCAATTAGCAAATTCGGTTAATTCGGTTTTCAACATTTCGATTAATGGTTAACCGAATTAACCGAATGAACACCCCTAATGTTAAAGACTTCATTTATACTTCATAGCTAACCTAATTAATGTTTTCTTTATAACTCAGCTTCTACTCTCACGTCTGATTAGAGCTGATAAAATTCAAATCGGTCAGGGGTTTAGACTGCGCTGAGCCATGATTTTCTAGGTCCAAGAGCTGATAAAATTCAACCCAGTTGGGGGTTTAGACTGGGCTACGCCACGATTTTTTAGGCCCAAAAAAAGATTCAGGCCAATTTGACCAGCCCCGATTGGCTCGTGGGCCGCTGTTAGTCCAACTTTAAGCCTAACCCGACAGTTTAAATGTACAAATGGGTTGGGTTGGCCATGCATTTTCGCTGCCCAACCAATATCGTTCCTGCCTGACAGTTTAAATGTACAAAATGTACATTTTTAGCGGCCCAACCAAAATCAACCCGATTCGAAAAATTTCAAAAGTCTGGTGGGTTGGCCCATTGGCAACTCTACGTTTGACTATGCTTGATGACAGCAGCTCAGGACCCTCATCGCTTCTACCAAGGTAAATCACGGGATTTGCACGGACTGGTCAGAGTCATTTGTGGGATTGCGTCAATTACAATGTCCTCTCAGGTAAAGATAAATTAGTTTATGTCTACTTAAATTAAATCAGTTATATTTCTCCTCAATCGAACCCACACAGATAGTTCATGTTTACTTAAATTAGATTTGAGTCTTTTTTTTAAGAAAGAAAGAAATTTGGTCAAAAATTATTAAATTCATAATAATGGCTATTGGAAAACATTTCATTTCATATTACATCGAATTTAAATAAACAAGTCTAGTGGTCCATGTCTATTTGCAACTCATTAAATGATGAAACATAAACTTTTGATTTACAATCTATCATGAAAGCTCGAAAGCTAATCTTGATTGTAGGTTTTTAAAGAAATAAGATAATAAAGTAATTTAAAAAAATAAAATATTAGAGTTCAATAAATGATTGATGGGAGAGGTCAATTCAATAGAATAATTAACTTTAGATTGCGACATATTTATAAAAAATCATTTATATAAATTTTAAGTTCTACAAATAAGGATGACTAATCACTGTCTAATAGATTTATAATTACGTATCGTGTTAAATGGTGCAACGAATACTTTAAAGAATTATTGGTATAACGTCAAATAATCTATGTATTCAACACATCATATTATAAGTCAAGTCAATTGATAATAAACAAATTTACATATCACATTAGTTTTACCCAAATACATATGTTTATTTCTTTTTTTTTTTTTTACTTTTTCCCTCATTCCATAACTTTAATCATATTTTTTCTGGTGATTCACAGGGGACAACCTCATATTTTCTCATTCCATCTACACTTTGTTTGAATTTTCTCTCCAATTTGGACTAACTTGAGTGTCGGAGGACTTCTCTATAACAATCACAGGGCCATCTAACCCTTGCTATTGTTGCAGACATGATCTCATCTCAAGAACTACCAGTTCCAGAGAAGAAATTTAACACTTAAACAGTAACCTTAATTCGGAGTGATCTGCTTCATTAAACAACATCAATATTTGTATTAAAAAAATAAAAAACTTAACTATTTTTGTAATACAAAACTTAAAATAACAGTTAAGAGTTATTGATATAAATCACAAATATTTTTTGGATTAAAAGAAAAGAATCTTATTTGAAGCATTGAAAAAAAAAAAAAAGAGCAAGTCTCTTGTGAGACGGTCTCACGGATCTAAATTCGTGAGACGGACCTCCTAAGGGCTCCATCTTGAGAACATGAACCATGAAAATAAATTTAAAAATAATAATGAACCATGAAGAAACAAAAATAAACCCTAAAAACATGAACCATAAAGAATAAACCTGAAAAATAAAAATAAACCCAAAAAATAAAAAATAAACCCTAAAAAAAACTAAAAATCCTAAAAACCCAAACAATTAAAAATAAACCCAAGAAACAAAAAGAAACTCTAAAAACAAATATAAACCCTAAGAAAAATAAAATCGGAAAAAAAACTCACAGAAAGCTTTGTGTAAAGAACCGTCTCACGGATCTAAATCCGTGAGACCGTCTCACGCAAATTTTTGCAAAAAAATAAAAAAAAATAAAAGGGAATGTGAAACAAATAAGGTTACTAATGCGTAGATTTTTAATTGTCCTAAATGGGACGCGCGAGTTCCAACGGTTTTTTCAATTTTGCACCAAAAAGCAGTTGGGGTCCCCGTTTCTGGTTTGTTCTGTTCGATCGCAATGACCATTGTATTTGTACCTTGGCATACGAATCGTAATCACGATTCGTAATCATAATCACAATGCGTATAATTATAATATGCATATATTAAATGTATATTTACATATTTGTACACGTAAAAAGAGGAACGTGGTAGAAAAAGTCGTATACACAGCGCAAAACCACGTGATGTATGGAATTCCCATATACTATTTTCCTAAAAAACTTGTTTTTGGCCCATGGAGACAACAATGGACTCCTTATGCGCATGGATATTAACTTGTTGTGATAACAGAAAAATAATAATAATAATAATAAATAAGGGTTAATTTAGGAGTTATTTTAGGGGTTAGTTTATACGTTAATTTAGGGGTTGTGTTAGGGTTAATTTAGGATTTAAAAAAATAGAAATAAAAATAAAAATTAGCCTATAAATACATGGTTAACCCACATATAATTTTACAACTTTCTAAATTCTCTACAATAGAAAACGAGGGGATCGAGGACTAGGACTTTTATCGTTCAATTTTTCTACATCGAGTGTCTGTAATTATTAAGGTAAGGATTTCTATATTATCTGTCTTTATTTAATGTTCCATGATTATACTTCATTGATTGCAATATATGTCAAGAGGAAATAAATTCATATAAGCTAGGGGCCATGAAAAGGGTCTGAGATCAAAAGTATCTTCGGGGTGAACCCGCAATGCTATATGCAGCAATTTGCCAGTCAGAGGAAAAAGAGAAAATTAATGATTTTATTGTCGGAATTATGTGAATGTTTTTCATGTTATATTAAATATTGACAGATATATCCCTACTGAGTGGATGAAGCTCACCCCTATTATTATCATAACTTTGAGGTTAAGGAATCCGACTGGAGATATGATATTGTGGATGGTGGAATAAATCATTCTATATTTATATTTTCAAATAATTATGATCGGACTAAATTTTAGATTTATGTCTTTAATTTTTCCGGTTTATGCTTGGAATAATTGTTGGATATTTAATTTGGAAGATGTAATATTAATATTATTATTATTATTATTATTATTATTATTATTATTATTATTATTATTATTATTATTATTATATTTTTTCCCCTTAAGAATTAAAAATTCTGAATCAATTTTTTGATAATTATTGGGATCACTTTAATTTATAACTTTGTGTTTTCTTAATAATATATTTAGAGTACTTTAATTTCATAAAATTGGGTCGTTACAAGTGGTATCAGAGAAGGTCCACGTTTCTGTAGGCTTGTTAAAAGAAATTATAAAAATTAAAATGTATAGTTTTTTTTTATAAAAAAAATTAAAATTCAAACTTTGTATAAGATAAAATGATGTAATAGCATCCACCTCCATCATATCTTGTCGATCTCCTCAAGGTATAAGAATTATTAATGCAAGTTACATTGTACAATTGTATCAATATGCTCATTTATATCATGATGTATTTTATTATGATTTCATGTTACTATACTCTGCTTTCGATATATAATACCAGTTTAAATATTAGAAGAATAGAAATATTGTATTCCTTCACAAAAAAAAAAGATTTATGGTTGCAAATGGACATATATATAGATGGCATGAACTCACACTCGGTACACTGCAAGAAGGAACAATAATAATAATAATTGGGGTCCGAACCATCCCATTAACCGGCTCAACCATTATTTCAACTATCAAATTGAGGAGGGGGATAGCATTGGAGAATATGTAGTTAAAATTCACCAGTCGTGGTACAATGTGAGGAATGACATCGGGGCTCTAAATGAACACGTTGCCTCCCGTAGAGTGATTGATAGCTTACCCTCATTTTGGAATATCAAGGCTGAAAAGTTTTGTGCCTATTTATTGGAGTATAACGAGCATGACGACCGACCCAAAATCAACTACGGAACATTCACTGCCAGATTATACGGTAAGTGGATTGAGTTTTTGAACAATGAGGCTATGGCAGAAGATGAAGAACGAGAAGGAAACCTGGAAGAAGACCCAGAAGAAGATCCGGAGGAAGATGAAGACATGGATCAATAGAGATAGATAGGTCTATGTATTGCAATAATTGATAAATAAATCACGGGTAAAAAATAGTTCAATGTGTAATACAATATTTACCTATTTTTAAGCTTTTATTTATTCACGTGGTGTTTTTAATATTTTTTACGTTATTATTGGGTTGTTTCCATACCATTTTTGTGAAGCCCTGATTTTTCCGAGCTTATAATTGATCCTTATTGTCGTTTATACATTTGATCGACTATTTTACCGCGTCATTTTGACGGATAATTTTTAATACTATATATATTTTGTATTTTATTTTATTTTATTTAATTACTTGTGATCATGATCATATTAATTCTATTTTGCATTTATGATCACTTGATTGATCATTATTACTATTTTTGTATTTATTAGACACCTTAGAATTTTAAGAGACTATTTATTTTAGAGACTTTTACCTTATAGAATTAAGATTTTGATTTAGATTAAGTGATCATGAGACTTATAAGTGATCAAGGAAATCACTAATTATTTTGGAGATTGATATATTTCATCTATTATCATCAAATTTGGGACAAAAAAAATATATGGAATTACCATAATGCCCTCATAGTGGACGGTCAACATGGAAATTTTGGAGTAAAAATATCATCCAACTCTTATACACCTACACCTTATATTAGTCATCTTGTTTATAATTATACCATTAATTCAAACATTATACACATCATCTCTTACATTACTTCTTTAATATTATTTTTGCCAACATGTTGGAAGTCTTCCAACATTCCATTCAAACATTCTCTTGCTAATACCTTTGACCTTCAAAATGTTCCCCATGCAAGAGGCAAAATGCAAGACACAATTTGAACAAAATTCCTCCCCCCTCTCTCATCAATGTGGACGGCCATGAGGCCTTTTGTTTCAAAAATTTTGTTAAAAATTTTCACTAACACATTCATCTCCTACACAAAATCTTCTTCCTTCTCTCTAAACTCCCAACTTCTCTCTACTCTTCTTCTCACTTTCTTCTTCAACACTTAGAAACTTTTCAAGATTTTTCCTCCTTATTCTTCAAACATTTCGAACACACCTATACCACAAGGTAAGAAATTTCATCTTCAATCCATATTTGATATCACCTAGTTCATCTATTTCACCTCTTAACTTAAGTTTAAATTTGGATTTTGGAGGTACATTTAGAAGACTTTGAAGACTAGAGCTTGACATCACCTTGAAGAAGATTTCAAGACTTGAAGAAAATTTTGAAGATTTAGACTATAAGGTAAGATAATGGACTCTAGTATATTTTTCTTCTTCTCCCTATTTGTTTTTCAAATTTTGACACCCCTTTTTCATTTTTGAGAAATAAGGGCTGACCTTAGGTGATTTTGGAGTTGAACCAAAATCTCCAATTTTTAAGCTTCAACTAGTCTCCAAACACCTACTACACAAGGTAAAGTGTAGTCCTTCTCATTTCCTTATCTCCTTCTTTTTCTCCTTAATTTTTCTCTCATTTTTCTAACTTCAAATTTTTGATATTTCTTGACTTAGGGGCTGACCTAAGAAGCCTCATCCAAAAATTGTGAAATTTATCCTTTTATTTCACAATTTCCAATTTTAAGGTGGGTGGAAAAATATTTTCCAACTATTAGGTGTTTTTATTAAAATGCATGTAGAAAATTTGATCATGAGCCTTGAGATATATATAATCTATGTATTTCATGTAAAGTTTATGTATCAATTCATGAAAATTCTCAAGAGTTGCTCAAAATTACTATTTATTGAATTTTAGGTGCATGCATGTGCAATTTAATGTTCTAATTGATGAATTATTGTATGTATTGGACATGCATGTGTATGATCTTTGAAATCCATGTTTTGGATGACTTATAACCTGGAAAAGTCGAGCATAATTGATTAAATTCCAATTTTCGACTTAAAAATGCAAAAATAGAAAATTGGTGGACTAAATTGCAAGAAAATAAAAGTTAAAGGACCCCTCTGCAAATTTCGATTTTTGGGACTGTTCTCGGGTTCAAAAATGACTTTTGGACATTTTAATAAAGTTTTAAGAGTTTTAAGATAAATAAAATCAACCTTTAAAAGCCCAAAGACTAGATTGTAAAATTTTGAAAGTTTAAGGGCTTCTTTGCAATTTTTAAAACTGCACTAGACCTAAACTTTAAAATTCGAATTTTTTACTCTTAAGGTACTGGGAATTACATATTTTAAAAGTATTCCAAAAATCCAAGTGGTTAGGGCTTGGAAAGCAATTTTACTAAAATTTGGGGACTAATGTGTAAAATACTAAACTTGAGGACCCAAATGAAATTTCCAGGACTTATGCAGCCCATGCACCTGGAAATACTAACTTAACTGTACCTTAATTATATTCTGGACCAAAGGTTCAAATTTCATAACAATTGGACCCCTAAAAGCCTTAAAGGCAATTATTTCAAAATGGGACAAAAATGATATTTTCAAAAGTTAAAGGACCTAAACTTATTTCTTTTAAAAACTGCTTTTGTCCCAATATCTCACTAACTTTAGTGACATTTTACAACTGGAATCACATTAAAATCCCTTCCGGTTCGTGAGTTCTGATTATTTTAAACTTAAGGTCCGAATTGGCAATTTTTACAAATTTGGGGCCAATGTGAGAATTTTATAAAAAATCGACCTCAAAACTTTAAAAAACCTGAATCTCTGAACAATTTAGAGAATTTAGGAACTGACCTCATAATTTTTCAAGGTCGCGATATTTATTTATTCAATTTTTAACCCCAAAAGTGTTGGTTTTTACAAAATGGGGCTAAATTACAAATTTTCTTTTATAAAGGACCTAACTCAAATTATTTTCTCTTTTACTAAAATAGCCCTGGACCCTCTGACTTGGAGATTTAATTAAAGTATTTTACTTTCCCAAAAACCCTTGACTTATCGGATCAATTTGACCGATTAATACCCGATCGCGGAGCGACTTCCTCACCTTGCGATTTTGAATCTATAACGGGACTTATGTTCCACCTAATCTTTCAAGATATCGAAGATTGCTTATCCTTCCGATGATCATCTTCATCCAAATACTCCACCAACACCATAATTGCCACTCGCTTTTCAAAAATTTTCTCGAATCGCCCTCAATCAATAATACTCGATGCCTGGTTGTTGCTGTACATTTGTATTTACTTTCTCTGCCTGAGTCAACTTGGTGTGTCGAGCTCTCACGTCGGAATGGATACGTCGAGGATGGAACCGGCAGCTCGGCTGCTATTCCACTCTTCGGCCCCATCGCCCTAATCCCATAATCGGGGACAGAGTGTCTAAGGGAAGCGGGTCGTAGTACTTGAGGTATAATCATGATTATGACAGATTCGAGCCTTGCAAGCTCCATTGTGGATTTTGTCTTTGCTATGGAGCGATAAGGTGACCGGTCTTGGACCATCCCGCCGGGAGTTACAAGGAAGAACGAAGGAATCGCTGTCGATCCACACGATTAGGAGTTATCGGACCCGTTTGGTTGGCGCTACAAATCCATACGCAACCGCTACTTGTTTGCATTGGTTGGCGCTACAAACCAGACGCAACCATTATCGCCTTCACATGGGATTGGCGTTACATCTACGCACGCAATCTACTGTCTTGATCGAATCACATAGTGCTGTGTGACCATGAATCGTTTTCTTGAATCGTATAAGTATATTACTTAAATATATTTATCACGACGCTTGTGAACTGTGTGTGAATTCATGCATCATACTCACGCGTTTTCATATAATTGTTTTCTCACATTAACTATATATCGCCACACTTGCACACGATCACCCCATCCACCGAGATTTTGTCTCATCCCCACCTATTTTCTAACCTTAGATGAGGACTTCGTTGAAGAAAGTTCGAACCGCCCTGGATTGAGCCCTTGTACTCCGCATTGGATTTACTACTTCTTGTCGTTATTTATGAACTCATTTCTTTTGGCTGCTGTTGGACTATTTTATTTATTTTTTTCTTTCAGTCCGATTTGTAACTGAAGGGCGTAAGACCCTTTGACATTAAGTTGTTATCAATGGTGGATTTTCGGGGATGTAATTTGGATTTGGATGTTTGTTGGACTGTAATTTGTAATTCGTACTTGATATTTTATTTTCCGCTGCTATTTAGACTCTGTTTCATTGGGTTCTCGTTGATATTTGTCTAGACTGTTTGGTTATTGTATTTAAGTTGTGGATCGTCGTCGCGTCCCATTTGGGGCGTGACAGTTAGAGTGGTATCAGAGCTCGGCTAGTAAGATGGAAACTTACACCGAGCTGACCCAGGATAGGGCCCTCGGTCTGTATTTGGGTATTACCGCGACTTGACTAATTAAGTGTGAAATCGATTTCAAATTGGCATAGAACCGTCTTATTGATGTTTGAACTAAGTTAGAACGCATATTTTGAGATTTCATAGTCATACTTGTTTTGACTTAGTTGATTCTTGACTGATTTCCCTTATTCGTTCTTTCCTTATTCTCTGCCTATCTCTCCTCTACCTTTGATTGATCCGCCTTAGTTTTGTTTGATCAGGATGGAGCCCGCGCCACCTTCATGGTGGGATGTTTTCCATGCCCGTGCTGAGCGGGAATATTACCGGCATCGGATGATTCACCGCACCGGAGAGTGATCGCGCGACCTCGAGCTAGTCGAGGAGCGCGCCGGCGTAATAGGGACTGACTCGGTGCGCTTGGCGAGCCAAGATGAAAAGAGCGAGTGACCACCAGCTGTCATCAAGGACCGCGACAACACCATAAGAGCGTGGGAGGACGGATCTGAGTATCCAGAGCGCTTGGATAACATTCGAGAGAAGATGAAGAGGCAAGTGACGGTCACGAAATGGGAGATTGACACCCGCCTATCCCGCGACACCGTTGAGCGCTTGGAGAGACCTCATCAAGCGGATGAGATGGTCAGAGAGGACCTTACACAGGCCCTAGCTCGAGAGACGCCGCACTTTGGAGGTCGCTTTGGCCTAATGCCCAGCCATTGCCACCACCCGAGGTGGAGCCCGTACCTGACGCCGAGGAGGATCCCGAGGAGGATCCAGTCAACATTGGAGAGCCTGAGGCACTCGAGGCTGCGCTCCACTCGATGAGGCTCGGGGATTCGAGCTGTGGTTAGACTTCGTGGATGCCCGAGGTCTCGACGCGCCACCAGCCCCGACCCGGCCCTGGTTATGGACATAGCTGCGAGCGACGATGATGGCGATCTCACTGATTAGTTAGCTGATTGCCAGTTTGTACTTCTGTTGTTGTAGACGCTTATTCCAGTATTGTACCTTACCTTTATTTGTACTAGATTCTGTTGTATTTTGGTTCCGATGTATCTTGACTCAGTATTCTACTGTTGTACTATGGTTGTATTCAAGTTTTACATTAATGGATATGCCTTTTGCTATTTTTTTTTCAGCGTCTTGTGTTTGTTGTTACTTTCCCTGCGATATAACTTACTTTACGCGAATAATTATTGTATTCATTTACTCGTGAATCACAACTAACGCTTCAAGATACAGAATGGCCGAACATCGAGGACGTGGGAGACCTCGTCGCGTTCCACGAGGGGATGATGACGGGTACCCTCTCCTGAATTACCACCGCCTCCTCCACCTACTACAGGAGACAATTTGACCGCACAAGCCTTACAAAAAATACTGGTTTTCATGAGGCAACAGGAAGAGCCTCAACCCCGTGCTCTCGAACCCACCAGAGAGGCGAATGATCGCACGTTGGAGCGATTTCTACGGTTCGACCCACCAGCCTTCTTGGGAGAGCCGGACGATTTGAAGGCAGAAGAATGGGTAGAGAAGTTGGAGAATATCTTCAATGTCTTTGTCCAATACTCATACGAGAGAAAATCACACTCGCCGTATTTAAATCCCCGGGAATCGGCTGCTAGAGACCAAAGTGGAGGGCGGTTGAAAGGAGATGGGAACAGACCGGGTAGTCGAAACATGGGGAAATTTGTTGGCCGAGTTCAATGAACAAGATATTCCACAAGGTTGTGAAAGAAGCGCGCCGAGATGAATTTCACAGATTGAGGCAAGAGAATCGATCGTAGCTCAAGATCGAGTCCGAATTTCACCGATTGTCCAAGTATGCTCTGGGGACAATCGAGATCAAGAGGATAAGCTTTACAAGTTCACTCGAGGATTGAAACCGAACTTAAACAATGTTGATCGTTGAATCGACAACATACTTAGCCGCGGTAAAGCGGCTCTCCGCATTGAGTCGGGATCAACCATATTGGATGATTCAGCAGAGTAGGCCATCGAAGCAGTCTTAAGAGGACACAGTTGTGGGACACCATCTAAACCGCCTACTAAGTTTGAAGGGACCGATTAACAAAACAGATAAAGGAAAAAGACCAGTACAAGGAAAGTCGGATCAAGTGTGTGCACATTGCCAGAAATCGGGACATACTGCCAATGACTATTGGCGTAAACAAGGAAGGTGTTTACGCTGTGGTAGTAATCAGCACCAGCTGCAAGATTGCCCGAAGTACGATGACCGAACCAAACAGACGCACGGCCCGCAGAAGCAACGGCAATGGCAGGGTAATCGGGCAAGGATGCCCGCTCGAGCTTTGCACTAGCCGGACAGGAGGCTCCGGAGGCAACAGATGTGGTGGAAGGTACGCTTCTAGTATCTAACCACTACGCTAAATATTGTTTGATCCTGGATCAACGCATTCATTTGTTGCACCGCATTTTGTACACAAACTGCATGCATGCATGGAACATATGCCTATATGTCTAGAAGTGTCAACTCCTATGGGTGCAAGTCGGATAACAGATATTATCTTAATGCATGCGAAGTTAAGATTGTTGAGATAAACTTTCCGCCGATTTAATCCTATTACCTATCTCCGAATACGACGTGATATTGGGGATGAACTGGTTATCTGCACACCATGCACAAATGGACTGCCATAACGAGTCCATTAAGCTATGTGAACCCGGAAAACCCGAAGTGGAAATTTCAGGAAGGGCACGAGTTAAGATTGCCCCAATCATTTCAGCAATGAAAGCGAGGAAGGCAATCACTAGAGGGGCTCGAGGGTACTTGGCGTTTGTAATTAACAAACCTAAGGTTGAGGCACAAATCAACCAAGTACCTATAGTATCGAGAATATACGGATGTATTTCCACAAGAACTCACCACTATTCATCCAGATAGGGAAGTTGAGTTCACCATCGAGGTGTTGCCGGGACTCGCCCGATTGCCAAAACACCGTATAGAATGGCTCCTCTTGAGTTACAAGAGTTGAAAATGCAATTACTAAAACCGATGGATGTGGGATTTATCCGACCGAGCACGTCTCGTGGGGAGCACTGTGATGTTCGTCAAAAAGAAGGATGGCACATTAAGACATGTGTATAGATTATCGTGGTCTTAATAGCATGACCATCAAGAACAAATATCCCCTCCCGAGGATAGACGAACTATTTGATCAACTTCAAGGAGCAACGGTGTACTCAAGTTTGACTTACGTGCAAGGATATTATCAATCAAGATCCGCGAAGCGAGACATTTTCAAAAGCGCATTTCAAACCCGATATGGACACTACGAGTTTGTAGTAATGCCTTCGGTCGACAAATGCACCAGAAAGCATTTATGGACCCGATGCATCGAGTCTTCCAACCTTATTTGGATCAATTCGTAGTGATATTCATTGATGACATACTTGTATACTCTAAGTCTAGAGAAGATCACGAACGTCATCGAAAATCGTTTTAGAGACACTACGAGAGCATAAGATGTATGCCAAATTCAGCAAGTGCGAATTTTGGCTTAGTGAAGTCGCGTTCTTGGGACACATAGTATCCGACCGGGATTGCGGTGGATCCTTCAAGGTACAGGCAGGTGGTTAAATGGAAACAACCCAAGTACAGAACGGAAATCGGGAGTTTCTAGACTATTTGGATATTATCGAAGATTTATCTAGGATTTCTCCAAGATAGCCAGGACCACTCACTTGACTAACCGAAAACAAGTCAAGTTTGAGTGGAATGACAAGTGCGAGGCGAGTTTCAAGAGTCAAGAAACGACTTACTACGACTCGATCTTAGCCCTTCCAAAGGGAAAGAAAACTTTGTCGTCTACAAGTGATGCATCAAAAGAAGGACTAGGCAAGCGTGCTCATGCAGGAAGGAAAAGTTATCTCTTATGCATCACGAAAGCTCAAGCCGTATGAGGCCAATTATCCAACACATGACTTGGAATTGGCGGCAATAGTGTTCGCGTTGAAGAAATGGAGACACTATCTCTACGGAGCAACATTCACGGTTTTCACGGACCATAAGAGCTTGAAGTACCTATTCTCCCGAGAAAGACCTCAACCGAGGCAACGGAGATGGATGGAGTTGATTGAGGACTATCACTTTGATATTCAATACCATCTCGGGAAAGCTAACGTCGTAGCAGGCGCTCTAGCGAGAAAAGCGAGCTTAGCCGACTTATGATTCGAGAGTGGGAATCATTAGAAGAATCGAGCAATTGGAATCGATGAGAACCAATACTCGATTTCATGTGCCAACATTTCGGTTAAACCCGTCTTGAATGAGATCAAAGAAGCACAAGAGAAAGATGCACATCTTCAAAAGCGAAGGAGAAGATACTTAAAGGAGAAAGATCGTAATTTCGTGTACACGAAGATGGAGTTATCGATTTCAAATCGAGTGTGTGTACCGAATGACGAAAGCGATTAAGAATAAAATCCTAGTAGAGGCACACCGTTCGAAATACACTATACATCATGGGGGAAACAAGATGTATAAGGATTTGAAAAGGAGTTATTGGTGGGTAAACATGAAGAACCAGGTAGCGAGTTCGTTGCGAGATGTTTAACTTGTCAACGAGTAAAAGCGATAACACCAACGACCATCCGGTTTACTACAACCGTTGAGAATTCCCGAGTGGAAATGGGAACACATAACGATGGACTTCATGACGGATCTACCAAAGACCGAGAGGAGGCCATGATGCTATTTGGGTAGTGGTAGACCGACTCACGAAATCGCACACTTTTTACCCATCAAGAAAAGCGATAGCTTGCGAAACTTGCATGATTTATATCAGAAATCATTCGACCGCATGGAGTACCGATCGACATAGTATCGACAGAGACACGAGGTTTGTCTCAGATTTTGGAAGTGCTTGCACGAGGAATGGGTACCTCGCTAAGTTTCAAAGACAAAGAAGACATCCACAAACCGATGGGACGATCTGAGCGAACAATTCAAACCCTTGAAGATATGCTGCGAGCTTGCACATTGGATTTTCAAGGAAGTTGGGATTCGCACTTACCATTAGCCAAGTTCGCCTACAATAACAGTTATCAGGCCACGATTGGGATGGCACCCTACGAGGCATTATATGGGCGAAAATGTAGATCCCCACTACACTGGGAGATTGATGACCAATGGACTCCGGAAGAGAAACAAAAGTCGCCCTCGATTCTAAAGGTCGACTTAGTTCAGGAGGCCATGGAGAAGGTCAAGCTGATCAAGGAGCGGATTCGCACAACTCAGAGCCGCCAAAAGAGTTACGCGGACAAGAGAAGAAAGGATTTGGAATTTGAAGTCGGAGATGAAGTATTTCTCAGACTCTCACCACGGAAAGAATTGATCAATCCGAAGAAAAGAGGCAAGTTGAGTCCGAGATATGTTGGACCTTACAAGATTTTACTGAGGAGGATCGAGAAGTTAGCCTACCGACTCGAGTTACCAAAGACCATATGCGGGAATGCACGATGTATTCCACGTGTCGAGATGAAGAAGTATCAACCAGATCCCGAGCATATCATCACTCGAGATACTCCTCCTCTAATGGAAAATCTTGTTTGATACATGTTTTTATCTTAATTTTGATGATTTTATTTTGTCACCAAAACAATGTTTTTAAAGGTTGTCCAAATACTCCTAAATGATTTAAAATGGTTTTAATATTTTCAGGAGTATTTCCTCAAGTTTATTTTTGTTAATAATGGACAACACTTTTAATGATTTTATATCAATGGGTTTTTACTCCTATAACAAGATTTCTAAATGTTGTCTAAATACTCCCGATTGGTTTAAAATGTTTTTACTTGAATTTTCGGAGTATTTCTTGAGTTTTATTTTCGACAAAAATTGGACAACATTTTGTCTCGTGGTCGACCTGGCCGCCTATATAGGCAACCCGTACCTAAAGATGTTTTTAGAAACAAAAAATGAGACGGAAGTAAAAACAGGCGGTCGACGTGCCGCTCGGGCGTCGCCGGTTGATCGGCCGGCCGCCTGTGGTCGACCGGCACTGCAAGTTGGTTTTGAAAAGGAATAAAACCTCTTTTTTTTTTTAGTTAGGGGACCGGTTGAGACAGGGGTCGACCTGGTCAAGCCTATGTCGATCGGTCGCCTGTTGAAATTTTCAAAGTGTTCTTAATTCTCTTATTTATGTGCGACCGTCGCATCGTCGTGTATTGACAAAAAAAATATGACCGTTTTGAGACACATTTCATTTCCTTAAATTGTGGGATTGATTTCTATGACTATATTCTTGATTTTAATTGTATTTTTCTGTAGATTTTCAATCCCCAAGAGGAGCCTATGCTTGATCAATCATCTCCTATAAATAGAGGAAGTTTTGGAGCAACCAAAGACAACAATTGAGATACAACACAACAAGATACACTTCAAAGCATATACTTGGTCTTTCATTGTTATTATTCTTGTTGTAAATTTGCCTAGCTTATCACTTTCACATCTTTGAGGTCTAGGCTATCTTGATTACACCTTGCACTCAAATTGTAATATTCATTATTGAGTTGTAATCTTAATTTTTGGTCATCATTCAAATACAAGATATCCTTGTGAGTGTTCTTGTGGTAAGAGCACACTTGGATGATCTAGGTGATAGGTGCAAGAAGATTGTGGTGATCTTCTTATTGAGGTGTTGAAGAATTTGGTATTCTTCAAGGTTGAAGATTGTGGTAATCTTCACAAGGTGCCGTTGAAGGAAGATTGTGGTAATCTTCAAAGGGAGATCGTGGTAATCTTCAAGAAGAGATTGTGGTAATCTCAAAGGTGGTGTTGAAGAGGAGTGTGGTGCTCTTCAAGGTGTTGTAAGTTGAATTTGTATTAATTTTGGTAATTAATAAAAAAATTTTTCCTTTTGAAATCCATCCCGGATATACTGGGGTGGTAGAGGATTAGGCCCTAGGTGGGTTGAACCTCTTTAAATCGACGTGTGTTGTTTACATTCCGCACCTTTATTATTGTGTTTGAGCATTCGGTTATAAAAAGAGGGCGAAATCGAAATGATGGAGATAATCTATTCACCCCCCTCTAGATTATCGTAGCCGCTTGGACTTACAAGTGGTATCAGAGCCAAACTCTTTGGCAAGCTCGTTTCACATCGCGAGTGAAGAGAAACGATCGTCGGCTACGAACGAAGCTCATCTATCCGGCACCTCCACCACCAAGCCACCACTATTTGATTCCAAAAATTTTAATTTTTGGAAAGAAATAATGGAATGTTATCTACAAGGTTGCGGGTTCGACATTTGGAACACCATCATTAATGGAGAATCCATTCCGATGAAAGATACACCACACACCTCAAAAGGCTTCAAAAAGCTCAATGATGAAGAAAAGAAAATCATCTCCTTAAACGGTAAGGCTCTAAATATTTTGTATTGTTCATTTACTAATATAGAATATGAACATATTGTAGGAATAAAATCGGCACAGGAAGTATGGCAAAAATTAGAAGCCATCTATGGAGTATTTGCAAATGAAAGGAGTAATTTACCGCGTCATTTTGACGGGTAATTTTTAATACTATATATATTTTGTATTTTATTTTATTTTATTTAATTACTTGTGATCATGATCATCATTAATTCTATTTTGCATTTATGATCACTTGATTGATCATTATTACTATTTTTGTATTTATTAGTCACCTTAGAATTTTAAGAGACTATTTATTTTAGAGACTTTTACCTTATAGAATTAAGATTTAGATTTAGATTAAGTGATCATGAGACTTATAAGTGATCAAGAAAATCACTAATTATTTTGGAGATTGATATATTTCATCTATTATCATCAAATTTGGGACAAAAAAAAATATATGGAATTACCATAATGCCCTCATAGTGGACGGCCAACATGGAAATTTTGGAGTAAAAATATCATCCAACTCTTATACACCTACACCTTATATTAGTCATCTTGTTTATAATTATGTCATTAATTCAAACATTATACACATCATCTCTTACATTACTTCTTTAATATTATTTTTGCCAACATGTTGGAAGTCTTCCAACATTCCATTCAAACATTCTCTTGCCCATACCTTTGACCTTCAAAATGTTCCCCATGCAAGAGGCAAAATGCAAGACACAATTTGAACAAAATTCCTCCCCCCTCTCTCATCAATGTGGACGGCCATGAGGCCTTTTGTTTCAAAAATTTTGTTAAAAATTTTCACTAACACATTCATCTCCTACACAAAATCCTCCTCCTTCTCTCTAAACTCCCAACTTCTCTCTACTCTTCTTCTCACTTTCTTCTTCAACACTTAGAAAATTTTCAAGATTTTTCCTCCTTATTCTTCGAACATTTCGAACACACCTATACCACAAGGTAAGAAATTTCATCTTCAATACATATTTGATATCACCTAGTTCATCTATTTCACCTCTTAACTTCAGTTTAAATTTGGATTTTGGAGGTACATTTAGAAGACTTTGAAGACTAGAGCTTGACATCACCTTGAAGAAAATTTCAAGACTTGAAGGAAATTTTGAAGATTTAGACTATAAGGTAAGATAATGGACTCTAGTATATTTCTCTTCTTCTCCCTATTTGTTTTTCAAATTTTGACACCCCTTTTTCATTTTTGAGAAATAGGGGCTGACCTTAGGTGATTTTGGAGTTGAACCAAAATCTCCAATTTTTAAGCTTCAACTAGTCTCCAAACACCTACTACACAAGATAAAGTGTAGTCCTTCTCATTTCCTTATCTCCTTCTTTTTCTCCTTAATTTTTCTCTCATTTTTCTAACTTCAAATTTTTGATATTTCTTGACTTAGGGGCTGACCTAAGAAGCCTCATCCAAAAATTGTGAAATTTATCCTTTTATTTCACAATTTCCAATTTTAAGGTGGGTGGAAAAATATTTTCCAACTACTAGGTGTTTTTATTAAAATGCATGTAGAAAATTTGATCATGAGCCTTGAGATATATATAATCTATGTATTTCATGTAAATTTTATGTATCAAGTCATGAAAATTCTCAAGAGTTGCTCAAAATTACTATTTATTGAATTTTAGGTGCATGCATGTGCAATTTAATGTTCTAATTGATGAATTCTTGTATGTATTGGACATGCATGTGTATGATCTTTGAAATCCATGTTTTGGATGACTTATAACCTGGAAAAGTCGAGCATAATTGATTAAATTTCAATTTTGGACTTAAAAATACAAAAATAGAAAATTGGTGGACTAAATTGCAAGAAAATAAAAGTTAAAGGACCCCTCTGCAAATTTCGATTTTTGGGACTGTTCTCAGGTTCAAAAATGACTTTTGGACATTTTAATAAAGTTTTAAGAGTTTTAAGATAAATAAAATCAACCTTTAAAAGCCCAAGGACTAGATTGTAAAATTTTGAAAGTTTAAGTGCTACTTTGCAATTTTTAAAAATGCACCAGACCTAAACTTTAAAATTCGAAATTTTTACTCTTAAGGTACTGGTAATTACATATTTTAAAAGTATTCCAAAAATCCAAGTGGTTAGGGCTTGGAAAGCAATTTTACTAAATTGGGGACTAATGTGTAAAATACTAAACTTGAGGACCCAAATGAAATTTCCAGGACTTATGCAGCCCATGCACCTGGAAATACTAACTTAACTATACCTTAATTATATTCTGGACCAAAGGTTCAAATTTCATAACAATTGGACCCCTAAAAGCCTTAAAGGCAATTATTTCAAAATGGGACAAAAATGATATTTTCAAAAGTTAAAGGACCTAAACTTATTTCTTTTAAAAACTGCTTTTGTCCCAATATCTCACTAACTTTAGTGACATTTTACAACTGGAATCACATTAAAAGCCCTTCCGGTTTGTGAGTTCTGATTATTTTAAACTTAAGGTCCGAATTGGCAATTTTTACAAATTTGGGGCCAATGTGAGAATTTTATAAAAACTCGACCTCAAAACTTTAAAAACCTGAATCTCTGAACAATTTAGAGAATTTAGGAACTGACCTCATAATTTTTCAAGGTCGGGATATTTATTTATTCAATTTTTAACCCCAAAAGTGTTGGTTTTTACAAAATGGGGCTAAATTACAAATTTTCTTTTATAAAGGACCTAACTCAAATTATTTTCTCTTTTACTAAAATAGCCCTGGACCCTCTGACTTGGAGATTTAATTAAAGTATTTTACTTTCCCAAAAACCCTTGACTTATCGGATCAATTTGACCGATTAATACCCGATCGCGGAGCGACTTCCTCGCCTTGCGATTTTGAATCTATAACGGGACTTATGTTTCACCTAATCTTTCAAGATATCGAAGATTGCTTATCCTTCCGATGATCATCTTCATCCAAATACTCCACCAACGCCATAATTGCCACTCGCGCTTTTCAAAAATTTTCCTGAACTGCTTCCTTGAATCAATAATACTCGACTATTTGGTTGACTGCTTGTACTTGTATTTACTTTCCTGCCTGAGTCAACTTGGTGTGTCGAGCTCACGATCGGAATGGATACGTCGGGGATGGAAGGCAGCTGATTCGCTATTCCACTCTTCCGCCCCATCGCCCTAATCCCGCAATCGAGGACGGAGTGTCCTAGGGAAGCGGGTCGTAGTACTTGAGGTATAATCATGATTATGACATGATTCGAGCCTTGCAAGCTACACTGTGGATTTTGTCTTCGCTTATGGAGCGATAAGGTGACCGGTCTTGGACCATCCCGCCCGGGAGTTACAAGGAAGAACGAAGGAATCGAATCTTGCCGATACACACGATTCCGGAGTTATCGGACCCGCTTTGGTTGGCGCTACAAACCGCACGCAAACGCTACTTGTTTTGCATTGGTTGGCGCTACAAACCGTGACGCAACCATTATCGCTTGCATGGGATTGGCGTTACATCTCCGCACGCAATCCTACCGTTTTGATCAATCACATAGTGCTGTGTGACCATGAATTTTCTTTTTGAATCGTATAAGTATATTACTTAAATATATTTATCACGACGCTTGTGGATGTGTGTGAATTCATGCATCATACTCACGCGTTTTCATATAATCGTTTTCTCACATTAACTATATATTGCCACACTTGCACACGATCACCCCATCCACCGAGATTTCTATCTCATCCCCACCTATTTTCTAACCTTAGATGAGGACTTCGTTGAAGAAAGTTCGAACCGACCCTCGGATTGAGCCCTTGTACTCCGCTTGTTGGATTTACTACTTCTTGTCGTTATTGATGAACTCATTTCATTTGGCTGCTGTTGGACTATTTTATATTTTTTTTTCTTTCAGTCTGGTTTATAACTGAAGGGCGTAGGACCTTTTGACTTTAAGTTGTTAACGATGATGGATTTTCGGGGATGTAATTTGGATTTGGATGTTTGTTGGACTGTAATTTGTAATTCGTACTGGATATTTTATTTTCCGCTGCTATTTAGACTCTATTTCAATGGGTTCTCGTTGATATTTGTCTAGACTGTTTGGTTATTGTATTTAAGTTGTGGATTGTCGTCGCGTCCCGTTTGGGGCGTGACAATTTTCAATATTGTTCTGATGTTTCTTTGTTGTTTCTACGTAGTTTTCGATGTTTAAATACAATTTTTACCTGTTTTTAACTCTTTTTGCTCATATGGTGTTTTCATATTTTCTGGTTTGTTTCTATATAGTTTTTGATTGTTTCCATGTTTTTTATGTTTTTATGTATTAAATAAAAATTGAATTGTATTTTTTTATTCATGTTGTTTCAATAATATTTTTAATTTGTTTAGTTTTAGTATGTGTTGTTTTATGTGTATATTTATTTATTTTTTATAAAATTTCGAGTATATAATGAATTATTTAACGAGAGCAAAATTTATTTTTTCACAAAATTTTATTGGAAGAAACATGTTTGAAATAATTTCAAAACAATCTTTAAACAACAACGTAAAAAAATCCAAAAATTTTGGCGGGAGCATAAATTTGTGTAAAAATGGTGGGAATGTAAATTTGTCCAAAATATTATCGAGAAGCGTAAAATATTATCATTGTCTCCAAAAAATGGAGCAATTGTGTCAAAAGCCCTAATATCTTTTTTACTAATATATGATTGCACGTGACCCAATATGTTATTAGTAGACAATTACGATTTAATTTCTTGTGCTTATGTTTAGTGATCTGGATTTTAGGATTTTGGAGTTTAGGCAAAAGTAGAAGTGGCAAAATCAAGTCGACCCAGTCAACCCGAGGTTTGGATCAGGCTGGGCTATGTTTTTAGGCCCGAAAAAAGTATGGCCCATTTGGAACGTCACTTCGAATGACCGACGGGTCGGGCTAGCCCAATTGTTTTGGGTATGCTCGATTTTTTGTACATAAAGTGTATGTATGTGATGGATTGGGTCAGTTATTTTTGTGACCCGACCAAAATGGATCGGCACGACCAGACCCGGTTTTTGCAAAAGCCCAATGGGCTCAGCGGGCCCCGACCCGACCCATTGTTAACTCTAGGCAAAAAGTGTTAGAAACCAAGAAAGGAAGAGTTAGGCTTAATTGTAAAATGACGACACTAACTATACCCCCAGTGCAAAGAAGGACATTAAATTTATGGGTTTTTAATTTTGGACAATAACTTTAATATTTTAGCGAATTGAGGACAAACTGAGCACAAACTGCCCAATTCGGGATAATTGCCATGTGTACCTCAATCTTAAGCTATAATTACACCTTTCAAAAAAAAAAAAAGGCTAGAATTACCCAAATTTAGGCTAATTGTTTATGTGCCAAAAATAATTACTTAAAATAAGTCCAAAAATTACTTTAAAATTTTACAAATAAATCTAAATCTTAAACTAATTTAAAATTTTAAAATTTTACAAATAAATTCTAAATATATAAGAATAAATGTGATAATTGTTTTATGAATTTAGGAATTAATAGTTAAATGTAAATATTTGAAAATAAATCTGGAAAATACAAAAACAAAATTATAAAAATTATTTAATAAATATTAAAGTAACTAAATAAAATCTGAAAAAGGGAAGTAATATTTAAAAAGTTATTTGATATATCAAAAAAATACCTAATAAATTTTGAAATTATTTGAATAAATCTAAGAACTATCAGTAGCAAATCCAAATATTATTTAGTAAATATAAAATTTGTTTAAAAATGTAAACATTATTTTTATTGTAATTCCAAATTACAAACTAATGTTTGAAAAATACTTAAAGAAATAAAAATTATGTTTTTTTAAATGTAACTAAATAAATTTCAGGATTCAATTATAATTTTCAGTTTTATTTAAGTATTTGAAAATTTTAAATTATTTTGATTAATGATTAAATTTTTAAATAAATATTAGATTTAATAAATAATATTTATTTTGATTTATTCAAATTTTTCATAATTTATTTGGTAATTTTGCATACATTAAATAATTTTTTAAATCTCGTTCCACATTTTCAAATTTTATTTAGTTATTTTAAACTTATTCAATATTTTTTTTATTATCTCCCATATTTTCCATATTTATTTTCATATACTTACATTTTAATTGTTAATTCTATATTCTTAAAATAATTATCAAATTTATTTCATATGTTTAGACTCAACTTGCTAATTTGTAAAATTTTAAATTGATTTTAAGACTTTCAGATTTATATGTAAATATTTGAAATAACTTTTAAACTTATTTTATGTGACATAAATAATCTAAATTTGGGCAACTCGGGCTAAACATTGAGGTTCATTTGACAATTAGCTCGAATTGAGCAATTCGGGCCCAATTAGTCCTGGATTTGCCAAAAAATTAAAATTATTGTTCTGAATTAAAAGCCCACATACTTAATTTCCAATTTCTAGTGTTGAAAAATGAATTTTCAAACTTTATTAGTTTTCGTGTGAGAATTGAGAATATGTTTGGTTTGTTTTCTAAATTTCTGTTTAGAAATGAAAATATGTTTGGTTATAGTATTTTTGACATAGATTTGCGTAATTGTAGTGTATTTTTGACATCATTTTGCGTGATTATAGTATATTTTCACATAGATTTGCGTGATTGTGGTGAAAACTTGTTTGGTTGTATTTTCAAAAGAACATTTGCATAAAAAATAAAAATTGGAAATGACTTTATTTCTATTGAGAATTTCTTAAACAAACATAAATTCATTTTCTGGAATAGTTAGAAATTGAAAAATTGGATATGAAAACAATTCCATACATAATCTTAATTTTTTTTACTATTTTTTGTTTTTGAGGTGATAATTTTTTTTACTATTGAGTATAGTTAGTGTTACTATTTTGCAATTAAGTCGAAGATTTAAAAAAATAAAGAAAAAAATAAAAAAGGGTTGATAAAGAAAGAAAGGGGCAGACCGGCAGTGGAAGGGAAGTGGGAGGTGATGCAGTAAAGGGGAGACCCACATATTTAGAGGACATTGCCAGCTGGTGGTCTCCCACCTCACATGGCCTCTCTTTTTTAGTTTCCCTTATAATCATCTGGGACCCACTCTCAACCAAGTCAGACTCAAAGGCTCCTTGTGGGCTCCACCTCCTTCCATAGAATTCGTGGCACTTAATTATTAGTATTTAATGGTATGTATTTTTTATTTGGATGCATTCACACGAGTCGAGACATGCCATTTATTTATTTGATTTTTTCTGAGAAACTTATTTAATTTAATACTTTTTTTTGGCAATAAAAAAAGGAAGTTATTATCAACTGTTTAGTTCATTAGCTGTTGGGAGGTTTGTGGATAATATTATCAACTGTTTAGTTCATTTTCCTCTTATAAATATCAATTCTAGTACTATTTTCATTTTATCCACACAATATGGTACCTTAATTTTTTTTTTCAAGATAAATCCAAAAATAAGACATAAGAAAAAGATAAATCCTAATATATGAATAACCATATAAAAATTTGCAAAAACTTTAGCTAAATACGCGTGTATGAAATTCCACGTGTACCATTTAATACTTCCCCGTCTCAAATTTATAGTGCATTATTTCTCTTTGGGATATCCCAAATATATACTCCAATTTCTACATTTAATAGTACTTTTTTCATTCTTTTACTATTATAACTCTATTTAATATGAATTTTAAAATTTATACTATTTATTAAATAAGGGTAAATCCAGTAAACATTTAGTATATTTGTAGTTTCTAATATTTTTTTTAATATGTATGAAAAGTCAAATTGAACTATATATTTGGGATAAATGGAGTATTTATTTAATTAGTTAGAGATATTATTTGGAGTTAATCTTCACGTGCTTTAAGACCGGATGTGATCTTCTATTCCAAAACCGTGTTTCATTTCCTATTCCAACCGTGTGGATGATTGACACGTGTATTATACTTACCATATTAGAACCCACAATTTATGCTTGATTTATGCTTGAAAATAAACATGGTAATTATAATACACGTGTCAATTATCCACACGGTTGGAATAAGAGATGAAATACGGTTTTGGAATAGAAGATCCCATCTACTTTAAGACGACTTAATCGATGGTAACAAAAATTAGGTTCATGAAAGAACTAATTAGGTCCAAAAAATGTCCAAAAAATTACAAATTAATGGTTAGTCACCGGGAAACATTTATAGGACTTTTTGAAATTGACATTTAAACATACTTTCATCAATCTGTTATCCATAATTCCTTTATTAACTATCCAACTGATTATTTTGAAGCAAAACTGATTATCATCCCAGAATTTATGGAAAACTAGTCAGATGGCCCATTAATATAATACAATTTTGATAACTTTTGCCTTATCAAATAGCATGTGGTCACTGGTCAGTGGTCCACTGTCCATATATTTTCTCAAAATCTTTTGGACAATTTTCACTAATACCTTACATTATAAGATAGAAGGCTTTGTTTATTGAAATCGAGTAATTAACATATTGAGGACCAATAATAAATCCTAATAACACTGGACCTAAACCCTATTGTTGTACTTATACCAAAAAGTACAATTGATATAGCGCTCTTAATTAAATCTACAAAAATGTAAGCTAATTAGTACCAAGTTTTAATTTAAGATGTTAACCTAAATCAACCAACCCTTTCCTTTAATTGCACCTAGACTTGGAATCATAATGGAAGAAAAAGGCAAATTAAAAGCGTTGTCTCAAAGACTTGTGCTGCCAGAGTGATTGGAACACATTCGATCCATATGAGTATTGTTTCTCCTCCCCTATATTCCCTCGATTGTACTAAAAAAAAAGTGTTACCTCAAAAGCTTGATCGATCAATGGATGGGCAATATATAGGGCAAATTCTCAAAGGTTATTGAACCATGCTATGCCAATTCAATGGACCCGATACCTAATGCGTTTGGATTCTCTATTTTATTTTGATGTTTAATCCAATATTTCATATCCTGAAAACATATGAAGAACGAGTTACATGTACTTTGTGTACATATATGTGAAAGAAAATGAGATAAAACGCTAAAGTGGAATAAAAGATTCAGTATAATAAGGTAGCGATTGGATATCCTTTTATTTTGAATTTCTTTTTCTACTGGAGAATAATGATGAAAATAATTTGTAAGAAGAAGAATGAATTTTGAAATTGTGATTGAACACGATATTGAAATATTATGGTGAAAGTCGATGTGATATAAAAATAGTAAAACAATAATTTGATATTATTGATAATTAGAAATATGTGAGTGGCTGAATAATGATATTTGTAAGAAAGTGCATATACAATGATTTTTTATTTTTATTTTTGAAAAAAAAATTGGTAGATGTGATTGGTGTAAGAAAAATTAAGAATGGATGAATAGTGTGTTTGACTATTTTTTAAGAATTTTGGTAGACAATCACATTTTGGGTATTAAATTTTCCCTACTATTACAATAAAATAGAAAAAACAATTCGTAGCCAATTCCTACCTAAGTAATTGCCATCCTTTACATTCTTTGTGCCACAATATTTTTGACAGCACAGCATATAAACATTCTAAGATATACATTATTATAAAGAATGAGTCACGAACTAATTAACATACTATTCGTCTATTAATACATATTCCACCAGCCCATGTAGACTAAAAAAGAGTTTATCTTTTAATCTGTCGCTTTCTAAGTAACAGTTTAGCATTGCCAAGATTAGCACATATTCATATAGTTCATCAAATGAAGACCCCATAAGATAAGATATATGTTCCTTAACTAGGTGGCTTAGCCCACTTGGCCACCACAAGAACGATTGTGGGATGGAGGTCGGGGTTCAAATCCTCCATCAAATTGTTTGTGGGGTGGAGGTCGAGGGTTCATATCCATGCTCCATCAAATTGCTCCGGGGCATATGCGGTGATGAAGATTTGGTGGGAACTCATCGAATGAAAGATCCGTGTGGGTTCGATTCGGGAGAGATCGTTATTAGTAGATTGGGGTCGAACATAATTGTTTCTTTACGCAGGAGGATCTGGTTGTACATCGCCAGACCCGTCGTAACAGGCTATTGGCGCACATCTGCACATCCGTTTACCTTTGGCGGAAAGAAGGCGAGTTTGTTGTCGCAAAAAGAGCGTAGTCGATCGTGGCGCGGGAAGGTTTGAGTTATAAAAAAAAAAAGATATATGTTCCTTAAACAAATAGAAACATCATAAGGAAAAAAAGTAAAAGACAACAGGGACTGAACAGTGTGATCGAGACGTTCGTCCAACCACTTTGAATCCATTGTTTTCCCATCCAAGAAATTAGGGCGTTATAAAATTCAAGACTTATATAAAACCCAATTAAAAAATTCAAGTGTCAATTTGGGCAACCACTAGATAGAGTAGTACTGATCAATATGCGATCCGGTGAAAAACTTGGTGGGTACTCATACTGAATAGTATTCGAGTGGGTTCGATTCAGACGGAGATCAAATATACTTTAATTCGGGGGTTGAATATATTTGTTCTCTTTACCTGGAAGGATCAGGTTGTACGACAGCACACAGACCCCACTAAAAATACTGGTCAGTCCGTGCACATCTTGTAGTTTATATTGATGGGGTCCAGAGCTGCGTTACTCAAGCATAGTCAGACGTAAGCCTGAAAGTTGAGTTATCAAAAATACATATGTATATATATATATATTTTAATTGCTTAAGTTTTTTTTATAATACTACAAATTAAATGGTAGACTCCAAGTCAAGATAACTTCTTCAACCCACAACAAAAATCTCTATTTTTATTCTGAGACACCTTCAACCACAAGTAAGAATTTGGGGGTAAAAAAAAAGAAAAAAGAAAATTTAAAAGCTGACAGATATGATCCCAAAAATCCAGCTTTCATTTTCAGTGAACCTAACTTTTAATAATTCATTGTATTTTCCCAATCCTACCGTTAGCTTGGATGCAAAACAAGTAAAACCTATAACAAACATAAGACCCCACTTGATTTCGCTGACTTGGTATGATGTTTTTTGCAATCTAGTTTTCTTCATATCTGATTGTTGGATTGTATATTCCTTGTCTCGAACTCTATCTTACAGTTATGGAAAGGACAAGAAAATCAATCTTGTACATGGCTTTTATGTACATGTTACAAGTTTAAGTTAAGGTCTAGTAAAAAGCTGGACTGGTTGGCACTTAGCATTAGTACATAGGTTTCTAAGACAATTTTGGTAGTAGTATATATACAGGGGAGGATCAAGTGAGAAAAATGCCTCTGCAGGTGATTACATAATGAAACTATTTTATTCCTTGTCTCGAACTCTATCTTACAGTTATGGAAAGAACAAGAAAACCCAATCTTGTACATGGCTTTTATGTACGAGTTACAAGTTTAATTCAAGGTTTAGTAAATAGCTGGACTGGTTAGCACTTAGCATTAGTACATAGGTTTCATGATAAGACAATTTTGGTAGTAGTATATATATAGGGGAGGATCAAGTGAGAAAATGTCTCTAGGTGAGACACAATGGACTAATATCAACCATCCCCCACTATTAATTAATGGGTGTGATGTAATGGATAAAAATTATATTATGTCTCTTTCTCTCTCATACATCTCTCAAATCTCACGTCGCTCTCTCTCTCTCTCTCTCTCCCCCTCTCTCTCTCTCAATTCCTCCATTAACGCAAATGAAAAAACATTGAAGAACTCGAATTATGAAAAAAAAAAAACAGTGAAGAAGATGCGATTTATGTTACAAATGAAAAAACAACGAACATGTGAGTTCGAATCATGATGATGAATCATCAATCATAGAAAAAACTCTATCCAACAACATCAATAGTGTAGACATCGATGGGGAACTCGAAAGTAGCCATTAACATCAACTCTTAAAAACTGTAATTTTCACGAATAAGATGACGCATAGATATTTATGTAATGATGTATAGATACTTATGAAATGATGTATAGATACTTATGAAACGATGCATATATCTATATGATATTACATACTTGATATTATGCAACAAAAATCAACTATATATGCATTGCCTGAAAACTATCTATGCAGCGTAAAAAAATTAATATGCAATACATTATACCCAACTATGCAAGGTGTCATAAACTATTCAGCAAAATATATCAACTAACTATGCATTATTAAGAAAATATCTATGCAGTGTAGAATAACTAAATATGCAGTATATTATGTAACATCCCAAAATAAAATATGCAGTATATCTTATGGTCGTAAAACAATGCAATAAAAACAACTAAATATGCATTATATAATAGCTAATTAAGTAGTAGAAGAACCCTAACTATACTGTAAAATAAAAAAAATTTGGAAAGTAAACTACTTCCTTAAATTACGGCACTAAATCTGGCAGTTTCAATCTTACCCCATAAAAACGGTTTGAAAAAGTCAAACATACCAGAAAACCTGCTGGGACCACTAATTTGAATTACAATATTACAACCTTACCCTTAAACTCAGCGAAAATTAGGAAAAAAAAAACTGAATTAATCACATTCCTTCATTTTTTAAGATCAATGGGTAAGATGAGTCCACACTGTCTCGCCTAGAGAGGGTAGTATCATTTGAACCAAATCCTACATATATATATACCTTGTGTAAAATTTATATATGATCAATATGATTCATGGATGGGATTTATTCAAAGTTGATGGAGACACGGAATTAAGTCATCGAGTTGGTAATTAATTTACTGTGTATTATATAATGGACTGAGAATTAAATCTTGTCCAATTTACTAATCATAATAACAAAATTTTCCTTGAAAATATCCCAAACACAACTGATAATTTAATATAACGTTGAAAAATCTGATATATGTCATTCATAAATAATAATAATAATAATAATAATAATAATAATAATAATAATAATAATATGACAAAATCTCCTGATCAACTTTTCATCAATTAAGCGATTTATTATATTCTTGAACTTGTTTTCTTGTATCAATAAAGTAAACTATATATATTCATTTGTTTTATATTTTTTCAATGTAAAATTATTAGATGATACAATTTTATTGAACTATTCACCGAGAATCTTCACATAAAAATATATTATTTTCTATAGAATAATTAGAATTTGAACTATGCAACCAAGATTTTATCGAATTATTCTCAAATCTCCAATAATACCATATTATGAATTTCAAGGTCAATCGGATATTGTGACATGGGTAAATTCAAATTTTCTTCCGAAATTCTAGTTGCGGCCTAATTGCACTACACCAACCAGTCTTCTCACGCACTCCATCGTACTATTGTAAGCTAAACACGCACACAATGTTCACAATGAAGAAAACAACTCCCAAACCCGCAAAGGTTGCCAAGTTGGTGGAGTAGGTGAGCCACTACAAGAAATCTGCAGATTAGCGACAGATATTAGCGACGGACCTGATCCGTCGCTATTAGCGACGGATCAGCAACAGATTAGCAACGGAATAGACAAGGAACATAAATAAATAGCTCAAATGAAGTTTAGCGACGGAATAAAACCGTCGCAAATGACGACGGATCAACTACGGAATAGCGACAAAATAAAATCAAAAATAATTATTTTATTAATTATATAGCGACGGATCTAAATCCGTCGCTAATATGATGAGTAAAATTCAAAATACTGGGAAAAAATATTTGCGACGGATACAATCCGTCGCTAAATAAATAAATATTATCAATATAGCGACGGATGTGAAGTTCGTCGCTAAAGTATTAAAATATGAAAATTTTATTTTTTTTATTAGCGACGGATGTAATTCCGTCGCTATATTTATAAATAAATTAGGAAACTTTAGCGACGGATATCAAATCCGTCGCTAATGTCATAAATAAATTAGGAAATCTAGCGACGGATATCAAATCCGTCGCTAAATTATTTAGATAAATTGAATTCCGAAATTTAATGTTTTTATTAGCGACGGATATAAGTCCGTCGCTAAATGTATAAATAAATCAAGACAGTTTAGCAATTTTTTTTTGTCAAAAAAATCAATTTGTTTTAAAACTTACACTCAGAGTCAATCAAAACAGAGAACATATCACTTAAAAAAAAAACAGAGAACATAGAACCCTCAATTCCTCATTCTCTCGTCCCTCAGCCGTGTCTCACTCGTCTCTCTCGCCTCTCTCTCAGTCGCTCTCGCCTCTCTCTCAGTCGCTCTCGCCTCTCTCTCAGTCGCTCTCGCCTCTCTCCTCTCTCCTCTCAGTCTCTCTCGCCAGTCGCCTCTCGAATCTCGATCGACTCTACGAGGTTAAGGTATGTATTTCATATCCCTAAATTATAAATTAATATGTATTTCTTTCAATTTGCACAGCCCTAATTAGGTTTTTGTAGAGGATTTGAATATAAATTGGTATTCCTAGTTCTTTCTCATATTTCTAGGGTTCGGTTTTTAACCATTTGGCCATTCTCTTCGTGTTCGTGACCTGCCACTATGTGGTTTATCATGGGGCTTTCGGGATTCTCGTGCTTTTGATTTTGGCGGAGGTGACGAGCTTGTGCCAGAATGTGTGGACTCTGGCTAGTGCGAGGAGATCGGATTTGAAATTTGCAGCCAAGGTGTGTGATTTTTTGTCCCCTCCGTTTTATGCTTTGTACTCTGTTGTCAGGGGTTTTTTAGGACCTTATTTTGTGTATCGTATGTTTGCATTTTACTTGAGTGGGGATGCTGATAGCGTGATAGAGATGGTGAATTTGTATTCTGATTGATGATCATGTTTGGAGTTTGTGAAACTTTTATGCTTTGTATGGGTGAATGCATTGTGTTTTTTGTTGCTATTAGTGGTTATTTTTGCTAAAGCATGTGTTTATGCATTTATCTGGATAGCTCTGAATCTTTCACAATTTTTTTTCACTAGATTGAGAAGGAGTGTTTGAGCCACAAGCCTGTTTGTTACTGTTTTTTTGTTTTTTTACTTTATGATTCTTAGTCGGGTATAAGGCGTCTGGCCAGTGATTCTCTGAGCAAATTTAAGTAGCCTCTATATTTAGTACTTTGAGAAAATAAATAAATAAATAAATAACTAAAGAAAGATAGCAAGAAACTGTGAAGGTGAATGCTTGTCCATTAATTTGTTATTAAAAGCTTTTTTACTTACTATAATAACATTTTGATAAGAATCTGATAAGAGAGAGGTCTAATCAAGGAGAAAGCTGATTTTATAAGGTGTTGCTCAAAGTTTAACAATGAAGGTTTTACTTAAAGCTGCAATATGATATAGTTATTACTTGGAAAATAAGGTTGTATGGCTAAAAGAGGAAGGAAAAACTGAGAATTAGTTCAATAGCTTATAAAAACTCAAGCTGCTTTATATTTAGAGTACAAGAAAGACTATTGATACACTCCATACAAAAGATTACTCAAAGTATAAAATAGCCGTTTCCTAGCAAAGAGAAAAAAAAAGGAGAAAGAAAAGAAAGTTTAGAAAATCAGTACAAAGCTATGTTTTTAATACTAAAGCCCATAAGGCTCCAGCATCTTTAAGCATCTTCTTTAATGAGCCATTGAGCTGAAGAGTCATCACTGTATTTGCTGAGCCGACGAGTTTTCCACCGATAAATACACTCTAATGCTCTGATTGCATTCTTGTACCACGACTTGCACAGCAACGAAGACTTTCTTTTCGCGTGGAAAGCAGCCGCCCGCTCTCGCTCTCGCGGTCGCGTAGAAAGCAACCTCATTGTATATTCGTTCGATTTGTTTTGTTAATCAGGTGAATTCCGTCCGTTTTCTTTGTATTTTTTGTGATGTTTTGATTTGTTTTGTCGATTGATTGTTTCCTCAATACTTTGGGAGTATGAAATTCTTTTAGCGCATATTTCTTCAATTATCTCATGCTGTTGAAATAAAGGAAAATCGGAGTGGAAAATGGAAAAGAAATTGAAAAGGCTTTACTGATTTAGTTAGTGCATGTAGCACTAATTGTTTGGAGTGAGTTCTACTGAGTAAATATTAGGTTGAAAATTTTGATGTCGTAAATGTGCTCTGTGTATGTTGTTTTTGGTAAATCATTTTTCTATATTAGTAAATTGGGTAATATTTTAACTGAATTGGTGCGTTCTGCTTTGCTTTCTTAGAAATTTGCTGTTTTAGTTTCTGTTTTAATATTTAACTGAATTGTTGTGTTTCAAAATGTCTTAGCAAAATGTGTGAGTTGATATTTTATCTTCTTGTTTTTCAGGTGGAGTTAGCTGCACTTCTACATGACATAGGTAATAATGCTTTGCTCCTTTAATTTCAATATGCTTACAGGGTCAAAGAAATTTAAAATCAATGTAAAATGATACCATATGTTCATCTGGTTGGCTTACAAACATAAAGTGATGGCTTACATTTCCTTGGTTCCTTTTGCTTTGATTTTCCTTCTTTTCTGATAAATCCTTTTAACGTACGGTTTCACTTATTTCCTGTTCTGTTAGCACTCTTTGAGAGATGACAAATACTAATTAATGAACTTGGGTATGGAATTCAGTTGGAGAAGTTGCAGTTGGAGAAGGAGCGTCATGAGCGCATTTAGTTCCAGTCACAAGTATCGGAGTTGGTACGTATGATGATGGAGTCGCGCCGCCATGGACAGATGCCTCCTCCTTGACAGTCATACACAAATTGGACAAATTCTAGATATTTGTATTATATATTTTAGATTATATGTGGATGTATTGCGGATTTCTATAACTAAAAATGTTTGTCATGGTTTTTTTGTAAAACAGATATTATATTGGCGATTATTGATAGATTATATAGTTTATGTAAATGAATTTTTGTAATTTGAACGTTAATTGTTTTTATAGGTTTTTAATTATAAAAAATAAAATAAAAATATATTATAAAAATAGCGACGGATTATTTCCTACGTGTAAGACAAATTTAGCGACGGAATAATCCGTCGCTATTGAATCAAATTAGCGACGGAAAAGTCCGTCGCTAATATTATAAGCAAAGTTAATTGACACAATTTACCGACGGATTATTTCGTCGCTAAATCCGTCGCTAATTCGTCGTCCATTCTCGCCGCCCCATTCAAGATTGGCGACGATTTTTAATATTTTAGCGACAAATTTTTTTCCGCCGCTATATAGCGAGCGGATATTCTAACCGTCGCTAAGAAATTAACGACGAGTGAAATAAAGAAAAAAACCGTCGCTAATCCGTCGCTACACAATTTAGCGACGGATTTTATGGGCTTGGCGACGGAAATATCCGTCGCTATTTTGCGATTTTCTTGTAGTGAGCGCGGGATTGAAAGGTCACGAGTTCGATTCTCCCTACCAACACTTTCTTGGTTGAGCCTGTCGCACAGGGCTTGCCTAGTGTGGTTTACCTGGTTGGCGTAGTTTGCAGGCTAGTACGTCAGCCCGAGGGTTTATCCAGTGCGCACTCGAAAAATAACGGCTGCGGCACTCGAAAAATAGCAGCTGCGGGTTCCCCGTCATAAAAAAAAAAAAACTCCCAAGTCCCAATTACCCTATACTATTCCCTCACATTTCTCACATATACAAGGAATGCCCAAGCCTTGTAATTGGTTGTTTTTCTGAAAAAGTTACTGAGACTAGTGGTTTAATTCCATCAAATTCAAAATCAATAAATGAATTAAGTTCCTATAATATTGGAGATTACAAAAATAACTCCAAGCTAGAGGAGACATTTTATAAGCCAAACATCGTGTTGATATAAGTCACTTGTGAGTTGTATCATACTGACTAATTAGAGAAAGATAGTCTTATTTATAAGCCAAGTGAGCTACTCATTCTATCTCCAATTGATTTTAGGATGGAACCTCACTTAGTGGGCTTGAGATCTCCTCATATTGGGTACATTTCAATTATGTGGGCCGCACCAAATCCCCTTACCCCCTCGAATTTAACATGATATCAGAGCGGGCCCATGCTCGGCCCAAGGTGGGCGCCATCACATGATGTGATGGAGCATAAAGGATCCTATTACGATGATTAATAAATTAACGAAGGACTCGCAAGTGAGGGGGGACGTGTTGAGATATGTCACTTGTGAGTTGTCCTACATTGGTTAATTAGAGGAAAATAGCATTGTTTATAAGCCAAGTGAGCTATTCCTCCTATCACCAATTGGTTTTAGGATGAAACATCACTTGGTGGGCTTGAGCTCTCCCTCATATTGGATACGCTACAGTTCTATGGGTGTGCCATATGTTAAATTCGGGGGGACTTGGTACGGTCCCACACATGAAGCGTACCCAATATGGGGAAGAGAGCCCAATCCCACTAAGTGAGGTTCCATCCTAAAACCAATTGGTGATAGGAGGAGTAGCTCATTAGACTTATAAATTGGACTATCTTCCCTTTCTTAATTAATGTGGGACAACTCACAAGTGACATATCTCAACACGCCCCCCTCACTTGTGAGTCCTTCGTCAATTCATTAATCATTTAATTATCATCACAGGATCCACCATGCTCAATCACATCATGTGATACGACCCACCTCGGGCCGAGCATGGGCCTGCTTTGATACCATGTTAAATTCGGGGGGACTTGATACGGTCCCACACATGAAGCGTACCCAATATGGGGAAGAGAGCCCAATCCCACCAAGTGAGGTTCCATCCTAAAACCAATTGGTGATAGGAGGAGTAGCTCATTAGGCTTATAAATTGGACTATCTTCCCTTTCTTAATCAATGTGGGACAACTCACAAGTGACATATCTCAACACCATATATATTCCATCATGAGTATCATTGCCAAATTAGCAGGTTATTATAAATCACCTATTATCAAAAAACAAAGTAAAATTACAAAAAAAAAAGGAATAAATGAAAAAAGTTACAACCTTCCTATCTTTATTTTGGTTAAAGAAGCACAATTTTAATTTGGTGAAATTCTTGTGGACGGTGCTTTATGTCCATCAAGGATCAGTAAATTTAATTATAGGGTTGGCCAGAACAGAAGTCATATTGTTGAGAGCAATTGCGGTGGATGAGACATGATAAATTAAGATAAATGGCACTTGTATGCTGTTATAACCGATCTGTTTCCTTGAGCTATATTGTAGCTGTTGATTGCTTATGGTCGAAGGTTGGATTAGAACAAGTTGGATCCTCCATTTTCTATACTATTTCATTTCTTACTTCAATATCATTAATATATGCCAAATATATAATTGGGCAATGCAAAAATTGTCCCTACGATTTAGCCTAATTATAAAAAAAGTTCTATTATGTTTCAGAACTACAAACAATATTTCCTTAGGATTTATATTTGTTTAACAAATATGCCCTTTAATCGGTGAAATATCAACGAGATATTTGTAACTTCAAAATTTTAGTTGGTTTTTCTTTTTAATCAGACGGACCTCAACGGTATATTTGGTAATTGGCCGTATATGAATTGTCACCACAAATATGTGTGTATTATTATCATTAATATAGGAGGGTGAACAACTTTTTGAACCAGAGGATTTGTTAGAAAGTCTAACTTGAAGCTAAGATTAAAGAGCATTCATATCATTTGAAAGTAATGAAATGAGTGGGGACGATAAATAAAAATTACTTCTTAGATGGACCCAGAAAAAAATCTTCAAAAGGAAATGACAGGAGTTATATATTTGTTAGTTTGATTAGTCCATATTAACTTAGATCGATTGTAATAATAATTCTTTTGTAAACATTTGGGATTTCTATGCACAGTACTTGGGAGTTGTCCGAAAGTTGACACTAAACATTTTATTCGATACAATAATTTTGGTGCAGAGTAAACATAAAATAAAATGTTAGGGTATAATAATTTTGGCTGTTTGCTTCTAGAGAATATTACAAAGAAAATAAAATTTAAGAAATATTGTGTAATTTGAGAAAATTCATTTCTCTCACAAAAATGTGCAGAAATCCATAATGAAAGCATTATTTGTTCCTATTTACGTAGGGATGGTGATCCGGCATGGAATAGGCCGAGCTAGAGAGTGGGCTCTCATAATCATACCCAACCTGCGCCCATCGCTCACTTCTTAAGGCCTAATTTCTAGAAGACCGAGAGTGCTCGGGATCGATATGCGAGCTCGGTATTTGTAAGCATAACTTAAATTTCTCGAGATCTAGATAAGATTTTGTAACAAACGCCCGATGATTCTCCCTAACCGCTTTTAGGAAAATGCGGAAACCCTAACAGTGAGCCTTATAAATAGGCATTCATCGGTATGAGTAAGGTTAATGCATTTTTACTCATCCACACTATATCTGAGCTATTTTTTATCTTCCTTGAATTGATATCTGACTTGAGCGTCGGAGAGGGTACGCCGGAAAAACCCTCTGGCCCCCCTTTCTTGCAGGTGCTCGGTGTTGGCAGCGGAGTTTGGTCGGAGATACGTCGGAGTTCGATCAGCTTTGTCACTGTACATTTTCTGGTATAACCAGATGGCAACATGTCCGGTCTGGACCCAAATTGCACTGATCTCTTCTCATGAATCTCATCTTAGAACCAGACCAGCTCTAATCCATACATTTGTCTAGCGATTAAGAACTGTTATATCTGTCAGACCCGCCAATTTTATATATTTGACCAAATTTATATATATATATATATATATTACCATAATAATGCTATAAAAATTTATGCCAAATGTAATTTATGTAATTTTGTAGATATTATATAAATTATAAAACAAACATAAAAATATATATTAAGTGATCTAGCTGGATAACAAGTAATATACCAATATACATGTATCGATTAAATTGGTCGGGCTCAATTAAACCCGTTACTTTCTCCCAAACTTATTTATTTATTACAGACCAGGCCTAAGACCCGAACCCATTGCCATCCTTATTTTCACGTCCTACTTGATACAACCATTACCTTCTTTTCTCTCTCTTTCTCCTTTTTTTTTTGGCCCTAGCATTATTCTTTACTTTCTTAAAATCCTTGAACCAAACCCACCAAGAAGCCTCTATATTCTAGCAGAAAATCATTGCAAGTAAATCATCCATGATTAATTGAAGTTTAAATCCCACCAGCTATTTAAAAAAGGCCACCCAAACATGACTTTACCATTAACCCCTTTTCTTCCCAATTTCTAGTTGCCAGCCGAGATGTTTACAGCTTTCTCCCATTCTAATCCATGTTTATATGTATAAATTAAATTATATAAATTACTTAGATCCAGCAAAACATTCTGATTACACAATGAGGACAAACCACATGATGATGGGACTAAAAACTCTTCAACAATACCATATACCATTTGCTTTTTATCTCCAATTTTCTGAGAGGTCACTACTTTTTAGCAATGCATAAAATAAAATGCTTTATTCCCACCCCCTAAATAAAACTCCACCTTTTTTTCCCATTGTGCTTTCTATCCTTTTTGCAGCCTTGCATCACATGCTCCTATCAAATCTTTTTCTTCTAACATAATATTTCTTTTCCTTCTTCTTTTTATCTTTCTGTCTCCTTTCACTCTACCAACCCCACAAGCAATTTTCCTCTATTTATTTAACAAAATAAAATCATTAGTATCATAATTAGAACTAAATTTGGTATTTATTGCGTTTGACTGTGCAGTTTTATTAATCAGTGCACTTAATATATTAATTAAGTACTAATAATTTAAAGATAGACTATAGTTTATTAGAGGAAATTAAATTACAAAAAAATTGTGATTATTAAGATGTAATCATATCACATTTGCTCTCTCAAGTCTCAATGCAATAATGAAATCTGGATGTGATTCTTTATATTTGTCTTCCTTCATCCACTGTCTTGGATAAATTCCTTTTTTCTGGGGACCTATTTTTTTCTTTTTATTTTTCCTTTTATATTTTTTCCCTTTTCTATCTAATTCTAGATCCACTTCCTTTCATCACAAATTTGTGGATATAGTCATGGGCGGATCCACGGGGCCTCCCTAGCGCACCCTAAATTTTTTTTATCCTATTTTTTCTATGGGCAAAAAAAAATTATATATTATTTTATAGTGAAGAAATAGTTGGGCTAAGGCAAAAACAATTTGGGTCAGTCAAGGATAGCCACTGGCGGTTAGGGCTGGGCTTCTTTTTTTTTAAAGAAAAAAAAGTTTAGTGAGAATTTTATTTTTAAAAAAAATTAGTTATAATTTGTATTATTTTTTTTGGATTTTCTATCCGGTCCACCCTGCTAGGGTCTCCTGGTTCCGTCATTGGGGATAGCTAACCGGCTGGCTATGCCCCTGAACATGGTCATGTGCAATTTGTGCATAATTGTTTTTCATTTTGGGGCATGCATCAAAGTTTTCTTTTCGAAAGTTTTTGTGCACATTGTTTGCCTACTTCATATATAGTAAAAGTATTAGGTGATGGGGATGTCATATTAGCTTCGAGACAACATAATATTTGGGTCATCGAATTTTAAAATTCAATATTAATTCATGTATATAGAGCTAATATAAGGATGTGTTGTGTTAATCAAAGTCGACGTATAATTTTATTTTCATTTTTATTTTTTTTTGAAGAAATTAGCTGTATTTTTAGAAGAATGGAACCTGCATCATTTCCACCATGATTAAGTCTTTTTCGTACCAGTAGTGAATGAAAGTGAAAATTGGTGGAGCTGGGAATATTTCTGGCTATCCTAGGCCAACCTGTCAGATGCTACTTGGATATTTAAGGAATGTTAACAAGGCCCATTCATATGTGCAAGGCCCAATATCGTGACCATAAATCCCAGCTGCATGTTTATTTTTTCAACTTTACAACACAAAATGGAAATATTAATCAAGAAGATGAGTGATTTATGAACTAGTCATTACAAAAAGTACCCTGAGGTTTGACCTAATAACAAAAAAAAATCCAGCTAATTTTCAAAATTGCAAAAGGTACCCTGAGGTTTGATTCGGTGTAAAAATTAAGGGGTATACTACAATGGTTTTATAATATGAAGGGAAATTTTGAATTTTTTTCTTATGAAGGGGTTAAATATTAGGAAAAATAAAACATCAGGGGTATTTTTATAATTTCAAAAGTAGTTGGGTTTTTTTGTAATTAGGTCAAACCTCAAAGGTACTTTTTGTAATTAACCCAAAAATAATTTACACTAGGCAAGTACTCTATTAAACCATTCAAAAGTAGTTTGCACAATTTTACTACATATTCTCGCACTATTACAATGCAAAATTTGCATTCCGTCTCCAACAGTTTGCAGTAAAATCTACACCAAAAATTAATATTTCATAATATTCTATTTTAGTGCATATTTTCATACACTAAAATTATTATTTAAAACAAAAATAAAAGAAAAAGTTTGGCTCAACTACATTGTTGCGTTATTTTTGCAAAATGCTTCACATCTTCGAAATGACACATGTGTTGGTATGAGCAAATTTTTACTCTAAATTAAAGATAAATAATTCTCTTGAATCCACCCCTTAAAATTAGGAACATAGCTCCATATGAACGGGAAATAGCTGAGCCTGAACTAACTAAATTTGTCAATTAAACATTCATATCACATTTTTGTTTAGATCATCACATAATGATAAAACTAAATAAATTAAAAAAGAAAATAAATTTATATTTGAGAATAATGAATAGTCACAAATTAACAGATTACAAAAAGACTTATTTCCGTGATGTAAATTGTGATGTAAAGGACATCAAAAGATAAATATTCCTAGAATCCTTTCTTTCCAACTCATCCACACGTGTCTAAAACACAAGGATTTGAAATTATGTTCGACTTTTATTATTTCACTTACATTCTTGCTTGATTGGTTGATTGAATATCTCGTCTTTGTAATAAATCCAAACTCCCTTTATTATACTAATACTACTACACATGCAATTTTTGACTTGGGCACGTTCAAGAAATTCAGCAATTCTTACGTCTCCATAAAGAAAGGAATAAATTTATTACGCGTATCTTTTTCTTCAATCCCTTGGCACCGAAAGTCTCATCTTAGAATGTGATGAGTTGGTTTAGAATCCGATCCTATAGGAGTATAGATGGTACTAACCCGATAATATTTTTGAATTGAAATACATTTTATTTATAGTATAAATAAAACATTGCACTAAGAGAAGCCTAGCGTAGTTATTGAACTGACTCGATTTTTTTTTTTTTTTTTTTTTTTTTTTTGCTAAGATGGTAAGGCGAATTATATTAAAATAATTGTTAGATATTTGAATATAGATATCATATTATTTTAATTAAGATATAATTATTTTAAATACTGCACATTATTATTGCTTTTGTTGTTTTATGTTGGCTTTAAGTTTGTATAGGGAAAAATGAGGCATAATTTTAAAGTTCAGCTCACGTAAAAAAATTGATAAGATGGACCATGTTCCTAATATCTCATTTTTTTTTATTAGGGACCATGTTGAAACTTTAAACTGAACATAAAATTTGTATTGAATATCTGAGAGACTTGAGTTACATCTTGAGAGTTCATACGTATATATAGGATACAAGAGATGGTTAGGTAGCTGTAACTGTTCTAACGGTTTTGTAACAGACTAACAGAAAATTACAAAATATCTATAACAAACTAAACTTCTATTTAACAGAACTTGGCTGACTCTAATAGATTCGATGTCTACTAGCCAGATTGAGGTTTTTCCAAATGAATTTGTCATATATGTTTTAAAATAAAATATCGATTATTAAATTATTAAATGCTCGAAAATTAAACACAAAAATCAGCAGGGAATTTATTTCTACTAATTTAGGAACAAACAACAATAAATAATAACAAGCCGAAAAATAAATATGAGTCAAGTTTTAGGATATCCTGGGTCGAAGCACGCCGTAGCGTTCTCTTTAGAGAGGAAACGCCCTCACCGCACCGGGTAAATTGTTGATAGCACGTCCCTCTCCCAAGATTCGACAACCCGTTGGTGCTCTCGTGCGCAACGAAGAGAACCCCGAACCACTTGTGAACTCAATGCTCAAATTAATATAGAAGAAATAAAATTTTGGCGGTTGATGATTTGTTTCTTTTTGACAGAATGGACCAATTTGTAAAAGGACCAATTTGTACAATAGCTAATAAACAGTGAGGTTGAGAAAAATTGAAAAGCACTTGAGGTTGCGAGTAAATCCAGTAGCAATATTTGTAAGCTGTATGTGTGTGGTTTTCACCTTTTTAGTAAAAACGCTATATGATCCTTTTATAAAGAAGACTTGAAGTTAAAAAACAAGCCACTAACACATGTTATGCACTAAAGTAGGGAAGTGGGTTGAGTTAGCCGTTAAAGTAGGGAAGTGGGTTGAGTTAGCCGTTAGTGGCTAAATTGCTGAAAACTAGGGATATAGTTTTAAATCAAAGGTAAAAATATTATCCAACAGCCCCCCACGTGATTTAAAACTCAGAAAGAAAAAATTTTGAGAATTGAAATGAGCATATAATATCGTGTAATAGGTGTAGGTACTTTCCAGGTTTGAACCTCACTTTGTATGAATGCACTATCACCTATAGGACAATAGAGATATGGATGTCTTGATCTAAGTCCTTATGGTTAGATGGCAACACATCACACACTATGGTATAACTGTATGAGTATACATTCTGGTTCTATCAGTGGTGTGCTTTCCGGTCATGCGCAGGAATCTTGTATCATGAACGTCATTAGAGAGTAGCCTACACCCCCAAAGTGGCGACCCCACCACCATGTTCATTTAGGTACGTGAATCCTCCAAGGGTGACCACCCCGCAAAATTATGCCTTTGGATTCATTAAGAGATAATCTCAACCTCAATTGTCACATAAAGAGCACATATATAACACCATAGGAATGAGACTCGGAAAAATTCCGCAAAAATAATAATTTATTAAAATATTGTGCTCTTCCAAGCCACCCTTTACAATTTTGTTTGTACCCGTTGAACTTCGTTCATGGGATTGTCATACCTACGAAGACGGGTTTTCACTGTGCTGACTTAATTAATAGGCTCCAATCCCATTCCCCTCGATGATTGTAAAACTTGCTGACTCGCCAGTCCCTTCGTGAGCGGATCGCAATGTTATTTTCAGACTTGACAAAATTCAAAGAAATAACACCATGAGAAAAGGTTGTGATTGGTTGTGCTTTCATTCCGTTCATTTTCATTTTCTGAGTGAATAGTGGTGAAATATTTTTTAAAAGTGAAAGTTGGATGAGTAGAGAAAAAGTAATAATTGTGTTGATGTGATGGAGAATCTTTTAAAGATGTTGATTGTGTTGTGGAATTTTTTGTGGAATTAATAGTGTAAAATATAATGTAAGAAAATTGAATAAAAATAAAAAATTAAACAAAAAATAAGCAATATGGATCTCATTTTATACCTTTTGTTATCAATATTAAGAGAAAAATAACAAAAATGGTGATAGATTAAGAAATTATCGAAATTTTTTATATGAATAGAATGAGGAGAGTTAAATAAATAGTATAGTTGGGTATTAGGAATTGTGAAAAAAAAAGAGAGAAATGAGTTATTTTTGGAAAGAAATGAGATTTTCTTTATAGAAAAAACTAACTTTTTTCACAAACAATCACACACCCTATAATTTTTTCTCTCAAAAAATCAAAATTTTGGAAAATCTCTCACAACCAATCACAACCTAAATGTCTAATTGATTTATGTCTCAATACCAATCAAGCTGCGTCCTTTTCTCATTATAATTTTTGCTTTTAGCTCTAGCAATAGCAACTTGATCATCACAATGTAAAGAAATAAGAGGAATAGCTTAGGTAATAAATGAATATCATTTAAAAATTTTTAAGTCATTCGGCCTCAATGCACGCGACATCTAAGGCAATTAACTCACTTCTCCATAGGACCATAGTTGACCGAGATATTACGATGTCCGCTTAGCTTGCAGACTTCCATGATATTTCTCCATCCGCCAAAGTGTAAATACATATCCACTAGTTGATTTTGTTTCCTCCGAATCATCGATCCAATTTACATCATCAGAACCTTCTAAAACATCGGAAAACTCGAAAAGTTAATAGCATAATTAATAGTTCCTTTTAAATATTTAAATAATCTCTTCAATGCATCCCAATGGGAAATTAGGACTATGTGTGTATCTTGCTAATCTACCAATAACATACGCAATATTCGGTCTAGTATGATTCATCAAATGTAATAATGATCCAATAATTTGAGAATATTTATGTTGAGAAACACTAGCACCTTTATTTTTCTCAACTTAACAGTTGGATCATAAGGGGTAAATACTGGATTCACACAAGAATAATTAAATTTATTCAATAATTTTTCAATATAGTGAGATTGCGACAAAGAAATAGTATCACCATTTTCAATAATTTTTATCCCTAAAATAACACAACAGGGCCAAGGTCTTTTATATCAAAATGATTAGACAAGAATTTTTTGGTATCATTAATAACATGAATATTGCTACCAAAATTTAAAATATCATCAACATACAAGCACAAAATTACACAAGTGTCATCGACAACTTTTATATAAACACACTTATCACCTTTATTAATATAAAAATCATTAGAAATTATAACACTATCAAATTTCTCATGCCACTGCATTGGAGCCTGTTTTAATCCATAAAGAGATTTAACAAGCTTACATACTTTCTTTTCTTCACCGGCCACAACAAAACCTTCCGGTTGGTTCATATAATTTCCTCCTCCAAATCACCATTTAAAAAGACAGTTTTACATCCATTTGATGAATATCCAATTTATAAACAGAGGCAATAGCAATAAACATTCTAATGGTAGTAATTTTAGAAACAGGCGAGTAAGTATCAAAAAAGTCAATGCCAGGTTTTTGCTCAAAACCCTTAACAACTAGCCGGGCTTGTATTTTCTATGGAACCATCAATCCTCAACTTTTTCTTAAAAATCCATTTACACCCAATTGGTTTACAACCAGGTGGTAGATCCATTAAAACCCAAGTTTTATTATCAAAAGAGTTTCATCATTAACTGCTTCTTTCCAAAAGGGAGCATCTAAAGACAACATAAAGCATCATTATAGGTTTTAGGGTCATCTTCAAGTAAAAAGGTACAAAAATCATCACCAAAAATTTTAGTTTTTCTACTCCGTTTACTCTCTCTTAGGCTCAACGGGTTCCTTGTTAAAAAAAGAGGAGAAGAATCATTATCATTAGACCTAGAACATGCACCAACGGGTCTAGACAATTTATCTTTCATAGGAAAAATATTTTCAAAAAAGCCAGATCTCCAGATTCAATAATAATATCATTGGAAATTTCAGGAACTTCAGAATTAAACACCAAAAATCTATAAGTAGGACTATTTAAAGAATAGCCAACAAAAACACAATCAATAGTTTTAGAATCTATTTTTCTTTTGTTAACAATAGGAATATTAACCTTGCTGCTAGACACTCCCACACTTTTAAAAATTTAAGAGTAGTTTTTATAAGGAACTCTATTAAGAATCAAACAAGCGGAATATAAAGCTTCACCCCAATAATTTTTAGCAAACCGTAACTAACAAGCATTGCATTCACCATAACAAGTAAAGTCCTATTTTTTCTTTCTGCAACACCATTAGATTGGGGAGAATAAGAAGGTGTCACTTCATGCACAATAACATGCAATTTACAAAAATCAGTCATTTCATCAGAAGCATATTCACCACCCCTATCAGAGCGAAGAAATTCTATTTTCTTTTCAAGCTGATTTTCAACTTCAGCTTTATATTCTTTAAACATATCAAATAAATTACTCTCGCATTAATCAAATAAACATAGCAATATTTAGAAAAATCGTCAATAAAAGTAATGAAATATTGATTACCACCACGAGTTAAGATATGATTGCTATCACAAATATCACTATGAATTAATCCAAGCAACATGGTTTCTTTATCTACTGATTTATGCGGTTTTCTAGGTTGCTTAGCTTGCACACAAATTTCACATTTTTCTTTCACATTAATGAAGACGGGAATAAGATCAAAATGCATCATTCTTTTTATTGTTCAAGAATTCACATGACCAAGTCTACCATGCCAAGTATCACAATATTCAACATTAGCAATAGATAAAGAAGAATTCAAATTTTCATTACTAGAAGAATGCATTACACTTAAACAAAATAAACCACCAAAATAAAGCATTTACCAACAAACTGACCATGTCTGGAAATTACAACTTTGTTGGATTCAAAAACAAATTTATAATCATTTCTAACTAACAAAGACGCACTAATCAAATTTTTCCTAATATCTGGAATATGACAAACACCATCTAGAGACAAGACTTTTCCGGACGACAAAGTTAACTGGAATTGGCCTTCTCCTAAGACTCGAGCCACACTCTCATTCCCCATGCTTACAATTCTTGTGCCTGATACCTGATATGATAAAAAATAATTTTTATCAGCGCACACATGAACATTAGCCCCAGAGTCTATCCACCAATCATTTGAGTTAAAAATAGTATTTAACTCTGGGTTACTAACAAAATACCTGTTAGCTGGGGAATTAGAGGTGGCCCCCACAGTCACCACATTAGCTTGTGGTTTAGAAGTCGGCGGGAGTTTGGACTGATTATTCTGGCCATGACGGTGAAAACAGTTCTGGCAATATGATTAGTCCTCCCGGCTGCACCCAACATCGAACTCGGACTCCCATTTTTACCTTTTGGCATATTGTTATTGAATTTATTGTTACCAAATCCGCCATTAGCCTTTTTGGTCCAGTTTTCTTGAAAAGCTTAGGCTTTGGTTTGTGAGGATTTTCAATAATTAAAGCTCGCTTGAAAAACAAGTTTTTTTTGATCATTGGGAAGAACGATGTCTATCCTCAATTCTCAAAGCAACAAATAATTCTTAAAGAGAAAATTTTTCGTGCTTATGCTTAAGACCTCTAGCAAAATCGACCAAGATGGTGGCAATTTTTTAATCAAGGAAGACACATAGATTTAATCACTTTGTTCGACCACTTTTGCTTTCATATCATAAATAAGGTTCTTAAATTCAATCAATTGGTGAAATACTTTTTGTATCAATTATTTGAAAATCTAACCAATCATCAATAGACACACGTTTGAGACCTTTTTCAAGCCAGCCATAACGATAATCAAGTGCATTCCATAATTCAAGTGCGATTTGGTATGTGAAAAATGCGATAAATACTATCGATAAAGCACTCAAAATTCTCGCCATGACAAAGAATATCCTTATTAGGAAGGTCATTAATTTTGGTCACTATATTCTTTAGTAGTGTCTTTGCTAGTAGGTGTCTCAAAGAGACTTAGTAGCAAAACTTTTACCATTTTCTTTAAGACCATTTAAAATCACAAAAATAATCCTAATTGGTCAACTAAAATTTCATTTGTTGTTGCCAACACAAAAGCTTTTCCCATCAAAATTTTCAGGCTTGTCAGACAATGACTTAAGTAAATCCATATTAGGTAAGTAGCAAATAATCCTAAATTAATAAAAACAATTATTTTATTCTTTAAACTTGTTGAAAAATTAAACACAAAAACCAGCAGGGAATTTATTTATACTAATTTAGGACAAGCAATAATAAATAATAACAAGCCGATAAATAAATAGGAGTCAAGTTTTAGGATAGTCTGGGTCGAAGCAAGTCGTAGCGCTCTCTTTAGAGAGGAAACACCCCCACTGCATTGGTAAATTGTTGATAGCATGTCTCTCTCCTAAGATTCGACAACCCGTTGGTGCTCTCGTGTGCAACGAAGAGAACCTCGAACCACTAGTGAACTCAATGCTCAAATTAATGTAGAAGGAATAAAATTTTGGATGTTGATGATTTGTTTCTTTTTGACAGAATGGACCAATTTGTATAATAGCTAATAAACAGTGAGGGTGAGAAAAATTGAAAAGCACTTGAGGTTGAGAGTAAATCCAATAGCAATATTTGTAAGCTATACGTGTGTGGTTTTCACCTTTTTAGTAAAAAAACCATATAATCCTTTTATAAAGAAGACTTGAAGTTAAAAAACAAGCCACTAACACATGTTAGGCACTAAAGTAGGGAAGTGGGTTGAGTTAGCCGTTAGTGGTTAAATTGCTGAAGACTAGGGATTTAGTTTTAAATTAAAGGTAAAAATATTATCCAACATTAAATATAATAATTAAGTGTACATCTAAAAATCTAAAACTATATAAGGAACTAATAAGAAGTTTTATAGTTCCAGCACTTCCAGAGGTGTGGACAAAACTTAATTTCCTCCTATGATGGTCGTAGATAATATGTGGTTTAATTGCAACATCAAAAACACTCTCTTTTCTCCAAGGCTTAGATTATAATGCAGAGATTTTAAAATAGAACGAAGAAAAAATTGTCCACAACTAGATTTGCAAACTTATAGATAATGTGTTCCCTATTAGATTAAATAATACACAACTCCGAGATTAGTAAAAAATAAATATTTTCTTCTTCTTTTTTCCTTTTCTTCTCACGGGTTCAACTCTTCCAGGAAAAACAAGGTGGTTTAATGTGATTGTCGCCCCTAAACACCCAAGAATCATATGGGTGTTATTATGAACTGTTGTGAGTCCACATAAGACTTACAAAGGTTAATTGTTGGGAGGCCGCAAGCACAACTTGTTTTTTCTTTAGAAAAAAAAAACCCAAAAAGGGTGGAGGATTAAGGATCCCCTCAACATGTATTATTGATTAAAGGGAAATTTACATCATCTGTTCTGATACATCACATTTACAAGTATGACAAGTGAAAAGATTTCCTAGTTCTAAAAAAGGGAAAATCCAATTGATCAACCCTGACTAATCCCTGTATTATTCTAGGTAGAGAAAAACCATTAAAGAAAGTATGTCTATGAGTAATGAATCCATTATTAGCTAAAGCATCCACAACCTTGTTCCCCTCTCTATATATGTGAGTGATATGTACATTAAGCTCTGATAAGTGAGTCTTGATTCTCATCAGTAAACTCCGAAGCTTCCAATTCCCTATTTTTTGATGGTGGAGAATGGAGATCATACTTTGGGAATCCGTTTCTATCCATATGTTTCTGCAATCTGTTGTATCCACAAGTTGGAGAGCTCTGTGAAGTGCAAGATAAACTCTCCAACAAGGCCATGTTCGAATAGTCCGGGATTGAATGAGAAGGCCCAAATTACATCTCCTAGATGATTTCTGAGAATACCACCAATGCACCCATGTGATATGTTTTCTTTTTTTGCCCCATCCCTGTGAAGGTTTGATCCAAATAACAGGAGAGCAAGAAAAGCTAACATTGCATCTTATATTGAAACCAAAATTAGCAGTTAAGTGCAAAAAACCCTTCCAAGAACTATGTTTGAACAAGTGCCCAACTTTTAAGAGGTGTATGTGATGTTTCACTTTCCAAATGATTCTCCTATGAGAAAACTTGATATTTTCATGTTTATGCTTATTTCTCTCTAGCCAAATATACCACATTATAAGACAAGGAATGCTAAAAGAGATATGTGCATTGTGTGTGAAAAGTGTGATTTGTTTCCAAGAAGAAAGAAACCTGCCAATATCCTCAGTTCTAGGACAACAATGTCCCATCATGGTAGAGAAGTGCCTCCAAACAAGTTGAGAATTAGGGCTAGAAAGGAAAAGATGAGAGAGAGATTCAAGGGAGTTCTTGGAGTTGCAACACCAACACTTAGAAGCAAGTGAAATGTTTCTTTTCTGAAGTTTTTGATCCACATGTAATCTATCTCTGAGCAGTGTCCATATAAAAATGGAAATAGTGGGGGTTAAAAGGATGTTCCAGATGTTAGCAAAGAGAGGGGGCTGAGGTAAATTACCTTTGATAGTCCTCCAGGCAGAAGATAAGGAGAATTCTCCATTTGTTGATGGCATCCATCTCAAGATGTCATGAGACCAGTGGCCAATAGGAATTTGGCAAATTTGGTTGGCCCAAGTAGGACCCACAATTTTATTAAGCCTATCCACTAGGGGTGAGCAAAACCGAAAAAATCGAGTCGAACCGATGAATTTGGTTCGGTTCGGTTCTGTTTTTTAGGGAAACGGTCTGCGGTTCGATTTCTAAAATTCAAACCGAAATAATTTTCGGTGCGGTTCGGTTTTTGCTATAGGAAATTCGGTTTCCACCGAACCGAACCGCAAAACTGCCTCTATATCTTTTATTTTTTATATTTGTTTATATATTGTTATTATTTAACTTCTATTTTTCCAGTTTGCCCTAATAAGTCCGATAACCCTTATTACTTGTTAGCGCCGCTCAATTAGTATTCACTCTCAAAGTCTCAGAAGTCAGACCTCTGCTTCTCACTCGCTGCACGGTGCGGACGCCGACGCCATATCCTCCGCCTATTTATCCTTTGTAGCACCACGCCATTACATACACATAGACCAAAAAACCGGTGGACCACCATAGTTATTAGTTAGAGCCACAACTCATTCAAGTTGACCGTGAAAAACGAAAATGGTAAGAATCAAACTCAATTCAGATTGAGCTCACTGAACATTGAATGATGATTATGAAGTTATTAAGTGTTTATTTATTTTGTTATTATGTTATGGATCGAATTTGAACGTCTAAAATTATCAAATATAGGCATTTTTAGCAAAAAAAGATAACAACCCAAAGTAAAGTCCAAACCGAAAAACTGAACCGATTTGGTTTGGTTCGGTTTTTCTAACATTCCAGTTCGGTTTCGGTTATCAGAAAAATAAAAATTCGATTTTCGGTTTTTTGTGGTTCAGTTCGGTTTTGCACCGAATCGGTTATTTGCTCACCCCTACTATCCACATCCCATGTATGATTATGCTAAAAAAATGCAACATCAATATGCTCAAGCCCAAATTTATCAACAGAGATGAGAGAATCAAGAGTATTATCATTGAACCATTTGTCATGCCAAAAACTGACATGCCCTTTACCTAAAGCCCAAAAAATGTTATGGTTAGCTTGAGGTTTGATTTTGCAAATTCTTTTCCAAATAGCGTTGTCAGTAGATTTAGAGGAAACAAGAACATCATCATATCCACCAATATATTTGGCTTGCAAAAATTGGGCCCAAAGGGAGGATTTCTCTCTAAATCTCCACCAAAGCTTATAAGAGGCCGCAAACACAACTTATCTCCATATTTGGATGATATTTGACATTTTGAGCATATGCCCTCATTGTTTTTTTTTTGGGCTTTACCAACAGGGTCCATACAAAAGGAGATCTTGTTTATCTTATTAGGCCATTTGAATGTGCAAAAATTGTCCAAACCCGTCATCTCGCAAGGGTTGAGGTGAGTTTCATTTTTAGATATCCGAAAGGATCGATTCTATTTTGGCCCACCGAAGCTTGACATGTCGATAACGGCTCGATCAAAATACACGTGTTGTGTTGGGTGGTGCACAAGAAATATGGGCCGATGAAATTTCGATTCATCCCCGACCGACTTGATTTTTATGATTTGACCATTTTGGCCAGGGGGATGGGTTTATTTGGTTCAACCCATTGTTAGTTCTAAAATCTATGACTTTCTCATATCTTGCCAATGTGGGACTTTGTTTGCACTTACTAACAATCATCCCCTATAGCAAAGGACCACCAAACCTCCCCTTAAACGATATTCGATTCCTCGCCTATCTTCACCATGTAGGAAGCTCATGCCTTACATGAAGAAGATTTTGCTCGCAGAGCCCGCTCTAACCAAGTCAAGTTTGTCGAGTTCAATAGAGCCCAGGTGAATACTCCACCGATAGCCTAGGGCCCACCATCTTTGTTCTATGTTGGGAATTTTCTCATCACCCACATAACTATGTTTAGATCTAGTTAATCTCATACAATTTGCTAGGAGTTTGGACACCACCTTCTCCACATTGGTATGATAGTGTCTTTTGAGCCTAAGCCCTCATCGTTTTATTTTTGGGCTTCAAAGAAAAGGCCTTATAAGCCCATGACCTTTCCCATATTTATATTGACAAACTAGTTTTACTAATATATAATGGAAAAAAAAAAAAGTAAGTTTGGTTTTTATACTGCGAGGTTTAGGGGATAAATTATGAAAGTGACAAAATTTAAGGATGCAACTGGATATTTAAAAACAAAAAAAAAACAAAAACAAAACGGCTATTGATCGGTGATGGATAATTGATTACATAAGTATTTAAAACGCTCTGAATCATTAATTGCAATTAATATTCTCTATTTAAATAGGAAATTCTATGTAAGTGCTATACTTCAAACATGTAAGTTGTATTTGACCCTGTATTTCAATATAGATGATCCAACAGTTGTGCCCACTTGTTTTAACCCTGTATTTCAATATAGATGATCCAACAGTTGTGCCCACTTGTTTTAAAGGGCCTGCCTAGACTTCCAAGCGAAAGCCCATGTATTCACAGACGCTTATTCGAACAAACATCAACGTCTCTTTTTTTCTTGAGGAAATACCACAAAATACCTGATTTTTTAAAAAAAGACAAAAATACCATCCTATCACTAATCCACCCTATCCGGTCCTAAACTTACCAAATATACCCACCCCTTTAATTTACTAGCACAACAGGATGCTCCGGTTAAACTGAGAACAAATAAAGTATTTTTCGTCGCCGCAAAACCTGGGTTGATGACGACGACGTTGGAGCCGCTCGCGAAGAGTTGAGACGAGACTACTGTTTTAAGGTAATCCTGTGTGCATCAAATTACAATTAATAAATTATTATGTGTCAAAAAAATTGAATTATTAGACGATTTCGCTTGAGAATTTCACGTGTGTAATGTGGGTGATTTTGTGCTCACCATGGCAGAGTTTTGGGAGCTTAAACAATTGAGAATTATATGTTTGATTTCCTGAAAATTAGAGAGCGGAGGTTGAGGGAAAAACCCTAACAGTGATGTAAAATTATTTTGATTCCCAAATCTTTTTGTTTATAACAAAAGGGTACATGAATTTTTTGTTGGCGCAACTGTGTTCCTGCGCCGATGGCCGGCAGTGGCTGTTGGAGCACGCCGACAACATCGCGGTGGTGGCGAAGAGGGTACTGAGAGTATCTCCGGCGACGAATGATAGGATTTTGTGCTTATTGGAATCGATCGCGCGATTCTCCACCACGCCAGCAGTGGTTATGGAGATGCTGAGGGTGGGTGGTGTTTCGAAGATGTGTATGCTTTTACAGGCGGATTGCGCGGTTTATTTCGAAGATGTGTTGCTGATGCATGATTTTTCTGTGTTTTTTTATTATTTTGTGATTTGAAGTTTTTCGCTTTGTTTCGATTTTGTTTCGATGTTGTTTCGAAGTTGTTTCTTTTATGTTTCTTTTGTTCATTTATGTATTTTCTATTTATTTATTCTTTTTATTGTTTTTGATTTGTTGTGTTATCTATATGACTGTGTATCTTTTTTATTTATTTCCTTTGTAGTGAATGGGATTTTTGTTGCTTGTTATGCCGAGCACTTTATTGGTGGGAAGGCTATGGACGTCGAAGCGTTTGAGATAGAGAATGAACAAGCAAGACACAGTCATCTGCTTCACAATCATGCTAAGTTGAAGCTGCAAAATGGTGATGACGATGACAACGACATTGAGTTTCTACCTCCACTTCCTAATGATTTTAGAGAATTGTTGTTATGTAAATCTTAATGATGATGTAATCAGTTGAAATACGTAAGAAACATAAATGAAACATGTAAGAAACAATTGTGAAACATGGGATCATGTGATAAAAGTTTGTAATAAATTGTTTTTAAATTTAGAGAAATAGTGTAGTTTTTCCCCATATACTCTTCAGCTTTTTTTTTTGTCATCCTTGTAAATGTTGATCTTTGCTTCATTTCGATGTATGCATGTCTAATCTTGAACTAAAGATCTCACGTACTCTAGCAAAGTTGTTACTGGTAAGTCTTTCCCCGCTAATGTTGATGCATTCAATAATTCTACGATGTTGGAAGTCAATACAAAGTATTTTTTGGTCTGACAGTGGAGTCGTGTCTATTTCTCGTAGCCGATGATGGACAAGTAAGCTCAAATTTTCTGAATTGAATTTGTTGTTCCAAGATTTCGTTTAGGGTGTTGAATGTGCGATCCATTGAAATCGTATTCTTGTTATTTCAAAGTTGGTATACTCTATGTTCTTCCCATTTGTCCATTGTGGCATACCACAACCGAGATTTTTCTATGCAATTGTGGAATTCAATGAAAAGTTGGCTAAGTCAAACATATAAGAAACATAAATGAAACAGTATGAAACAACAAAAGAAACAACAAACATGTTTGAAACAACAAAGAAACAAAAAGAAACCAACGCAAAAAAATCAATGGAAAATGGGTATTTTTGTCAAAAAAATGAAAATGGTTATTTTTGTCCAAATTCAGCGGAAAATGGTATTTTTGTCCAAAACCAGCGGAAAATGGACATTGTACAGGGATTGGGTATGGAAAATGGGGTATTTATGTCCTTTTCTCTTTTTTCTTTTTAGTACATCACCAACATTTCTTCAAACTCAACAAAATTGAACTTCCCAAATGTAACAACTATTGCACTTCTTCAATCTTCATAAAGGGAGGATCCCAATTTGTTGGCAGAAATGTAAAAGTGCATGAGAAATTGTTTTATTTGCAGATCCCATATGGTGCAAATTCAAGCATTTTACAAAGATGTAAAGACTCTTATAAATAGGCGAGTAATATAATAATTGTTTATTTAATAAAAGTAATTAAAAAAATAAAAATCCACTTGTGGTTCTTCAGTATAATTTTAATGATCATCAGTCCCTGAAAAATGCCTTTACAATATATCAACTATTTGAAATATGTCTGTTTTATTTATTTATTTATTTACTAATCTTGCTTAGATTTGGAATTGAAAGATAATTAGTCTAGACCTGTTGCAAATGCATCACGATAATCGTAGCCCATGGAGTGAAGGATGGTAATGAATTTGGGCTTCACCTGCTTGTCTAGTATTAAATTGGGCTTTATGTAATAGCCTGCTGGCTGCTGCCTGTATTGGACTCGAAGGTTAATTTGGTTTCTCCAGAAAATAGGCTCTCGTTAGGAAAGGTCTCACGAGTTGATGGGCTTCACTAGTATTTGTGTTTTTTTTATGTTTAATAAAAAATTATATGTACAAAATATTAGAATTTATGAGTGGTAGAAAGCTATTATCCATGCTACACTTAGTGCATTGATAAATAACAAGTATATATCTCGCTTTTTATATGGATGAATGACAAGAGAACGGGCGTAGCCAACCACACATGGTGACTTCTAACCGAAAATATTTTCCCCTATCTCCTATTTTTTTTTCTCCTTAAAAATATATATAATCACAAAAATCCTTGGCTACGCCCTGGACAAGAGTTTTAATTTATACAAGTGAGACACTTATATGATAGATCTACACAAAGTATATGTACTCAGAGGTCTTGTAGATGCTACACTAAGTGTACATACACTTAGTGGATGAATGAATAATGAGTGTATCACTACTTATAAGATTAAACATTTGTCATTCATCCATATAAATAGTGAGACTCAACACACATATTATTCATTCATCCACCAAATGTAGTACACCGAGAGTAGCATGGATAATACAGTACTTCACGCATAGCATCTAATAGACCGTAGTGGAAAACCATCAAGATTAGCAAAGTGCGAACGGTTCAACTCAATTTGCAAATTAAGGTAATCACTGTATATTGCTCCAAACTAGCTTTTCCAGGCCAATTATTTTTTGTAGTTTGTTCTATAAGTATCGATAGTAATCAAGATACCTGCTCAAAATTAATTCGAGAAATATATTATAATATTCTTTTACAATGCATATAATTTTTATTGATTTATGAATGGTTGTAAATAGTATGAATCGTGTCACTTGGATATCTGATTTTAATTTTTAACCCCTATATAACTTTTCTAAGAATTCAAGTGTTATTTACAAACAAGTAGCGTATTTCTCCTACTGATAAGGGAAAGGAATATATGACCATGATTAACCTTGTGTCTCATGGTAGAGTCTCTTGTTGTAAGGACGATTGATCCGGGTTTGATCTCACGAATGCATGTTTTCCCTCCCCTACTATTTCTCATTATACCGAAAAAAAGGTACATGTCATGAGTTGTGACTAGCGCTAAAGAAAAATTAATTTTGACGAAAGATCTGAAAATGTAATTAGGGGGGAACATACTTTTAATTAATTATAAAGAATAAAGTGTTAAAATAATTTCCCTCAAAAAAAGTGTCAAAACTAATTAATTGGTTATCTTTTGCATCGGTAAAACCTTAACAAAGAATATCGGAAGCTACTTTCTTTTTCGTCTTTTAAAAAAATAAAAGGAAAGAAAGAAAAAAAGGCACTGCAGTTATTGTGAAGGACAAATACAAATTAAAGGGGGTTTGCCGACCTCTACTAGTCCTTGAGAATAAAAGCGCACAAGTTAAAAAATCAGCATAAAAAAAATAGACAAAAGACTTTATGGTTTTGGAAGGTAGAGTTGAGTGGGAGTTATTGATATTTTTTTTTTTTTTGATAAGCCTGCGCACGCCCGACTATCTTTTGACAACAATTCCGGCCTCATTCTGCCGCCAAGGTAAACCGCTGGGACGGACGATGCCCGTTGGCGGTGTTACGGCGACAGGTCTGCCGACGCATAAACTGAGATCCTCCTGCGTAAAGAGAACAAATTATGTTCGACCCCAATCTACTAATAACGATCTCTCCCGAATCGAACCCACACGGATGCTATTCAAGATGAGTTCCCACCAAATCTTCACTACCGTATGGGCCTTGATTTGATGGAGTAGGGATAGGAGTTATTGATATTTGTTTGGACAGGACATGATAAAAGGTTTTGTGTGGAACTGTTTCAGTGTTTCAGATCACATGACTATATGCAAGATTTTAACCATCCATTTGTAATTCTCTTCCAAAAGGTAATCAGATTCTTTGTGGTGTTGTCATGGAATAAATACACTGTTTCTATTGAGATTTGAGAGTTCTGTCCAATACTAGGTCCTATTATGTCGGTCTGCATTTTTCATATATTTATTTTTTTATAATGGAATTATTGCGATGTCAAAAAAATATAATGGAAATATTGCGTGCACCGCGACATTAGATACTAAGGGTCCGATTTGATACGCGAAAATTTGAAAATTTTCCTTTTGCTAGATAACGGTGGTAAAAAAAAATTGAAAGGAAAAAAAAAATGGATTTTGAGAGTGTGATTTGGATTTGAAATAAAAAAAAAGTATCGACGAAAATTGATTTGATTTAAAAATAGTTAAATAATGATTGATAAAAAAATGCGTGAGTGAGTGAATAATGAAATTTGTGAGAGAATGTTTAATAATAATTATCGTTTTGTGAAAAAATGTGTAGATGTGATTGATAAGAGAAAAAATGGAAGTGAGAGAATAATATATTTTCTGAAAATTTTCATAAACAATTGCATGTTTGTTTAGAAAAATTTCTCCAGCGGAACAAAAAATGGAAATTCTTCCATATCCAATCACAGCCTTACATTATCAATCATCAACAATCATAAGGAAATCGATCGGTAGCCTAGTGATAAGACATTTGTAAAAGTCAAGAATGAGTTTAGGTTCGATTCCCACTTAACTTCTTCCCCTACCAGGATTTGTACTATAGTAAAAAGTAATTATTAACAACAACAATAAGAACATGTGTCTGGATTTGAATCCCACCTAATTTCCTCCCCTACCAAAAAAATTCTTACTTAACGATCGATAATAACATTTAACTGTTAGTTTTGTCGCATGAATTATGTTGCAAAGTTTGCTATTAATTTTTTAATTAAAAATATAAAATACTTCCAAACTAATAGAACTTAAACAACCTCTTGGTCAATTGCTACTAATTTATTTATGAGTAGGTTTCCAACGAGAAGATCTCCAGGATTTTGAAAATGGGATAATGGTGTCAATAGATATTAAAGAGATACACATAAAGGTTGTTTAATAATTAAAGTCATATAATCCAAAATATGCCAATAAAAAAGTATATCATTGTATTAAAAATTACAAACGCAACTGAGTCCGATGTGTCTATATTTTTTTTTGAAAGGAATCGATGATATCGCATCATCGGAAATTTGTAGGAACACATCTTCTCAAAGTGATCGAACAATCATTTAGTAATATGCTCATGTGCTTTTGTCGAGCGAAAATTGTTAAATATATGTATGAGAATAGAAAGTTGGACCAAAATCCATAGAAATTAAGAGTACATGTTAAGAAAAATTGAACCAAGGAAATAGTCCATGTTGAGAAATATTGTAGATTTTTTTTTAAATTTTAAACGGTATATTAGAGAATAACTTTAGTAAAAACGGGTACAAATTTATTATTTATTTATTTTACTAAATATTATTTTTGATTTTACCAAATTGTTGTTCGAATTTGGTTAAATAAATTGGGTGTTGACCAAATTTTGACCAAATATTAAAGTGGTTTTAATTAGTGAAAAATAGAATTAAATTATAAGATAAATTTCTACTAAGTGAGTAGATGAAATTGGCATTTGGAATTTCTCAAAACCAATTTCGGGTGAATGAGAAATTAATGCTAGAAGTTAGCCACTTAAAACTAGAAAATGATATGGAAAATGGAAAATGTGAGAAGGAGAAAAGCTACATCCCACATAGGAGGAAAAGCCAAAGTTTGCTCAATCTATAATCCCAAGTTGGACAATTGGGTTTGGGCCCTTAGGGCACCAAAGTTTTTAAAAGGGTGAGGACCTACATACTTGTGGGTTTGGTTCAAAACACACATCCGCGCGCGCCGCCGGCTGGCTCGGCTTGGCCTGGCCCGGTTCGGGATCACGGGCTTGGGCTTGGAGGCTCTTATACCTTTTGGACCAAATTTATTTAAAACCTTTTTAAAATATTAATTAATTAATCTTAATTAATTCCAACAAATGGGTGGTTGTTAGAGATTTTTCTAACCGCAAGTCTACGATGTCAAGTTTTAATATAGTGAAAGTAAGGTTATCGTATCCACAGGGAATAATTATCGAATTGTTGCTAAGTACTATAATATAGTAATCCAACTTTATTTAGAAATTCAATATTCGATGGAGTTTATTATACTAGAATAACAAAAATAAATTAAGAATATGAAAATAAAAATGAGTTTATCCAAATGATTAAATGAAATTCTAGAGGTGTGATGAATCTAGTTATCCTTTATTAGTTATCAACATGGTTTATCAACCATCAATTACCAATTTATAGGTCAAGATTTCTACAATTATCATTTCTCTCTCGAGTGCCAAATGATTTTAGATCTCAATTGGGAAATCAATATCTCTATAAAAATCACCAGTTGAAATCTCAATAAAAACTATGAATCTTAACAAATGACTTCAAAGGTTTCACAAATCTCTCAATTCTATGAAATCCTAGGTTATGCTATTTCAAGGTCATGTATTCAATTACCTCTCTCAAGTGTCAAATCAAATACACCAAACACTCTAAATTATTGATCAAGTAATTTAGAAGCAATAGATCCAAATAACACAAATAAATTGAGAAATCTAGATTGACAAACCACAATCTCAAAACATAAGTTCAAACATAGATTACATCATCCCTCTAGAATTATAGAGTTTAGCTCATGATTGAAGAAAATGAATCCATAAGAATACAACAATACATCTTACAAGATATGAAGAAAACAACAAAATAAGAACAAGAGTTGAGGGATCTTCTCTATTTCTAGATGATAGAAGCCTCCAATCTTCTTCTCCAAGCTCTTCCCAAGATGTCCCAAGCCTTCTTCCTTATCTTGTAGCTGTTTTATTGGCTTCCCAAGGGTCCAAGATCCCTAATTTCATGCCCCAAGGCTTCTATTTATAGCCCCACAAAAGTCCAAGAAAGAGGGTAGGTAAGCATAGGAATTTCCGCCCCGGGCCTGGGCGCTACGGCGCCCAGCAAATTTCCCATAAAAATACCGCTCGGGCGCTGCAGCGCCCCGTCCACATCTCGCACATCGTCCGCCCGGGCGCTGTAGCGCTGGGCGTTGCAGCGCCCCACCTGAAATTTGCAACATCCAGCCCTGTGTCGGGCGCGGCAGCGCCGGGCCTTGGGCGTTGTAGCACCCGCCCGTCTTAAGGATACAAAATGCTATTTTTCTTCATTTCTTCTAAACCTACCCGTTGCGTCATGACGTAGCTTCGAGTCTAAACCTGCAGGCACGCACGGGCCATGCGAATGGCACACGCTCTGCCCGTGCATCCTGCCATAGTAACTCTTCAGACCATACAGGCACGCACGGGCCGTGCACATGCCCTGCCCGTGCATGTTACCGTACCAAACTTTGAATTTTTCAATTTTGCAATTTTTTTTAAAGGAAAGCAATTAAATCCTAACTAATCAAAGGGAAAAACGAAATAAAAAGTTATACAACAAACCATTGGGTTCCTCCCAATAAGCGCTAAATTTAACGTCTATAGCTTGATGCTTGTATAACTCGATCGGCTCCTGTAAGGTGAATCATGATACCTCTTCTTTTTGATCTCTATGAAAGTAGTGCTTAATCCTCTGACCATTCACCATGAATGTCTCCCCATCTCGAGACAACAATTCTACTATTCCTGGAGGGTCTAACTATTTCTTAATCACAAACGGCCCCGACCACCGAGACTTGAGTTTTCTGGGAAAGAGTTTAAGACGCGAGTTGTACAAGAGAACTTGTTCATCCGATAAAAACTATCTTTTCTTAATCATTCAATCATGCCATATCTTGGTGCGCTCCTTGTAAATTCGGGAATTCTCGTAGCCTTCATCTTGGAATTCTTCCATCTCATTTAAATGCAATAGCCTCTTTTCACCCGCTGTTTTGAAGTCAAGATTTAACTTCTTTATAGCCCAAAACGAAATGTGCTCTAATTTCACTGGTAAGTGACATGATTTCCCGAATACCAACTGATAAGGTGATGTGCCCAATGGTGTCTTGAATGCAGTCTTATATGCCCATAACGCATCATCTAACTTCATAGCCCAATCCTTGCGATTTATACTCACCGTCTTTTCTAGGATTTGCTTAATCTCTCGATTGGCTACCTCTGCTTGCCCGTTTGCTTGCGGATGGTATGCTAATGCCACATTGTGCCTAACCCCATACTTTTCAAGCAGTTTGCTCATCAATTTATTCACAAAGTGTGACCCCCCGTCACTAATTAAAGCTCTCGAGGTTCCAAATCGAGTGTATATATTTTTCTTTAAAAACTGCATCACTACTTGTGCACCATTCGTTTGTGACGGAATCGCTTCAACCCTTCGAGATACATACTCCACTGCAAGAAGAATATATTGATAACCCGAAGAAGATGGAAAGGGACCCATGAAGTCAATCCCCACACATTAAAAAAGCTCGACTTATCTCACATTGGTCATAGGCATCTCATGTCGTCGCAGAAATAGTCCCCATCCGCCGGCACCTATCACACCGCCGCACATACAAATAACAATCACTATACAAAGTAGGCAAGATAACCCACTCGCAATACCTTCGCCGAAGTGCGTGTCGGATCAAAGTGTCCCCCAGAAGGTGAAGAATGACACTGTTGTATAACTCCCTCCCACTCTTATTGAGGCACACATCTTCTGATGATCATGTATGCGCAACTCTTAAAGAGCAAGGGGTTATCCCACATATAAAACTTGACGTCATGGAGGAACTTCTTCTTTTGATAAGAGGATAAATCTGGAGGCATGACTCCCGCTACCAAATAATTCACAAAATCTGCGTACCATGGGAATTTAGCCTGTAATATCAAAAAATGCTCATCGGGGAACTCCTCCTTGATTACATCCGTACCCTCTTTCTCATCCTTCCTATACTCCAATCCGGACAAGTGGTCTGCTACCATATTCTCACAACCCTTCCTATCTCTGATTTCCACATCAAATTCCTACAACAAAAGTATCCACCGAATTAGTCTCAGTTTGGCATCCTTTTTGTTGAATATATATTTAATCACCGCACGGTCTATGTGGACTATCGTCTTCGTTCCAATCAAGTGAGATCAGAACTTATCAAATGCAAAAACAATTGCCAGCATTTTCTTCTAAGTGGTGGTGTAATTTTGTTGGGCACTGTATAATGTTCTGCTCGCATAATAAATGGCTCTGAACAACTTATCCCTTTTGTGACCCAGAATTGCCCCAACTGCGAAATCACTGGCATCGCACACCAGCTCGAAGGGCTGACTCCAATCCGGAACTACTAGAATTGGTGATGTCACCAACGTCTTCTTCAAAATCTCGAATGCTTGCAAACAATCATCGGAAAAATTGAAAGCATAATATTTTTCTAATAAATGACTCAAAGGTTTGGTGATTTTAGAAAAGTCACGAATGAACCTTCTATAGAATCCGGCGTGTCCCAAGAAGCTTCTGATTGCCTTATCATTTGTTGGAGGAGGGAGTTTCTCAATCGCTACAATTTTCGCTTTGTCCACTTCTAAACCTGCAGAAGAAACTCGGTGGCCTGTCTGATGCCATCTTGTACCATAAAATGGCACTTCTCCCAATTCAAAACAAGGTTAGTTTCCTCGCATCACCGTAAAACTAGAGAAAGATTATCAAGACAGTTGATCAAAAGAGTCTCCAAATATAGAAAAATCTTCCATGAAAACCTCCATTAATTTCTCAATAAAATCATGAAATATAGCCATCATACATCCGAAAAGTCGCGGGTGCATTCACATAGTATTTAAAGGCATTCGCGGAATGCAAACGTACCCGTAGGGACATGTAAATATCGTTTTCTCTTGGTCTTCCGGTGCAATCATGATCTGGTTATACCCGGGATAACCCGCCAAACGATCTAACATCATATCAATAACGGGGAGGAAAAAGTGATCTTTACGAGTGGCATCATTTAATTTTCTATAATCAATCCCAGTAACTATCCTAGTCGCAATTAATTCATCATTATCATTTCTTACTACTGTCATCCCTCCTTTCTTTGTACCACTTGTACCGGACTCACCCAAGAACTGTTAGATAAATGGTTTTATAATGATTTTGATGATTTTGTTTTTACACCAAAACAATGTTTCTAAATGTTGTCCAAATACTCCCGATCGATTTAAAATGTTTTTACTAATTTTTCGGAGTATTTCTTGGAGTTTAATTTCGATAAAAATTGGACAACACTTTTATCTCGTGTTCAACCGGTCGCCCCCCATAGGGACCGGTCACCCTGCTTCAATTTTGAGAAACAGAGATATTATATATTCTCTTCAAGCATCGGTCAACCTTTTGGTCGACCTCCAGGGTTTTTCAAAACGTTTCGTTTTTGTTTTGGAAATCACAGAAAAATTTGCTGTGTAAAATTGTTTTCTGTATTTGTGCGCGATCGGCCGCCCTATTATTTTGACAGCAAATTCTAACCGTTGTGCAGCAGACAACCTTTTCCTAAATTATGGTGTTGATTTGTAACAGCTATAATCTTGATTTTAATTGCATTTTTCTGTAGATTTTCAATCCCCAAGAGGAGCATATCCATGATCAACCATCTCCTATAAATAGAGAAAGATTTGAAGTAACACAACAAGAGAGCATATAATACAACATAACAAGAAATCTGCAAAATTGTCTAAGTTCTTATTGTCAACATTCTTGTTGTAATAGCCTAAGTATTTCACTTACACATCTTGGGGTCTAGGCTTAATTCTTGATTACACTTGCACTCAAATTTGTATTGTTCACCATAGAGTTGTAATCTTGAATTTTTGTGGTCATCATTCAACACAAGATATCCTTATGAGTGTTCTTATGGTAAGAACACACTTGGGTGATCTAGGTGTTAGGTGCAAGAAGATTGTGGTAATCATCTTATTAAAGAGTGTGGTGCTCTTTGAGGTATTGAAGAATTTGGTGTTCTTCAAGGTTGAAAATTGTGGTAATGTCGTTGAAGATTGTGGTAATCTCCAAAGAGGTGTTGAAGAAGAGTGTGGTGCTCTTCAAGGTGTTGTAAGGTGATGTTGTATTAATTGTGGTAATTAATAAAATTCTTTTTCTTTTTCAAAACCCATCTCGGATATACTGGGGTGGTAGAGCATGTAGTCCCTAGGTGGGGTGAAGCTCTATAAATCGACGCGTGTTATTTACTTCCCGCACTTTCATTCTTATCTGGCTTATTTGATTCAAAAAAGAGGGCATAATCGAGAAAATAGAGATAATCTATTCACCCCCCTCTAGATTATCGTAGCCATTTGGACTTACAAGTGGTATCAGAGCCAAACTCTTTGGCAAGCTCGTTCTACATTGCGAGTAAAGAGGAACGATCAGTGGCTACGAATGAAGTCTACAATACCGGCGCCTCCACCAACAAGCCACCACTATTTGATTCCAAACATTATACATTTTGGAAAGAAAGAATGGAATGCTATTTACAAAGTTGTGGGTTCGATATTTGGAACACAGTCTTAAATGGAGAATCCATCCCGATAAAAGACGGACCACTCACCTCCGAAATCCTCAAGGAGCTCAATGATGAAGAAAAGGAAATTATCTCCTTAAATGTTAAAGCTCTAAATATTCTTCATTTTTCACTAACTTTTTCGGAATACGGTCATATTCGAGGAATACGATCGGGACATGAAGTATGGGAAAAATTAGAAGCTATCTATGAAGTATATGCAAATGAAAGGAGCAACTCAAAAGCATCTACCCCTCAAATGAATACAACATCAAATCCAACAACATGGGATGAACCTCTTACAACTACCAATAATGAAGAAATCGAACAATGTCTTATGGGTATCGAAGAAGAAAATGAGGTACGTTCTAATCCCTCTACTTCTTATGATAATGAATTACAAAATGGGTATAGTGATTTGCAAAATGATTTTGATGAGCTTCAAAATTAATTCCAAAGCTTACTTGTTAAATAAAAAAGTTTGAAAAATGAATTCAGTGTTTTTGAAAAATGATAAGGTTAGTTTATTTACTTCCTATGGATCACTTTCATGTGCTCACACCACCACACTTGATAAGGTTAGAATCCTTGAAAAGGAAAATAGTACTCTTATTGAGAGTATTAATTGCATGAAAAAGGATTTATTAAAATTCAACTTGAGTACCGATAAAATGACCAAAATTGTTGATGTTCATGATTGTGATAATTTGAAACTAGGACTTGATCATAAGCCTAATGTCGCTAATCAAATGAGAAAGAATCAAGTCTCTAAGCATGTTGGCCATTATGCTCCTAGAATTATTACTTGATTCTATTGTGGTAAAAAGGGTTATAGGCTAATTCTTGTCGGGGTAGAAATAGCTCTAATTATTATTGGAGACCTAAAAGTCTCAAGCCTAATCCCAAAGGACCCAAACACTTGAGGGTACCATAAAACAATGTCATATTAGGTACCCGACAGAATAACAATCAAGGAAAATTCATACCACCAAGAAGAGATCAAATGACCGTCTCATTTGATCAAAGGAGAAGACAACATCACAATAAAAAAGACTATCAAAAATGTGAAGGGCACAATCATTGGAAATGGAGCAATTGGAGAAGCTATCATCAACAAGATGATTTTCAAAGAGGAAGATACCATCAACAATGGGAAAGACACAACTCATGAAAATGGCGTAATTGGTGAACCTTATCCCCTATTTTAAATATGCATTTTATTTTGTTATTATGCATAATTTTATTTGTGCCTTTGAGTTTTCAAATATTTGTTTTTAAATTAAGGTCCTCAATAAATTTTTCTGTTTTTAAAATCTTTTGAAAAAGAGGACCTTGCATGTTGAAACTCTTGTGCATTTACTTAGACTAAGGTGTTTTATTATCTCATATGGTTTTATATAGCATAAGCATACTTGTGATATCTCTTATTGCCTTAGCCTACACTTGTATCATAATGTTTTGTGCTAGTTTTGTTTAAGAATTGTGTAGGATATATATATATATATATCAATTAAAGAGATGCATAAACTATCGAGGTATGCTCACCATTGTTATTTATCTCACACTCGATATATTTTTGCAATATGCCTATGTGCTTGCTTTTCAAGATATTTCAAAGTATCTCATACAAGTGCCATTAAGAGGATTTTTTGTTTTGTGAAAGGCATTATTCGATAAAGCTCTTTTTATCCGAGACTTGTAAAGGGTTATATTTGTTTTGATAAAACATTCGATTTTTACCCTTCTCTCAAAATTATGCATTTGATTGCACATATTCATTCCTGTCAAAACTCTTGTTCAAATATTTTTTTTAAATGAGGTCTCAACTATATGCTCTCGGATATTCAAATTTCAAAAGAGACCTTATATAGTTTCCTATAAGCATATTTGAACTTACATGTTTTTATGTAACTCTTGATGATTTGTTTTAAAACATAGTAAGTGTTACTTGTTATAGTGTCTCTATTATTCGATATTACTATGCTCTTGTGCAAGATATCTTGTTAAGATATTGCAGAAATTCTTGGTATTACGGAACAAGCTTGATGACCAAGGCGAGGTTAGTAGCTCATTGATATTGTCAAATAGAAGAAATTCTCTAAGTTGATGCAAGGTGAATTTAAGATGAGCATGATGGGGGAGCTCAATTTCTTCCTTGGACTTTAAGTTAAACAATGCCAAGAAGGTGGTTATATTTCAATCAAAGTATACAAAAGAACTTTTGAAGAAGTTTGGCATTGAAGAAGGAAGAACCGTCTCTACTCCTATGGAAACCTACATCATGATTGATCAAGTTTGAGAAAAGCATATTAGTTGACAAACAAATTCGAGGTATGTTTATCTACGTTTATTACTCCTTTAGACTCGACATTTTTTATGCCTTATGTCTATATGCTCGACTTCAAAACTATCCTAACGAATCTCATTAAAGTGCCGTTAAAAGAAATTTTCATATATTTGAAAGGCACTTCTTCTTATGGCTTATTTATCCAAAGTTTTTAAACATTAATATTTTTTTGAGATAACAAGTCCGGTGATAATAATACCTCAAAATATGGTTCATCATAATCGAACTAAACATATTGAGATTCAACATTTTTGTTAGGATTGCATTTCTTAACAAATTTGAGATGTGTTTAATTCCGTCTCAAGATTAACTCGCAGATTTTTTAAACTATTAACCGCCGAGTCTTTTACCTCAATTCGAGCTTGTTTACGTTTTTAAAGCTTAGGGGTGAAAAATCGAATTTTGGATCAAATTCCGGAATACTTGGAAACAGGCTGCTTCAGGGGCAAAATAGAGGGAGGTCGACTGGTCGCCTTACCCTATGACCGGTCGCCCTATGTGGAAATTTTGATAAAATCAGTTCTGTTCCAGACTTAGCAAATTTCATTGCGTTTTTCACTATATTCGCACCTCTTTGCAAATTTTACACACAATTCACTCAAAATGATTTCTTTCTTGACAATTATATATTTTTGAGTTCATACTATTGTTATATCATCCATGATACCCGACCTCTCCGATTAATTGGCAATAATTCTTCTTCTTTATCTCAATCGGGTTGAACCCTTGAGAATGTGCTTCTTCTTTAATATTTTGTTGGAATTCTTATATATTTGTGTTGGGCATGATGACTGATGTTAGCTTCTATTTGTATAATTGCTTTTGGTGATGAAAAATTTGGCTTGGTTAATTTTACAAGGGCTATATACATCTTCCTTATTATTTCGATAAAATGTTTCTATGAAAAATTCATCACCTACATGATTCTCACGATTTCAGAAGTCTTATATATTTATAGAGATCATGTTTTGCAAATCAAATGAGCTTTTACGAGCTTTTACAAGTCATATGATCAACTCTTCCCTTAGCTTTTGGCATTTTAAGCTTAATGTAATAGCTCGATAAATCGGTTAAATTGCGCACTTTGATATGATAATATGATGTTTTTATTGTGCTAACATTCTTTTTGATGATTCCAAATGGAGATAAACAAGTTATAAGCTCATTAGCTCAAAGAAGCTAAAATAAGCTCACAAAAGAAGCTATAAGCTATGGCTCTTTAAAGCCAAAAGTTGTGAATCATACTTAGTTCATTTGTTGTATTGTGGACTCATTTACATGTCTAATGATGTTTTGATGACAGGGGGAGCTTATAAGCTCTTGATACTTAAGCTCAATATATAATAGCTGAGCTTTTAGGTTTTGGTTGATTGTTTATTTATTACTCTTGTTGTGCATATTGATAAGGGGAGCTTTTGCAAAATATTTTTGAAAATTTCTACTCCCATCCTTGTGATTATTATGCGTGGAATGTTGTCGCTCTCAATGGATAATTTATTTTTAACTGGTAAAATTGTTTTGTTTTCAAAACCGGCTTCCTTAAATTGCTTTGGTTTGTAATCATCAAAAAGGGGGAGTTTGTTAGATAAATGGTTTTATCATGATTTTGATGATTTTGTTTTTACACCAAAACAATGTTTCTAAATGTTGTCCAAATACTCCCGATCGATTTAAAATATTTTTACTAATTTTTCGGAGTATTTCTTGGAGTTTAATTTCGATACAAATTGGACAACACTTCTGTCTCGTGTTCAACCTAAGGTTCTATAGGCAACCGTGTCTGAAAGTTGATTTCCAAAATAGAAACGAGATGTTTTGAAAAACCCTGGAGGTCGACCGGTGCCTGAAGAGAATACAGAATATATGTTTCTCAAAATTGAAGCAGGGTGACCGGTCCCTATGGGGGGCGATCGGTCAAACCCTAGGGTAACCGGTCCAAGTGTTGATTTTTGCTGTGTAAAATTGTTTTCTGTATTTGTGCGCGACCGGTCGCCCTATTGTTTTGACATCGAATTCTAACCGTTGTGCAGCAGACATCTTTTCCCTAAATTATGGGGTTGATTTCTAACAGCTATTATCTTGATTTTAATTGCATTTTTCTGTAGATTTTCAATCCCCAAGAGGAGCCTATCCATGATCAATCATCTCCTATAAATAGAGGAAGATTTGAAGCAACACAACAAGAGAGCATACAACACAACACAACAAGAAATCTGCAAAATTGTCGAAGTTCTTATTGTCAACATTCTTGTTGTAATAGCCTAAGTATTTCACTTTCACATCTTGAGGTATAGGTTTAATTCTTGATTACACTTGCACTCAAATTTGTATTGTTCACTATAGAGTTGTAATCTCAAATTTTTGTGGTCATCATTCAACACAAGATATCCTTGTGAGTGTTCTCGTGGTAAGAACACACTTGGGTGATCTAGGTGTTAGGTGCAAGAAGATTGTGGTAATCTTCTTATTAAAGAGTGTGGTGCTCTTTGAGGTGTTGAAGAATTTGGTGTTCTTCAAGGTTGAAGATTGTGGTAATCTTCACAAGGTGCCGTTGAAGATTGTGGTAATCTTCTAGGGTGATTGTGGTTATCTCCAAAGAGGTGTTGAAGAAGAGTGTGGTGCTCTTCAAGGTGTTGTAAGGTGCTGTATTAATTGTGGTAAATAATAAAATTCTTTTTCTTTTTCGAAAACCATCTCGGATATACTGGGGTGGTAGAGCACGTAGTCCCTAGGTGGGGTGAAGCTGTATAAATCGACGCATGTTGTTACTTCCCGCACTTTCATTCTTGTCTTGGCTTATTTGATTCAAAAAAGAGGGCATAATCAAGAAAATGGAGATAATCTATTCACCCCCCTCTAGATTATCGTAGCCGCTTGGACTTACAAGAACTCCCGATACGAAAGAAATGGTAAGCTGCTTCCTCTACTTATTATGTATGCTTTTTGATTATTCTATATAATTGAAGTATAGCATAACTTTAGCTCTTGCTTTCCATATGAGCCTTCTTCTAACTAGGAGAGTCAGCAAGCTACCTCAGAAATAGCATACACAATTCCAGCATCTAACCTTTTTAAAACTTCCTTCCTAACAACTTCTTGCATTATAGGATTTAGTCGTCTCTGATTCTGCACTGAAGGTTTATAGACATCTTCCATACGAATTTTATGCATGACAATCGATGGACTTATGCCCTTTAAATCAGATATCGACCAACCTATCGCAGACTTATGTTTTCTCAACACCCTAAGCAATTTATCAAGCTGAGCTGAAGTTAAAAGAGATGATACGATTACCAGATTCGTGTTGTTTGCTCCAAGTAATGTGTATTTGAGATGTTCGGGCAATGACTTGAGTTATGAGTTCGAAACGAGTACTTCAGGATCACGCACGGGTCGTGCGTCCTTCAGGGTGTTCATTATTTTCTTCAGCCTCACGCATGTCCTGGTCGTGCTCAGACGTATGTTTTTCATCAATAGCTTTGGCCTCGCGCACGGCCTGGGCGTGCTCCAACGCACGGGTCGTACGCCCCTGCAGACTTGACTCTTGCACGTTTTTCTTCATGTGTTCGCCTCTCGCGCTTCTCTGTAGCTCCTGGATATTATCTAAAGCACAAACATAATCATACAAGTCTTGATTATCGAAATCAAGCATTACACTTGACGTCGAACACGAATGTGTCAAACCAAACTCTAAATCATCCTTAGACAATGTATGATTTACATACTCATCAATGCAAGACTCAACTACGTCTACGAAATTACAGTTCTTAACACCATTATGAAATTTCATTGCCTTATAAATAGAAAATAAAACATGCTCATCATTAACTCGTAATGTGAGTTCTCCCTTTTGCACATCTATCAAGGCCTTCCCGGTAGCTAGGAATGGATGCCCAAGTATCAAAGGGACGTCACTGTCCTCCTCCATATCCAGCACCAAGAAATCCACAGGGAATATGAATTTATCAACTTTTACAAGCACATCCTCGATGATTCCCTTTGGATAAGTGAGTGATCGATCCGCAAGTTGTAAAGTGACCGTAGATGGCTTCACCTCTCCCAATCTAAGTTTCCTAAAAATGGACAAGGGCATCGAGTTAATACGTGCTCCTAGATCACAAAGTGCTTTATTAAAGAAAACACCACCAATAGCACAAGGGATAGTGAAACTCCCCGGATCTTCAAGTTTTTATGGTAGTTTCCTTTATATTATTGCACTACATTCCTCAGTCAGATTGACTGTCTCGAAACCAGTCATCTTCCTCTTCTTTGACATAACATCCTTTAAGAATTTAGCATAATTGGGCATCTGCTCCAATGCGTCTGCAAAAGGTATGTTAATATGCAGTTTCTTAAATATATCAAGGAATTTTGCAAATTGTGCATCTAACTTTTTCTTTTGAAATTGTTGGGGAAAAGGAAGGGGAGTAGTAAGTTTAGAAAAATCAGGGTTAGAGGAAGATTTAAACTTCTCAGCCCCTTTTTGCTCATCAATATGCCCCTCAACTCCTTCATCGGCCTCAACATCGCCATTTGCTTCCGTTCCCGTATCTCTCGGACTGACAACTGCTGACTCTGTAGCACGCACGACCGGACCATGCAGTGGCGTACGGGCCGTGCGTCCCTGCATATTTTCAGTATTTTCCGGCATTCTCGGCCCCTCGTATTCTTTTCGACTCCTCAGACGAATTACTTTACACTGCTCCTTTGGATTAACCTCAGTGTTGCTCGAATATTGGTTTTTCTGATGCTGCCCACCAATAATCATAGCTAATTGGCCAATTTGGGTTTCAAGATTTTTCATTTGGGACCCCATGGTGTTGGCCAATTGAGTGACATGATTCTCAATTTTATTCAGCTTCGCCTCATCCTTATTAAATCGATTCCTCGTCTCATTTATAAATGAGGTGAAGATGTCCTTCATAGATGGCTTAGCCTCAGATTAATGACACCATTTGTCACATTACACCCCGGTGGTGGTCGCATCATATTCTTCGTATTTGCATAGGGGAAGTTTTCATGGTTCCTCAAATCCGGGTGGTAATGAGTAAGAGTTTGATTGTTCCGGTAATTATTGAAATTTCGGTTATTGACATAATTTGCTTCCTCCATGGGACCTAGAGGAACTCCCCCATTACTTGCACCCATGTTTCCTTCAGTCCCCTTCGTCAATAAACTAAACTGATTTGTCAACACAGTCATCTGAGTTGTCAATGCCTTAATTGGGTCCGAATCAGAGACTTCGACTACCCTTTTCACACTAGTCCTCTTGGAGGGCCACTGATAGCTATTCATTGCCATTTCTTCCAACAAGTTGAATGCATCTTGTGGAAATTTAGCCAGTAAAGTGCCTCCTATTCCGGCATCCACAAACGACCTAGTCTGTCCCATCAACTCGTTATATAAGAAGCAAAGCTGTTGATCCTCTAAAAATCCGTGTTGCGGGCACCTCCTCAATAAATCCCAGAATCTCTCTCAGGCCTCATACAGTGGCTCAGAATCAAACTGTCTGAACTGCGTAATACTTGTAAGCTGCAATGTCTTACTTGGTGGGAAGTATTTAAACAGGAATTTCAGCTCAACTCGTCCCAAGTATTCACACTCCCCTGAGTTAGCGTGCCTAGCCAGTTTCTAGCCTTATCTCTTAAAGATAAAGGGAATAGGCGCAAACGTATAGCATCATCAGTTACCCCATTCATCTTGATTGTGTTGCAAATGTGCATGAAGTTCGCAAGATGAGAGTTGGGATCCTCAGATGGAAAACCCCCAAACTGGTTCTGCTGCACCATCGAAATCAATGTTGGCTTTAGCTCAAAATTATTCGTATTAATTGGGACATTGGCAGTTCCACCATAGTTGCGATTGTTTGTGGGCAAAAGTAATCGTGAATCGCTTGTTGCTGGACTGCCAGAACTTCTGGTATTGGTAACTCATTAATGACCCTGTTGGCCCCATTGTTACCTCCGTTGTTGACTCCGTTATTGCCCCCGTTGTTCTCTTCCACGTCCTTCATAGCATGATCTTGCTGTTTTTCTGCCCGTTTGTAGCCGCACTAATTCGCCTAGCAAAAGCCTCAACCTCCGGTGTGAACGGTGATAATTCTTTTTGCTTCGAGCGAGTGTTCATGCACTACCTGAACCAACTAAAAGAAACAAGTCAAACATAGTAGGAGTAGAATTAAACAACAAATAAAAAGAAAGAAAAAAATGTCTAAATTAAAAATAATTCTACTTATCGCAATATCAGTACTAAAAATTTAATTAGTCCCCTAAGAATACACCCAAAAACTTGTTCGCCTTATTTTTAGCTTCACCGCAAAGTGTATGGTGTAGTTTATAGAATAGGGTTAGCAAAGTCGAATCCACAAAAACTAATAAATTAATGTACTAAGTATTGAGATTGTAATAGTCTTATTTTTATCTAAACGGTCGAAATTGAATGATTGGTTTTGTAAAAGCTAGACAAGAATTTATCATAAAAAGACAGAATAAGAGTTGATTGAAAGATCAAGGAGATGAATGGATTCCTGGGTTATGGTTTCAGTTAATATCCCCTTTTGTTATCAGATTAATCACAAACAAAGATATTATTATTCTTCCCTATAAGACAATCACTAAAGTATTTTACCCTCTCTCTCTCGAGATGTATGTAAAAACGTTGATTGGATTATCTATGCTAGCATCTCTACTCAACATAAGATATCTAACTCGCAAATGCACAAAAGATTATCAATTCTCACAAACATTCACAAACTTCTCAATCTTGCAAATATTCATGTCAAATACTCAAAGATCTAGTATTGAAACTCATCTCCCGAATTATGAATCAATACATCAAAGCAAGTTAAACCAATGGCCATTTGATAAAACAAGTAATAAAACAAAGTACTCGAATAGGGTCTGAAAATAATAACTTCAATTTCAATTAAACATCAACAAAAATATCCATTAACCTAATCCCAAACCCGGGAATCACAAGATGTTTAGCCAGACATGGAAAATAAATAATTCATAGACAAATTATTCAAGTTCATATCTAACTAATTGAAAATAAACGATACTATGGAATGAGCAAACTCAGGGATGTCGATGATCTCTCGATCTATCTTTAATCCTCAAGCGTGTGGTTGCGACCTCGATCAATCTCTCAAATCCACCGGTAGAAGGTTGCTCTTTGCTCTGCTTTTTAGGGCAAAAATCAGTCTGCCCTCGTTTGTGGCTGCCTCGTCTCTATTTATACTGTGTGTGGATCAAAACCTGATTAGAATCATTAAACCCCTATTTTCCCCCACGACGCATGGGCTTTTTTCATAGACGCATGGGCCATGCGCCCGCGCCTCACGACCAGCCCGACCAGCGTTAAGTAGGGTAGGATAAGTCATGCATTGAGTTGACGCACGGGCCGTGTGCTTCACGCACGACCAACCTGTGCGTTAGGCCGTGGGCAATGTCTTCTCTGGTAATGGCGCACGGGCCGTGCTATAGACGCACGCCCTGCCCGTGCGCACTTGCTAAAGCTGATTTTACTTTATTTCTTTCCGTTTTTTTATCCGGTTCGTCTGACTTCTTCTCGATTCAACTCCAAACATCATACATTAGCTCAAGTATTGGCGGTCCTTTACCACAATGCTCCGAATTGTCGCCAAAATGCTACAAAAATCAATTAATTCCTACAAAACGAGCAAAGCATAATACCTTTTCCACTTTACAGGAATATAGCCCATTTTACTCAAGTAATGCATGCATATCTAGGGCTGTCTAATTAACCGAATTTTTTTCGGTTAACCATTAACCGAAGCAATTCGGTTAATTCGGTCGGTAACCGAATTAATTCGGTTCGGTTAATGGTTTTAGGATAATTCGGTTATCGGTTAATTCGGTTCGAAAATTCGAAATTAACCGAATTAACCGAAATAATATATTAAATATTAAATATTATATTTTAATATATAATATAATAAATATATAATATATATAAGTAAAATCCTAAACCAATCTAAAAGGCTTGAAAGAGAAACAGTGAAACCAATTACCTTATTACCAAATCTATGCCTGTAATTTAATTTGTAGTGGTGAATTACTCATGAGTCATGACTGAATGTTTCATACATATTTTCTATTTTTTTAAATTTCGGTTAATTCGGTCGGTTAACCGAATTAACCGAAATATTATTCGGTTCGGTTAATTCGGTAATCAAAATTTCGGTTCGGTGAACGGTTTTACCAAATTGAAAAATCGGTTAATTCGGTTTTTAATATTTCGGTTAACGGTTAACCGAATTAACCGAATGAACACCCCTATGCATATCAACTTATTCTAACCACAATTAAGCCCCAAATACATGCAAAGCTCATACTAATCACGGATCCGCTCACGAAAGGAATAAATCGAGATCAGTAGTATAAATTGTTAAGGGAATGAGTTTAAAATCCCTTAAATAAAGAATTTTCATAGTGGTAAGTAGGGGTGTTCACGGTCCGGTCCGGTCCGGAGATTTACAAATCTCCAGAACCGTCCCAATGTTCGGAGATCACAAAATTAAATCTCCAGAACCGAACCATGGAATAAAATCTCCGTCCCGAACCATTCCGAAAGTTCGGTACGATTCGGTACGAAGATTCGGTTCTAATGGTACGGTATGGAACGGTTCGGAGAAATGGAGATTCAAATATTTCACAAATAAAACACAAAAAAGTGAAAAGAAAAACTAATGTAAAATTCATTAAACGGTTATACTTTCAATCCTTTTTTAGGGAATTTCAATAATACATACTAAAACTATTAGTACTATACGAGTTTAACTATTTGATATTTTATATTTAACTTATACATAATATTTCTTTAATTCATATTTAAGTGCTAAATTTTTAAAATTGTATTTATAAATCATTCTTTATTAGTTTAATATCAATTTAACTTTTAAATATAGACTATATATTGTATATTAGTTTAATATCAATTTAACTTTTAAATCATTTTTATCTAATTTATAGGTAAAAGTATTGATTTTCTTTTTGGATTTTAACATAACATATTCGAGATATTATGTTATTCATAATAGCAGTAAAAGTGTAGAATCTCAACGAATGACAAATTTAGTAGCCTCTATTACACAATAATATTCTATAATATTGACACATTTCCATGGGCTCTTGACTTAGGAAAAATATAATTGACTAATAACTTTATAAACTAATATGAAACAAAAATCTATAGTCTCAATGTCTTGATTTTTTGGTTAGACGATTACTATAGTTTATGTGCAATGTACTAATCATTTAACTAATTTTAATTCAATTAATTTTCTTGATTAGAGGATGAGTCTAGTTATGATCCTTAATAAGAAAAATATTATCAATTTAAACATTTTCTACAAATCAGATATGAATTTATAATTTCATTTATTGGTTCATTTAAATAAATTAATATGAGGTAACTATTAGTGAATTAATATATATTCAATTATTCATTTGACATGATTTTGATGATTTTGTTTTTATACCAAAACAATGGTTTTAAAGGTTGTCCAAATACTTCTAAATGATTTAAAATGGTTTTAATATTTTCCGGAGTATTTCTTCAAGTTTTATTGTAGATAAAATTGGACAACACTTTTAATGATTTTGTGTTAATGTGTTTTTACACCAAAACTATGTTTCTAAATATTGTCCTAATACTCCCGATCGGTCTAAAATGTCTTTACTATTTTTTCGGAGTATTTCTTGAACTTCAATTTCGACTAAAATTGGACAACTCCTCGGTTTTGAGGTCAACCAGTCGCCCTATAGGGCAACCTGTACCTGAAAGTTGTGCAAAACAAAGAATTTCATGTTTTGCTGAAAATGGTGAGGGTGACCGACTGGACCACCCCTCCGACCGGTGCCGTCGACCGGTCGCCCTATAGGGCGACCGGTGTCTGGGAGCAATTTCTGAAACAGAACTTCCTGGACTCATTTTTTGGTTTTGCTCGACCGGCTGGGCATGGGGTCGACCGATCGGACCCCCCGTCGACCAGCCGCCCTGTGTAATGTTATGTTCTTATTTTCTAACGTCTATTTGTGCGCGACCGGTCGCCCTATTGTTTGACAATAAAATTCTAACCGTTGAGTTTGCAGACAACTTTCATTAAATCATGGGGTTGATTTCTAACAGCTATATTCTCCATTTGTCTTGCAATCTTTTACAGATTTCAAGTCCCCAAGAGGAGCCTATCTATGATCAATCATCTCCTATAAATAGAGGAAGATTTGAAGCACAACTGTAAGAGAGAATACTACAACACAACAAGATACACTCAAGCAAACATATTTGTTCTTCATTGTTATTATTCTTGTTGTAATAGCCTAAGGTCTTTCACTTTCACATCTTGAGGTCTAGGCTTATTTCTTGATTACACTTGCATTCATAATTGTAATATTCATTATCGAGTTGTAATCTTGAATTTTTGGGTTATCATTCAACACAAGATATCCTTGTGAGTGTTCTTGTGGTAAGAACACACTTGGATGATCTAGGTGATAGGTGCAAGAAGATTGTGGTGATCTTCTTGTTGAGGTGTTGGAGAATTTGATATTCTTCAAGGTTGAAGATTGTGGTAATCTTCACAAGGTGCCATTGAGGATTGTGGTAATCTTCAAGGGAGATTGTGGTAATCTCCAAAGGTGGTGTTGAAGAAGAGTGTGGTGCTCTTCAAGGTGTTGTAAGTTGAATTTGTATTAATTGTGGTAATTAATAAAATTCTTTTTCTTTTTCAAAACCCATCCCGGATATACTGGGGTGGTAGTAGATTAGGCCCTAGGTGGGTTGAACTACTATAAATCGACGCGTGTTATTTACATTCCGCACCTTTTCTATCGTCTTGGCTTGTTTTGTTCAAAAAGAGGGTGAAATCGTAAAGATGGAGATAATCTATTCACCCCCCTCTAGATTATCGTAGCCGCTTGGACTTACAAGTGGTATCAAAGCCAAACTCTTTGGCAAGCTCGTTCCACATCGCGAGTAAAGAGGAACGATCACCGGCTACGAATGAAGTCTACCTTACCGGCGCCTCCACCACCAAGCCACCACTATTTGATTCCAAAAATTATACATTTTGCAAAGAAAGAATGAAATGTTATCTACAAGGTTGCGGGTTCGATATTTGGAATACGGTCGTCAATGGAGAATCTATTCCGATAAAAGATACACCACACACTTCCAAAGTCCTCAAGGAGCTCAATGATGAAGAGAAGAAAATCATCTCCTTAAATGGTAAAGCTCTAAATATTTTGTATTGTTCACTTACCACTTTGGAATTTAATCATATTGTAGGAATTCGATCGGCACATGAAGTATGGAAAAAATTAGAAGCCATCTATGAAGTATATGCAAATGAAAGGAACAACTCAAAAGCATCTACTTCTCAAGTGGATACAAAATCAAATCCAAGGAACAAGCCTCTTACAACTTCCAACTATGAAGAAGTTGAACAATGTCTTATGGGCTTCGAAGAAGAAAATGAGGTAAGTTCTAAACCCTCTACTTCTTATGATAATGAATTTCATAATGATTATAATGATTTGCAAAATGATTTGATGAGATTCAAAATGAATTCCAAAACTTACTTGTTAAATACAAAAATTTGAAAAAGGAATTCAATGTTTTGAAAAATGAAAAGGATAATTTATTTACTTCCTATGAATCACTTTCATGTGCTCACACCACCACACTTGATAAGGTTAGAAACCTTGAAAAAGAAAATAGTACTCTTGTTGAGAATATTAATTGCATGAAAAAGGATTTATCAAAATCCAACTTGAGTACCGATAAAATGACCGATATTGTTGATGTTCATAGTTGTGATAAATTTAAACAAGGACTTGATCATAAGCCTAGTTTTGTTAATTATATGAAAAAGAATCAAGTCTCTATGCATGTTGGTCATTATGCTCCTCGAATTATTACTTGTTTTTATTGTGGTAAAAAGGGTCACACGGTTAATACTTGTCGGGCTAGAAATAGCTCTAATTATTATTGGAGACCTAAAAGTCTCAAAGCTAATCTCAAAGGACCCAAACACTTGAGGGTACCACAAAATAATGTTATATTAGGTACCCGGCGGAATAAATATCAAGGAAAATTCATATCGCCTAGAAGACATAAAATGACCATCTCATTTGATCAAAGGAGAAGACATCACCATAATGAATTTCCAAGAGAAAGACATTATCAAAAATGGGAAAGACATAATCCTTTGAAATGGAACAATAGGAGAAGCCATCATTAACAAGACGATTTTCAAAGGGGAAGATATCATCAACAATGGGAACGGCACAACTCATGGAAATGGCGTAATTGGTAAACCGTATCTCCCCATTTAAATATGCATTTTATTTTGTTATTATGCATGTTTTTAATTGTGCCTAATTTTTCAAAATGAGTTTTTCAAAATTTAATTTGAAATCAAGGTATTCAATATATTTGTGTGTTCTTAAATTTTTTTTTTTTTTAAAAAAGAGGACCTTGCATGTTATCTTTAAAACTCTTGTGCATTTACATAGACTAAGGTGCTTTTATTATCTCTTATGGTTTTATATAGCATAAGCACATTTATGATATCTCTTATTACTTAGTCTACACTTGTATCATTATGTTTGTGCAAGACATGTTAGGAATTGTGTAGGACATATATATTTTCATCAATGGTTATTTTCATAAGAGAGGACCATAAAATATCGAGGTACGCTCATCATTGGTATTCATCTTATAGACTCGATATATTTTTGTCATATGCCTATGTGCTTGTTTTTCAAGTTATTTCAAAGTATTTCACATAAGTGCCATTAAGAGGATTTTTCGATTTGTTTTTGAAAGGCACTATTCTATGAAGCCTGTTTTTATCCAAGTCTTGCAAAGGATTATATTTTTATTTTGATAAAACATTTGATTTTCATCCTTTTCTCAAAATTATGCATTTGATTGCACATATTCATTATTGTCAAAACTCTTGTTCAAATGCATCTTTTAAATGAGGTCTCAACTATATGCTCTCGGATTTTCAAATTTCGAAAAATGCCTTATATAGCTTTCTATAAGTCTATTTGTACTTACATGATTCATTTGATAGCATGGTATATGTTACTTGTCATTGTGTCTCTATTGTTTGATATTACTATGCTCTTGTGCAAAGATATCTTGCTAAAACTTTGCAGAAATTTTTAGTATTTTGAACAAGCTTGATAACCAAGGGAAGGTTAGTAGCTCATAGGTAATGCCAAGAAGAAGGTATTGATTTTGATGATACATTTGCACCCGTAGCATGTTTTTGTAGTTATTTGTATTTTACTTGCCCATTCTTGTTTCAAAAAAATTTCAAGCTTTACCAAATGGATGTTAAATCCAATTTTCTAAATCGTTCTATTCAAATAGTAGTCTATGTAAAACAACCGGGGTTTGAAAATTTTTCTAAGCCAAATGATTTTTATAAAAGGCCTTGTATGTTTAAAACAAGCACCCCGTGTACGGCTTGATAGACTTAGCTATTTTTTGCAAAATGATTTTATAAGAGGTAAAGTTGAAACTACTCTCTTTGTTATTGAAAAAAGGGCAAGATTGCTTATTAGTGCAAATTTGAGTTGATTTGGTGCTACTAATGAATGTTTGTGCAAGATGTTTTCTAAGTTGATGATAGGTGTATTTGAGATGAGCATGATGGGGGAGCTCAATTTCTTCCTTGGACTTCAAGTTAAACAATGCCAAGAAGGTGGTCATATTTCACAATTATGTGTACATAAGTACCTTTGAAGAAGTTAAGCATTGAAGAAGGAAGAATCGTCTCAACCTCTATGGCAATCAATGTAAAGATTGACAAAGGTTGAGAAAGGCATGTTGAGTGACAAACATATTCGATGTATGTTCACTAACTTTTCCTATTCCCTTAGATTCGACATTTTCTATGCCTTATGTCTATATGCTCGACTTCAAAACTGTCCCAACGAATCTCATTAAAGTGCCGTCAAAAGAAATTTTCAAATATTTGAAAGATATTTCTTCTTATGGCTTGTATATCCAAAATTTTAAAATGTTCATATTTTTCGGGATAACAAGTCCGATGATTAAAATTTCTCAAAATATGGTTCGTCATAATCGAACTAAACATATTGAGATTCGATATCTTTTTCTAAGGGATTGCGTTTCTAAAAACGAAAAATTGAGATGTGTTTAATTCTGTCTCAAGGATAACTCGCGAACATTTGTTTTCAATCGTTTACCGACGAGTCTTTTACCTCATTTCGAGCTTTACGATGACATAATGTATATTGAATGAGGTCTACGTTTGCATTTTGCACATTTTTAAAACTTAGGGGCGAAAAATCGGATTTTTGGATCAAATTTCGGACTTTTGCAAAATAAACTGAACCAGTGGGCTGCCAGGGGAGAGGCCAACCGGTCGCCCATGGCTATTTTTGTTTGATAAATGGTTTTATCATGATTTTGATGATTTTGTTTTTATACCAAAACAATGGTTTTAAAGGTTGTCCAAATACTCCTAAACGATTTAAAATGGTTTTAATATTTTCCGGAGTATTTCCTCAAGTTTATTTCCGATAATATTGGACAACAATTTTATTGATTTTATGTCAATGGGTTTTTACATTGAAACTATGTTTCTAAATGTTGTCCTAATACTCCCGATTAGTCTAAAATGCTTTTACTATTTTTCTTGGAGTATTTATTGGAATTTATATCGGACAACACTTTTTGTGTTAATGTGTTATTTCATCAAACTATATTTCTAATGTTGTCCTAAATACTCTCGATTGGTTTAAAATGTTTTTACTAAATTTTCGGAGTATTTCTTGAGTTTTATTTTCGACAAAAATTGGATAACATTTTGTCTCAAGGTCAACCGGTCGCCGTGTAGGGCAACCCTGCATCAAGATGAATTTTGGAACAAAAATTGAGACGGAAGTGAAAATGGACAGGTCGACGGCCGACCAGCGTCGGTCGGCCGGTGGCGTCGACCCGCCGCACCTGTCGACCGTGCACTAACGTTTTAATCTAAAAGCGAAGCGAAACCTTCTTGTTTTCTCATTAAGGGGACCGATTGGAGTTAAGGTCGACCCGGTCGGAAGTACTCTATGACCGGTCACCCCTGTGTTGTTTTTCAATGTGTTTTTCAAACGTCTATTTGTGTGACGTCGCCGCCTCTCAAGTTTGATAAAAAAATTATAACCGTTGTGCGGCAAGACAACTTTTCCCTAATTTGTGGGATTGATTTCTGACTATAATCTTGATTTTAATTACAATTTTTTTGTAGATATCGATTCCAAGAGGAGCCTATCAAGTATCAATCATCTCCTATAAATAGAGGAAGATTTGAAGCACAACTCACAGAGAGAACAACACAACACAACAAGATATACTCAAGCAAACACTTGGTCTTCTATTGTCATTATTCTTGTTGTAATTTGCCTAGCTTATCACTTTCACATCCTTGAGGTCTAGGTTATTCTTGATTACACTTGCACTCAATTGTATAATTCATTATCGAGTTGTAATCTTGAATTTTTGGGTTATCATTCAACACAAGATATCCTTGTGAGTGTTCTTGTGGTAAGAACACACTTGGGTGATCTAGGTGTTAGGTGTAAGAAGATTGTGGTAATCTTCTTGTTGAGGTGTTGAAGAATTTGGTATTGTTCAAGGTTGAAGATTGTGGTAATCTTCACAAGGTGCCGTTGGAGATTGTGGTAATCTTCAAGAAGAGATTGTGGTAATCTCAAAGGTGGTGTTGAAGAAGAGTATGATGCTCTTCAAGGTGTTGTTGTAAGTTGGTGTTGTATTAATTTTTGTAATTAATAAAATCTTTTTCCTTTTTTGAAATACATCCCGGATATACTGGGGTGGTAGAGGATTAGGCCCTAGGTGGGTTGAACCTCTATAAATCAACGCGTGTTATTTACTTCCCGCACCTTTATTATTATCTTGGCTTGTTTTGTTCGAAAAAAAGGGTAAAATCGAAAAGATGGAGATAATCTATTCACCCTCCCTCTAGATTATCGTAGCCGCTTGGACTTACAAGTGGTATCAGAGTCAAACTCTTTGGCAAACTCGTTTCACATCGCGAGTGAAGAGGAACGATCGTCGGCTACGAATGAAGCTCATCTTTCCGGAACCTCCACCACCAAGCCACCTCTATTTGATTCCAAAAATTATATATTTTGGAAAGAAAGAATGGAATGTTATTTACAAGGTTGCGGGTTCGATATTTGGAACATCATCATCAATGGAGAATCCATTCCAATGAAAGACACACCATACACCTCCAAAGCTCTCAAGGAGCTCAATGATGAAGAAAAAAACCATCTCCTAAATGGTAAAGCTCTCAATATTTTGTATTGTTCACTTACTAATTTGGAATATGAACATATTGTAGGAATTCGATCGGCACATGAAGTATGGAAAAAATTAGAAGCCATCTATGGAGTATTTGCAAATAAAAGGAGTCAAACAAAAGCATCTACTTATCAAAGTGATACAAGTTCAAATATAAGGAACAAACATTTTACAACTTCCAACTATGAAGTAGTCGAACAATGTCTTATGGGCATCGAAGAAGAAAACGAGGTATGTCTTAAACTCTCTACTTCTGATGATATAGTTATTCAAAATGATTATAGTGATTTGCAAAATGATTTTGATGATCTTCAAAATGAATTCCAAGGTTTACTTGTTAAGTACAAAAATTTGAAAAAGGAATTCAATGTTTTGAAAAATGAAAAGGATAGTTTATTTACTTCCTATGAATCACTATCATGTTGTGCTCACGCCACCACACTTGATAAGGTTAGAAACCTTGAAAAACAAAATAGTACTCTTGTTGAGGATATTAATTGCATGAAAAATGATTTATCAAAATCAAACTTGAGTACCAATAAATTGCCCAATATTGTGAATGTTAATGATTGTGATAATTTGAAGAGTAAACTTGATCATGAGCCTAATGGTATAAATCATATGAAAAGGAATCGAGTTCCTATGCATATTAGTGATGTTACTTGCTTTTATTGCGGTAAGAAGGGTCATACGTTAAATACTTGTCGGGCTAGAAATAGCTCTAATTATTGTTGGAGACCTAAAAGTCTAAAGACTAATCCCAAAGGACCCAAACACTTTAGGATACCAAAAAACAATGTTATATTAGGTACCCGGAGAAATAATAATCGAAGAAAATTCATACCGCCAAGAAAACATCAAATGACCATTTCATTTGATCAAAGGAGAAAACATTTTCAACAAAGTCATTTTCCAAGAAGAGGAAATAATCAAAAATGGGATAAACAAAATCCGTGGAAATGGCAAAGACATCATCAACAAGATGATTTTCCAAAAGAAAGACACTTTCGAAAAAGAGAAGGCCACAATGCTTGGAAATGGAGTAATTGGAGAAACCATCATCAACAAGATGATTTTCAAAAGGGAAGATATCATCAAAATGGGAACGGCACAACCCATGGAAATGGCGTAATTGGTAACCCGTATCTCCCTATTTAAATATGCATTTTATTTTGCTATTATGCATGCTTTTATTTGTGTCTTAATTGCAAAATGAGTTTTTATGTTTTTATTTTTAATTAAGGTCTTCAATATATATTTGTGCTTTTAAAATATTTTTGAAAAAGAAGACCTTATATGATGTTTTTAAAACTCTTGTGCATTTTTGCAGACTAAAGTGTGTTATCATCTCTTATGGATTTTTATGGCATGAGCTTACTTGGGATATCTCTTAGCCTACACTTTTATCATTATGATTTGTGCTAGACTTGTTTTAAGAATTGTGTAGGATTTACATATTTTCACAAATGGCCATTTACGTCATTATTTGTCAAGAAAGGCATAAATTATCGAGGTACGTTTACTTGTGTTATTCTTACTCTTATAGACTCGATATATGCATTGCCATATGCCTATGTGCTTGTTTTTCATAGTATTCCATACAAGTGCCATTAAGAGGATTTTTAGATTTTTCGAAAGGCACTATTCGATATTTGATTGCACATATTTACTTTGTCAACTCTTGTTCAAATACTTCTTTTAAATGAGGTCTCAACTATATGCTATCGGATTTTCAAATTTCAAAAGAGACCTTTTGTAGCTTTCTTAAGCTTATTTGAACTTGCATGATTTATTACACTCTTGATGATCTTGTAAATGCATAGTGTGTGTTTCTTGCTTCATGGTCTCTATATATAGTGTCTATTTTTACTATGCTCTTATGCAAGATATTTTGTGATTGATGATTGAGGCATGTTTTTACACTTGAGCTATTTTTTTTTTTTGCTTATATAAGCAATGCCGGTAATGAGTTTGTTAAGTTGTGTAGATGAGAAATGAAGTACTCCAAATATTAGTTACCTCAAAATATTTGGATGTAAATGTTCTATTATGAACACCTTAGATCAATTGGATGCCCTATGATGATAGTTAATGAAGAAGACAAAAAAGGGTATTCCGGAACAAACTCGATGACCAAGGCAACATTGGTCGAACTAAGGCGAGGTTAGTAGCTCGAAGGTATTTTCAAGAATAAGGTAATTAATTTTGATGTAACATTTGCACTCATAGCACATTTAGTAGCTATTTGCATTTTACTTGCCCATTCTTGTTTTAAGAAAATTTCAAGCTTTACCAAATGGATGTTAAATCCAATTTTCTCAATGGTTTTATTCAAATAGAAGTCTATCGGAGTTTAAAATTTTTAGGCCAAATGATTTTTATAAAAAGGCCTTGTACGGTTGATACAAGTACCCCGTATATAGTTTGATAGACTTAGCTATTTTTGCAAAATAATTTTACAAAAGGTAAAGTTGATACTGCACTTCTTGAAAAAGGGCAAGGTTGTTTACTTGTGCAAATTTATGTTGATAATATTTTTGGTGCTACTAATGAATATTTGTGCAAGATATTTTTCCATGTCAATGCAAGGTGAACCTAAGATGATCATGATGAGGGAAGCTCAAATTTAATCATTGGAATTCAAGTTCAACAATGCCAAGAAGGTGATTATATTCCACACTCAAAAGAAGAAGTGAGACATTGAAGAAGAAAGAACCATTTCAACCTATATGGCCACAAATGTGAAAATTGACAAAGGTTGAGGTAGGCATGCTGATTGACAAACGAATTCGAGGTATGTTTAGTCGTTTATTACTCCTTAGACTCGACATTCTATATGCCTTATGTCTATATGCTGGACTTAAAACAATCCCAACGAATCTCTTTAAAGTGCCGTTAAAAAAAAAATTCAAATACTTGTAAGGCACTTCTTCTTATGACTTGTTCATCCAAAGTTTTAAAACATTATTATTTTTCGGGATAACAAGTCCGGTGTAAATTTTATTTTTCAAAATATGGTTCGTCATAATCGAACTAAACATATTAAGATTCGATATTTGTTTAAGGGATTGCATGATTTAACAAAAACTTGAGATGTGTTTAATTCCGTCTCAAGGATAACTCGTTGACTTTTTAATCACTCACCGCCGAGTATTTTACCTCATTTTGAGCTTGATTATGATATAATGTATATTGAATGAGGTCTACGTTTGCATTTTACACGTTTTTAAAACTAAGGGGCGAAAAATCGGATTTTAAGATCAAATTTCGGACTTTCAAAATAGAACAGAACCAGTGGGCTGCCAGGGCAGGGGCCGACCGGTTGCCCACTAGCTCGACCGGTCGCCCTATGCCCTGACCTGTCGCCCACTGCAGAATTTTGGTTAAAACCGTCTCTGCTCTTGCATTTTGGCATTTTGATGTTTTTCTTCCCCATTTCGACCCCTTTGACATTTTCACACACAATTTACTTCAAATGTGTTTTGTTGCATAAAATTCATATTTTGGGGATTACCTAGCTCGATTATCATCATCATTGCTCGTCTTTGCCGATTGAATGGTAAGAATTCTACTCCTTTATCTCAATTGGGTGGAACCCTTGAGAAAATGCCTATGTATTGATTTTTGTTAGAATTCTTGCATATTTACCTTGTGAATAATGATTGTTGTTGGATGATGTTTGTAAAATTGCTTTTGGTGATGAAAACTTGGCTTGATTACATTTACAAGGGCTATATACATAGTTTTTATTTTTGACGCCCGACAAGTGTTCGATAAAACGTTTAAATGAAAAACTCATCACCTACATGATTCTCTCGATATCAAAAGTCTTATATATTTATAGAGATCATATTTTGCAAATCAAATGAGTTTTCATAAGCTTCTACAAGTCGTATGATCGACTTTTACCTCCCATTTGGCCTATAAGCTTCATTGTTCAAATAGCTCGATACATCGGTTTAGTTGCGCACTTTGATATGATTATATGATGTTTTTATCGTGCTAACATTCTTTTTTATGATTCCAAATGGGGAGAAACAGGTTATAAGCTCATTAGCTCATAAAAGCTAAGTTAAGCTAAACAAAAGAAGCTATAAGCAATGGCTTCCTAAAGCCATAAGTTGTGAATTATATTTAGTCCAATTGTTGCTTGATGGAAGCTCTTGTACTTAAGTTCAATATGTAAAAGCTAAAGCTTTTAGCTTGTGGTTGATTGCTTTTACATTACTCTTGTTGTGCATATTGATAGGGGGAGCATTTGTAATATGTGTTTGAATATCTCTACTCCCATCCTTGTGATTATATTGCGTGGAATGTTGTCGCTCACAACGGATAGTTCTTTTTAACCGGTAAAATTGTTTTGTTTTCAAAATCGACCTCGTTAAAATTTTTTTGGTTTGTAATCATCAAAAAGGGGGAGATTGTTTGATAAATGGTTTTATCATGATTTTCATGATTTTGTTTTTATACCAAAACAATGGTTTTAAAGGTTGTCCAAATACTCCTAAACGATTAAAATGGTTTTAATATTTTCCGGAGTATTTCCTCAAGTTTATTTCCGATAATATTGGACAACAATTTTATTGATTTTATGTCAATGGGTTTTTACATTGAAACTATGTTTCTAAATGTTGTCCTAATACTCCCGGTTAGTCTAAAATGCTTTTACTATTTTTCTTGGAGTATTTATTGGAATTTATATCGGACAACACTTTTTGTGTTAATGTGTTATTTCATCAAACTATATTTCTAATGTTGTCCTAAATACTCCCAATTGGTTTAAAATGTTTTTACTAAATTTTGGGAGTATTTCTTGAGTTTTATTTTCGACAAAAATTGGACAACATTTCTGTCTCAAGGTCAACCGGTCGCCGTGTAGGGCAACCCGTACCTGAAGATGAATTTTGGAACAAAAATTGAAACGGAAGTGAAAATGGATAGGTCGACCGGTCGACCAGGGCGTCGACCGGTGACATCGACCGGTCGCACCCCTGTCGACCAGTACCTGAACATTTTAATCTAAAACAGAACGAAACCTTCTTGTTTTCTCATTAAGGGGGACCGGTTGGAGTTAAGGTCGACCGGTCGAAGTACTCTATGACCGGTCGCCCTGTGTTATTTTTCAATGTGTTTTTCAAACGTCTATTTGTGCGCGACCGGTCGCCCTCAAGTTTGACAGCAAAATTATAACCGTTGTGCAGCAGACAGCTTTTCCCTAATTTGTGAGATTGATTTCTAACAGCTATAATCTTGATTTTAATTGCAATTTTTTTGTAGATATCATATTCCAAGAGGAGCCTATCAAGTATCAATCATCTCCTATAAATAGAGGAAGATTTGAAGCACAACTCACAACAAAGAACAACACAACACAACAAGATATACTCAAGCAAACACTTGGTCTTCTATTGTCATTATTCTTGTTGTAATTTGCCTAGCTTATCACTTTCACATCCTTGAGGTCTAGGCTATTCTTGATTACACTTGCACTCAATTGTATAATTCATTATCGAGTTGTAATCTTGAATTTTTGGGTTATCATTCAACACTAGATATCCTTGTGAGTGTTCTTGTGGTAAGAACACACTTGGGTGATCTAGGTGTTAGGTGTAAGAAGATTGTGGTAATCTTCTTGTTGAGGTGTTGAAGAATTTGGTATTCTTCAAGGTTGAAGATTGTGGTAATCTTCACAAGGTGCCGTTGGAGATTGTGGTAATCTCAAAGGTGGTGTTGAAGAAGAGTGTGGTGCTCTTCAAGGTGTTGTTGTAAGTTGGTGTTGTATTAATTTTGGTAATTAATAAAATCTTTTTCCTTTTTTGAAATCCATCCCGGATATACTGGGGTGGTAGAGGATTAGGCCCTAGGTGGGTTGAACCTCTATAAATCGACGTGTGTTGTTTACTTCTCGTACCTTTATTATTGTCTTGGCTTGTTTTGTTCGAAAAAGAGGGTAAAATCGAAAAGATGGAGATAATCTATTCACCCCCCCTCTAGATTATCGTAGCCGCTTGGACTTACAATTTTTTGGTTAAAATCGTCCATGTTCTTATTTTCTGCCAAAATGGTTCATTTCACTCTATTTTCGTCTCCTTTGCAAATTTCACACACAATTCACTTCAAATGAGTTTTGTTGCATACATTACATATTTTGGGGATTATCTAGCTCGTTTATCATTATTGTTACTCATCCTCACCGATTAAATGGTAAGAATTCTACTCCTTTTATCTCAATTGGGTTGAACCCTTAAAAAATTTCTTCCACTTGATATATTGATGGAATTCGTATATAATTGTGTTATGAATGATATTTGTAAAATTGCTTTTGGTGATGAAAAACTTGGCTTGATTACATTTACAAGGGCTATATATATCTTCTTCAATTTTTGACACCCGTCAAGTGTTCGATAAAATGTTTCAATGAAAAATTCATCACCTACATGATTCTCTCGTTTTCAAATGTCTTATGTATTTATAGAGATCATGTTTTCGTAAATCAAATGAGTTTTTATAAGCTTCTACAAGTCGTATGATCGACTTTTACCTCCTATTTGGCTTATAAGCTTCAATGTTCAAATAGCTCGATAAATCGGTTACATTGCGCACTTTGATATGATTATATGATATTTTTATCGTGCTAGCATTTTTTTGATGATTCCAAAGGGGAGAAACAGGTTATGTTTATTAGCTCAAAGAAGCTAAAATAAGCTCGAGATAAGAAGCTATAAGTTGTGGCTATTACAAGCCATATTGTTGTGAATCATACTTAGTCCGTTTGATGTTTCATGGACTTGTTTACATGTCTAATGATGTTTTGTTGACAGGGGTGCTTATAAGTTTTGATACTTAAGCACTATATCGATAAGCTAAGCTTTTAGCTTTTGTTTAAGTTGGTTCTATTTTACTCTCGTTGTGCATGTTGATAGGGGGAGCTTTTGCTATATATGTTTAATATCTCTACTCCCATCCATGTGATTATATTGCGTGGAATGTTGTCACTCACAACGGATAGTTCTTTTTAACCGGTAAAATTATTTTGTTTTCAAAATCGACATCGTTAAATTGTTTTGGTTTGTAATCATCAAAAATGGGGAGATTGTTTGATAAATGGTTTTATCATGATTTTTATGATTTTGTTTTTATACCAAAACAATGGTTTTAAAGGTTGTCCAAATACTCCTAAATGATTTTAAATGGTTTTAATATTTTCCGTAGTATTTCTTCAAGTTTTATTTTAGATAAAATTGGACAACACTTTTAATGATTTTGTGTTAATGTGTTTTTACACCAAAACTATGTTTCCAAATGTTGTCCTAATACTCCCGATCGATCTAAAATGTCTTTACTATTTTTTCGGAGTATTTCTTGAAGTTCATTTTCGACTAAAATTGGACAACTCCTCGGTTTTGAGGTCAACCGGTCGCCCTATAGGGCAACCTGTACCTGAAAGTTGTGCAAAATAGAGAATTTCATGTTTTGCTGAATATGTTTTCCTGGACTCGTTTTTTGGTTTTGCTCGACCGGCTGGGCATGGGGTCGACCGATCAGACCCCCCATCGACCTGTCGCCCTGTGTAATGTTATGTTCTTATTTTCTAACGTCTATTTGTGCGCGATCGGTCGCCCTATTGTTTGACAATAAAATTTAACATTGATTTTGCAGACAACTTTTCTTAAATCATGGGGTTGATTTCTAACAAAGCTATATTCTCCATTTGTCTTGCAATCTTTTACAGATTTCAAGTCCCCAAGAGGAGCCTATCTATGATCAATCATCTCCTATAAATAGAGGAAGATTTGAAGCACAACTATAAGAGAGAATACTACAACACAACAAGATACACTCAAGCAAACATATTTGTTCTTCATTGTTATTATTCTTGTTGTAATAGCGTAAGGTCTTTCACTTTCACATCTTGAGGTCTAGGCTTATTTCTTGATTACACTTGCACTCATAATTGTAATATTCATTATCGAGTTGTAATCTTGAATTTTTGGGTTATCATTCAACACAAGATATCCTTGTGAGTGTTCTTGTGGTAAGAACACACTTGGATGATCTAGGTGATAGGTGCAAGAAGATTGTGGTGATCTTCTTATTGAGGTGTTGGAGAATTTGGTATTCTTCAAGGTTGAAGATTGTGGTAATCTTCACAAGGTGCCGTTGAGGATTGTGGTAATCTTCAAGGGAGATTGTGGTAATCTCCAAATGTGGTGTTGAAGAAAAATGTGGTGCTCTTCAAGGTGTTGTAAGTTGAATTTGTATTAATTGTTGTAATTAATAAAATTCTTTTTCTTTTTCAAAACCCATCTCGGATATACTGGGGTGGTAGTAGATTAGGCCCTAGGTGGGTTGAACTAATATAAATCGACGCGTGTTATTTACATTTCACGCCTTTTCTATCGTCTTGGCTTGTTTTGTTCAAAAAAGAGGGCAAAATCGTAAAGATGGAGATAATCTATTCACCCCCCCTTTAGATTATCGTAGACGTTTGGACTTACAATGGTCCAGGGCCGAAATGGATTCAACGTGAGAACAACACGTGTTAGAATTGTTATTATGTATGTACAGTTGTCTCAGTTTACACAAAAGGCTGAGTAGTTCAAGACATCGCGTCACCAAGCAGCTAGTAAATCTGAATGTATTTTACTAAGGAATGTTCAAAGTCACAAGCTACCTATCCTAATGCAATAATTGTTCACCGAGACTTTCATGTGAATTTGCATACACGCATGCATTAATTTCATTCATGTGGGGGATTGTTGGAATTTGGTTAGATAAATTTGGTGTTGACCCAATTTTGACCAAATATTTAAGTGATTTCCATTAGTGAAAAATAGAATTAAATTATATGATAAAATTCTACTAAATGGGTAGATGATATTGTCATTTGGAATTTCTCAAAACTAATTCCGGGTGAATGAGAAATTAATGCTAGAAGTTAGCCACCTAAAACTAGAAAATGGTATGGAAAATAAAGAATGTGGGAAGGAGAAAAGCTTCATACCATAGAGGAGGAAAAGTCAAAGTTTGCTCAATTTATAAATCCCAAGTTGGACAATTGGGTTTTGGCCCTTGGGGCACCAAAATTTTTAAAGGGGTGAGGACCTACATGCTTATGGGTTTGGTTCAAAACACACATGGGTGGTGCGCGGGTGTGCGCGGGCACCACACCGCGCGGATAGTGAGCATAATTAGACGCGCTCGCAGGTGCATTTTTTGGTTGTACGTTTTTTCGATCCAAAAGACATGTCCTTTACACCGGATACATTGATGCCTATAAATACAAGGCCCTTACAGATGAAATCTAGTATGAAAATCATAAGTCTAAATCGAGTCATTGCATTATAACATATTGATATCACTCTCTTCAAAAGCTTGAAAGTTTCAAACACTATATATTTCGTTGATAGTTCGGTTTTGCAAGTTCTGCTAAATTGAACTCGTTTAAATCATTGTATATTAGGGACGATCCCCGGAATCGTAAGCACTTCCTATACGGGGTGATTTCGTCTTGAGGAGACTACATTAAATATAGGCCTCGACTTCAAAATCTTGTCATGTTCTGTCTATACACTTTTAGTCATTTTCTTATAAACAGTAAAACACCCAAACAATAATTGTACCCCCATGTTCCCTGCTATATCCGCCACTCATCATACGACGAGAAAAAACAAAAGTAATACTTTTAAAGTAAACAGCAGTAAACAAAAGGTATGTTCATGCAAGGTATTATTTTTTATCCTAAAACTATTAATTTTCACACTTAGAAGTTTTTTTCTGAAAGAATTATAAGCACGGATATTTACCAAAAGTTTTGCAGAGTGAGGATGATTGCAGATGTGATCACATTCACAATCACATGCAGCGGAATTTTGAAAATAGTAAAAGGACACACGAATTAAAATTTGTCTACAAGCCAACAAGCTTGTAGACGTGTCAATATGGCGAAACTTTCCACTAGTACAATCGTTTGATTTCGTATACAAAAATACTAAAACTCAACTAGTAGAAAACCAATGAAAACTCCTATCTAGAATAGATCTGATCTATGTAATTCTACTCATCCAACAATAGACATTTGTGGACTTCGCTAAACTCAATACTAAAAAACAATGGATGAAAAGCTAACAAACACAATGTGCAGGGCTAAATGTGATCTCAGATGTAGTCACATTCGAGATCGCATCCAGGGTAGTTCAGACTCCTTGTGCTTGAATGACTCTTAATTCTCTCAAGACTCTTGTATCTCTGGTGTATTTCTTGTGTACTTATTATGCACGTCCTCTTCCCATTATATAGCCGTCCAAACCCTTCAAGAGACCTAATACACAAGGAAAGAAGATATATATATATATATATAAATATATGACAAGTAAATCACTTATGTTAGGAAACAAGATAACTATCCAAGAGTCCTAATATATCAATACCATATCAATATGATTTCTTTCCAAATCTAAAAAGTCCTAAACATACCATAAGTCTAGAAAGGCAAAACAAATCAAAATTCAATATTTATAATTTTGGAAATTATTTTAGGCGATAAAAAATCGCCCTAACAATCTCTCCCTTTTTGCCTTTCTGGACAAAACACTTATCAAGCACAAAATAAGCAAAACTCCCCTAAAACATAACAACTCCCCGAATATTATTTGAATAAAGAAATCAAGCGGATGTAATCACATTTTAAGACACATTCATGATCGCAAAAAAAAATATCATAAGAGAGTTTTAGCAAGATATCAACAACCAAAAGCAAATAAACCTAGCTAGAGAATATTGGTTAGTACATCCTTAATCAAAGATTATAAAGTTCATCGGTGGACACATTTGCATCCATCGTCATTCAAAATCAAATTGAAGACCTCATCGCTTCACCCCGTCCACTAATGGTGTAGTGCAAAGAACATCTTGGGCCGCAACATCTTGTGAATTGGAGCATCGATTGGTGTCTCGCCGCATAACTCCCCTTGAACAGTGTTTGGTCCGGTATATTCTCTCCCCCTTTTTAGCTAGAAAAGAGCGAGGATATGTTGCAATTGAGACCGGAGAGCAAAGAAGTGAGCAATCATTACTCAAAAAAGCCAATCGAACTGTAAGAAAGCAATAGAAACAGGTACAAAGGGAATGTTAGAGAACAAAAACTTATTGCAATTAATGACTGAGGGACTGAACTCATATATCTTATTGCGAACAAAAACTTTGCCAAACTTAGGAGAACGGTGAACAGCTATTCTAGTAGACATGTTGGCATAAAACTCACAGACTACAGAGTCAATGTAAAGAAGAGCAGTGTCAATCGTGGTTAACAAATTGCGTTCTTTAAAAAATCGATTCAGGTTATACTTTTCAAAGTGCTCATAATCTATGCATTTTTCATCAATAAAGGAACGGGAAATTAAAGCATGAAACCTGGAAGCTGCAGCAGCTGTGTAAAATTTCTCAGAGTGAGCTCGTTCAATATCAAACTCAGAGTGAGATGTGTCGTCGGATGACATCACATCCTCCTCTACATCTGCAGCAGCAGCCTCCGTCCGTTCCTCAGCCATCAATTCATCACCCACTTCATCTACCATAGCCTCATAATCAATCTCAGTGTTTGGTTCCTTGGAAGCATCAAAATCCTCGTCACTTGAGTCATCGAACTCATAACTCGACACAGCTGCAATGGATGTTAGCTGAGATGTGGTCACATCTTTGGCCACACCTTTGCCCTTTCTGGCTTTCTGAACCATCTGTGCCAAAGGAACATCATCATCACTATCTTTGGGCTCATTCTGTATATTTTCTCTTGGCTGTACAACAAATTGGTTCACATTATCGTCAGAATCACTGAAAGACGCGTGAGGAATAGGCAAATCGTCTCCCCCTTTATTCGAAGAACCCTCTAAATCAATCTTGTGCTTCTTATGTGAAATTTCAGAGGTAGAACCAGAATCTTCGAAGACCTCTAGAGAGTATTGACGAAGCCTTTTCGAACGTCACACATTGGGGTTTCCCAAAGGCCCATGAACAGTTCAAATTACCTCAAAATCTGGAGGATTGTCGATGTCTATTTCATTATCCTTCTCCCCGGGAAGAACAGAGGTAAGGGAGTCGTCTTGAAATGGAACTGGGATGATAACAGTAGGAGTCGAACTTGGAGGGGATGAGTGCTCAGGGAGAGAGGATTCCAAACCTGGTTCCTTGGTTGGAGCAGTGGGAAATGCAGTCCCAGATGCAGGGACATCTTCAAGCCCAGATGCATGAGCATCGTGAACTAACGTGGGGGCTGAGATTTTTAGAGATGGAGGAGTGATGGCCTCTGCAACGACCTCTGTGGGAGTGGAGGAAGGAGTTGCAACAGTATCATGTGGTATCGAACTCTCTGTAATCGGAGAAGAAGATGAATTCTGGGCAGACGGAGATGCAGTGTCAGATAGGGTTCCATCTCTGACAGCATTCAGAACAATACTTTCTTCCATGGACCTGTCAGACTTAGGGCTTTCGGAATTGTGCGAGGAGGATGATGATTTGTTGGGGCTTCAAAACAGGTTCTTGATGGAGGAAACAAATCGAGCCATGGTAAGGGAGAAGAGTCTTGAACCTGAAAAAAATATCAACCACACAAGTACTTCAAAACTTGTGAGAGAAAGTAGGAGAAGTGTAATCAAGTGACTGCAAGTAAATAGGGATTAGAAAGAGTCATAATCAGGCATGTAAATCGAAGTATAATAGGAAGAGTTTTAATTAGGAAATAATTCCTCATGGTAAAAATCAAAAAATAAGGAAAGAATCAGGAGCCCAATTGATCTCAAACTCTAGTTTACAAAGATTCCAAATTATGTCAACTTGTGATAAAATAAAAAAAGATTTACCCTGATCATCCAAATCGGTTCAACCCACAAAATATATCCATCAAGATTTTCAAGATTTTGGGAAGAGAAAAATATCACTCTCAGATTATATATGGAAGCCAAATCTCAGCAAAGAATCCAAATTCACCAGGACATGCAAAAACCTAATATGCCTAATGCAGCAAAAAAAAATGCACACAAGAGGTGAAAAGTGCTGCAACAATGGATATAGGTTCAAATGTCGTCCCATTTTGAGTCACACATGTACTAGCCGATTCAATGAATCGCAATCCGAAATCCCAGCTTATCAAAATTTTCGAGTTTTCTTCCATTTTTTCGAGTCTCATGAGGGAGTTAACCATTAGGGAGCTTTCACTCAAATGGCAAATGTATCTCTTTTTCACATGATCATGCCTTTTTAGACAGCAAAATGCATGAAGAAATTGGTCACAAGGAATAGCTTCACACAATGGGTTGGTAGCTTTTTCCTAGAAGGCCTCCAAGCATGATCAAGACATTATTCACAACTCATCTACTGGGAAAATATCATTTTTTTGAATTGGAGAGATCAACTCACACCGATTTCCCAAGGAGACAATATATGTGACTAGTTCGAACCATCACCCACTTTTTGCGAGATATGCATGAAAGCTTACAATGCAGGGATGCCTACAACAAAAATCAAGAACAAATAGAGGAGAAGGAAAAAGATGCAGATTTTGGATGTCACATCGGATGTGATGTGCGATGTTGTGACATCTCGTGTAACATTTCAGAGAACACACAAACCTAAAGACTTCCTTAGATTGGAGAATCTCTTAAAATCCAAAGCCTTGGTGAAGATGTCTGCAAGGGAGCTTTTCAGTAGCAATATACTCAATTCGAATAATATTTTTCTCAACTAAATCTCGAATAAAGTGATGTCTAATATCTATGTGTTTAGTACGAGAGTGTTGGACAGGATTTTTTGAAATATCAATCGCACTCATATTATCACAATAGACAATCAGTGTTTCACTTTGCAAACCACAATCCTCAATCATTTGGTTCATCCATAAAAGTTATGTGCAACAGCTCCCAACTGCTACATATTCTGATACAACAATCGAAAGAGATACACAATTTTGCTTTTTGCTATACCATGAGACCAAATTATTTCCCAAATAAAAACATCCACCAGTTGTACTTTTTCGATTAACAACATCTCCAGCCCAATTAGGATCACTAAATCCCACAAGATTAGTGTTAGTATCTTTTGTATACCAAATTCCCAAATCAGTTGTGCCTTAGATGAGTAACCTTGGGATCAGATTGATAACGAGCACATAAACAAACACTGAACATAATATCAGGGCGACTGGCAGTCAAGTACAACAAACTTCCAATCATGCTTCTATACAAGGTGTGGTCAACACTTTCAGCCACATCCCCTTTGCTCAACTTTTGACTCGACCCCATGGGAGTCTTCAAGTGAGAGGCATTTTCCAGATCAAACTTTTTCATAAGATTTTTGGCATACTTGCTTTGTGAGATAAAAATTCCTTCCTTTAATTGTTTAATTTGCAAGCCCCGGAAGTAACTTAACTCACTTACCATACTCGTTTCAAAAGTGGAGGACATGCAAGCAATGAATTCCTTTAACAGTTTATCAGAGGAAGAACCAAAAACAATGTCATCGACATAGATTTGAGCAATCATGATGTCGTGGTTTTTCCTTTGAATGAACAAGGTTTTATCAACTTCACCACGTTTAAAATCAATTTGAAGAAGATACTCAGTTAGCCTACCGTACCAAGCTCTAGGGGCTTGTTTGAGACCATAGAGAGCCTTTTAAGCTTGTACACGTGGTTAGGCTTAAAAGGGTCCTCATAGCCTTTGGGTTGTTCAACAAAAGCTTCTTCTTCTAGAAATCCATTTAAGAAAGCACTTTTTACATCCATTTGATGAAGAGATAATCCCAAGTAACATGCAATAGCAAGCAACAAATGTATGGACTCAATACGGGCTACAGGAGCGAAGGTTTCATCGAAATCCACCCCCTCAACCTGAGTGTACCCTTGAGTGACTAAACGAGCTTGTTGCGAAGAATCTTTCCAGATTCATCTGTTTTATTTTTGAAAATCCATTTTGTTCCAATGATATTACCATCCTCTGGCCTAGGGACTAAAAACCACACACCATTTTTGACGAATTGATCTAGTTCCTCTTGCATAGCATGTATCCAAAATTCATCTTTAAGAGCGTCAACAATATTCTTAGGTTCAAAATTAGACACAAAACAACATGTTCTCACATTGATACAATCAGTAGACGAGCAGACCATTCTTACCATATCACGATAGTTCAATTTATATTTCCCTCTTGTCTTAATACCATCAGTAGTGTTACCAATGATCTGAGACGTAGGGTGATTTTTCTGAATCCTTGTAGGTATGTCCTGCCATGATCCACGATTGGATTATTATTTTCTTCAATAGGTTCATTGTCGAGTCGATCGACTCACTGCAGCAGGTGACGGATGTGGGCGCAGATGCCGTCACATTTGGTTCTGCATTTGAGACAGTTGTGGATGGGGCTTCAATCACATTCTCCATTACATTTGTGCCTACATCCTTCGCTGGGGCAGTCTCAACAAACTCGAGAAGATCCACATGATCTTCTTCACTCTTTCCTGCAATATCTGAGAGATCATCGAAGACCACATTTACAGATTCCATGATCGTCTTAGTACGAAGATTATAAACTCGATAGGCATGACTATTTAAAGTGTAGCGTAGAAAAAGACACTTGTCACTTTTGGAATCGAACTTACCAAGATTATCACGATCATTAAGAACATAGCACACACACCCAAAAACATGAAAATATTTGAGATTAGGTTTCCTTCCCATAAGAATTTCATAAGGGGTCATAGAACATCCAAGCCTCAAATACACGATTAGCTATATGGTAAGCAGTATTCAGAGCTTCAACCCAAAACCTTTTAGAAAGTTTTTTAGAACTAAGCATGACATGGGCTATCTCTTGAAATGTACGATTTTTCCTCTCTGCCACTCCATTTTGTTGTGGAGTTTTAGGTGCGGAAAATTCATGAGAAATCCCCTTTCTATCATAGAAAGACGAGAAAGAAGAATTCTAAAATTCTTACCATGGTCCGATCTAATTCTGGTAACAATTAAATTATACAAGTTACAAACCTTTTTTATGCCAGCTTCTAAAGAAATCAAAAGTTTCAGATTTCTCACGTAGAAAATAAGTCCACGTATATCGTGAAAAATCATCAACAATCACATAAGAGTACTTTCTACCACCCAAACTTTCAATCTCAATAGGACCCATGAGATCTATATGAACTAACTCCAGACATCTAGTGGTGTGAAAATGTGATGTCATTTGATGCGACACTCTCTTTTGTTTACCCCTTTGACAACTTTCACATACATCGACACTTTTCATGACAATTTAGCGCATCAACAATGACTTCAGATTTCACAAGTTCCATTAGCTTTTTATGGCTAACATGGCCTAATTTTTATGCCATAGATCGTGTCATTCGTGTGTGCCCTGTGACAAAGTTGCTCATTACAGTACTGATAACAGTTGTCAGACGACCTCAAGCCAGTAAGGATACAAGTGTCAGACTCATCGAACAATTCACAAGAAGTTTTGTTGAACTTTACATAGAGATCATCATCACATAGTTGACTTATGCTGATGAGATTAACATTAAGACCAACTACATGAAGCATATTACGTAGCTTGGGTAGTCCTTCAACGTTCAACGCCCCTTTCCCAACTATCTTCCATTTGGCTCCACCTCCATAGGTAACATTGCCACCATTGTAGACTTCATAGTCAGTTAAATACTCCAAGGTACCTGTCATATGTCGTGAGCATCCTTTATCGAAGTACCAAGATCCTGCAACGTTAGATCTAAAGGAAGTATAGATAAGATGACATTTAACATCAGATTTTTTGACCCAGACATATTTTGAAAAATGATTACGAGGATGTCGTAACATCTGCGATGACATCTGGCGTCCAGACCTTAAATCCGATTTCAGTTTATAACATAATGGTTTAATGTGTCTAGGAGCATGACAATAATGACAAATAAAGTGGTGTTTCCGTGGTTTAGACTTCTGGGAAAAATTCCTTTTATTGTTGGAGGAACCTGAGGATTCTCCTTGTTCTTTTGCATTAACAAAAACCGGAGTTTTATAACCAAGGCCAGCTTTATCATCACTACCCATGGAAATAATATCATCTAGTTTTACTTTCCCAGAATTAAACTTTTTCATGCTTTCAAGAGACTCTTCAAGTTTAGAATTTACCTTTTCGAACTCAAGTTCTTTCTTGGTAAGAGAGGCCTCCAACCTGGTAACCACTTCTCTTTGATCATCATTCTCCTTCTTGAGTCGATCATTCTCCTTTTTCAAAGATCTCGTTCACTTTAATCCTTTTCACCCAATCCTTATACGGAGTTCGCGACGTGTCTTCCGGACTTTCATCATCGATTCATCATCCTGTTCAACATCAACAGGAGCAGAGGTAGAATTGAAACAAAAAAAGGTTAGAGACAGATAAGAGATCCTGTTCTTCAGATGTGACCTCAGATGTGATCAGAGAAGGTGTGATCACATCTCGGGCCACACCTCTGGCGACACCGAAGGATTTATTTGGAGAGACTTTCGATCTTTCACAAGGTGGTCGAACTGGGTTCTTCCCTGCTCATTCTTCTCATCCGATTAATTTATCACTCAAGGTCACACTCAGGCTCATTCCCTTTTTCATAAGAGTGTTAGCACATTGGGCAGCATAGTGACCATACCCAGTACATGCCCTACACCTAATGGAGTCGATTTTTAGTGTTAGACTTGTTCGATTTATCACCAGAAAAACGTTATTGATTCTTATCAAAGGTGTTCTTTTGAGGGAACTTGTTTGGCTCAGACTTAAAAGGTTTTGTGAAATTTTGAGGTTTTTTCTGGCTTTTGAGTTTAAGGATCCTATCAAACGTTTTCGAGTACATGGCCATAGAGTCATCTCCTAGATCAGATTTTTCAATCTCATTGGTAAGATTAGCAAAATCATTGGTAACTTTGGACTCAAGTTGAAAAGGGGACTCAATTTGAAAAGCAACGTTTTGACCCATACTCTCCATTTGTTGAGCCATATTCATCTCATAGGTTTGAAGAATGCCAGCAAGTTTTTCGAGACTTAAGGCGGACAGATTGTGGGCTTCTTCTATGGGTGAAATTTTGATGTTGTACCTAATGGGAAGAGATCTCCTCATTTTGATCACAAGATTATCATTAGAGATGGGGTCACCTAGTTCTTGAGCTTCATTGGCAATATCACATAATTTGGCATTATAGGTGGCGATATTCTCATTCTCACGCATTCTAAAGTTCTCAAACTTATTGGTAAGCAACCTCGGTTTGGTTTTTCGCACACTAGCAGATCCCTCACAATAACTTTGCAGAGTATCCCAAGCATCTTTGGCAACAGTAAAATTTGCTATAATATTGAACATATTTTGATCCACAGTACCAAAGATTGCCATCAATGCCTTCAAGTTATAATTGGACGGAATTAATTCATCATTAGTCCAATCAATTTCTCCTTTATCCTTGTAGTCACCTTCAATATCAATGACTCGGAGGTGACCACCTGGTGAGGATTGTACGTCAGGCCCTTTCATCAATTGATTTGATGTAGGCCCGAACTTTGACCTTCCAAATAGAATAATTGGAGCCATCAAGAATGGGGGGGACGAAAAGTGGGGTTATTTTGAGTATCCATGCTAACAAACACTCAAGATCAACACTTAGTGTCGTCAAATGTGGGCTCCATATGCCAATTGAAAGAATTATAGCACGGATATTTACCAAAAGTTTCGCAGAGTAAGGATGTGATTGCAGATGTGATCACATTCACAATCACATGCAGCGAAATTTTGAAAATAGTAAAAGGACACACAAAATAAAATTTGTCTACAAGCAACAAGCTTGTAGCCAATATGTAAACTTTCCACTAAGACAAATCGTTTGATTCCGTATACAAAAATACTAAAACTCAACTAGTAGAGAATCAATGAAAACTCCTATATAGAGTAGATCTGATCTATGTAATTCAACTCATACAACAATAGACATGTGTGGACTTCGTTAATCTCAATACTAAAAAACAATGGATGAAAAGCTAACAAACACAATCTGCGGGACTGAATGGGATCTCAGATGTAGTCACATTCGAGATCGCATCCGGGCGATTCGGACTCTCTTGTGCTTGAATATGACTCTTAATTCTCTCAAGACTCTTGTATCTCTGGTGTATTCCTTGTGTACTTATTATGCACGTCATCTTCCCATTATATAGCCGTCCAAACCCTTCAAGAGACCTAATACGCAAGGAAAGAAGATATATATATAAATATATGACAAGTAAATCACTTATGTTAGGAAACAAGATAACTATCCAAGAGTCCTAATATATCAATACCATATCAATATGATTTCTTTCCAAATCTAAAAAGTCCTAAACATACCATAAGTCTAGAAAAGCAAAACAAATCAAAATCCAATCTTTATAATTTTGGAAATTATTTTAGGCGATAAAAAAATCTCCCTAACATTTTCATCGCACGATATGACCGTCTCACATAAATTTTTGCTTTTATTTTTTGAAATCTTTCTTTTTTGACGGGCCGACGGTGAAATCTAATCTATTGAGATTTATTAATGCTCAAAATATACTTAAAAATTACAAGATCTAAAATTATGATCATTCTTAAATCGGTCGTTTATTATGAATAAATTAACAAGTCAATAATAACTCAGAGATAGCTAAAGGAAGCAAACCACTCATTTGCACCCCAACAAAAGTTGGTAATTCCATCAAAAGCCCAAAATAGCCAACCATTAATTTTTGCCTGCTCCCGCTGCATGCGCCATTTGGCTTTTATCTTTCGTTGTTTTTTATGCCTACTTTTTGTCCACTGCCAACAGTTCGTTATCTGCTTCAAATAAGCACTTATAATAAGCTACAAGTTGTTGACAAGGAATGTTTTCAATGCTCGTTGGTTTATCCAACTTGTGCGTTTTCCCAACCTCTAAACTGCCCACTTGACTTCCACCTTTATCAAATGCATGAATCAAATTTAATAAGCAGCAAAATAATTAATTGGTAACTCGGATTCTTGTGAATTATTAGGTTGACATGCAACCTAGCTTTGCGGCTATATCTAATTAATAACTAAAAAAAATTAACTAATTTGTAATATAGACAAGGTTTGGTCATTGTCAAGCATAGGTTAGTAAACAACTCATAGCAACTTTGACGAATTATTGGAATTTCTTTTTACATATTTCATAAAAAAATTGTCATAATTTTTTTTGAATAAATTTTATTTTTATTTTGAGAGAATGAAACAGTCGATTTACGAGTACCTTTGTATTATTTTATATTATATTGGACTAATACACGTTATCTGAATTTGAATTTCAATTCAAATTATCAAATAGGAAGTTAAATCAATTTTGTTGCATATCATTTCTTTGCTACATTCACTAAGAACATGTCATGTGATGCCCATGTTTGGGACAATGTTCCATCTCATCTTTGTCATTTTTTATTGGGCGATTTCCAGAACCTTTAATTAAAAAAAAAATTCCCTTTCAAAAAAGACAAAATGTCCTATAACTTTTTTTTTTTTAGGACAAACGTCCTATAACTTTAAAGTAAGGTTAAACTGCGAAATTGGTTGTGACTATAAGAAGCTAACTATTTTGGTCATGTAAATATTTAGATAGTAATTTTGATCTCGTAAGATTTTGATTATGTGCGGTTTTGATTCCATAAGTTCTAATTTGTATATTAATGTCCTACAAGTTCTATTTTGTACGATTTTGGTCCCAACTGGATATTTCAAATTTCATTTGTTCCTATAATACCCTTGTCGATACTAAGACACCTAAAATACATATGATTGTTAAAAGTAACAGAACTATAATTGCTATTTTAAAAAGAGTAAAATCGTCCAGAATTAAAATTACTACATCAATAAGTTATAGGACTAAGATGTCAAACGTAAGAGTTAGAAGACTAAAATAGTAATTAAGCCTAAAATTAACAAGAAGTTCTATATATATATACCAGCTACTTTTGTTTTTTGTTTTTTTGTTTTTGTTTGTTTTGATGCTTTAAAAACAATGGGGGCATGTTATAGCATTACAAAATCATGAGTTGAAAAAGAGACAAAAAATGAGGTTGAAATTAGGACATGTAACCGAACAAGACACAGTGTGTTGTCCCTTTGGTTTCCGCAACCCGATTGGTTCTTGCGTAGACGGAAACATCGTTTTATTGCTCTAACCTCATCAATCCAACACCGACCTACTCTTATTTTGTTTCTCGTCCATATTAAATGTTTTTGGATTACTTTTCATTTTTATGCTGTGAAAATAGTCTGCGTAAGTTATAAAGTTTGATCAATTGAATTAATTGGTAAATAAAGAGTATTTTTTAATTAATATGTTCATCTTTTCTTTTGAAAAAAAAAACATTTTAAGCTTTGAAATATGGACTAGATAATTTTATACAAATATTATTTGGAAAAATAAATTACTTTTATATAATACAACAACAAAAAAACAATTACAATAACCTATTTATATAATAAGTAGGACTCGAACCTAATATTTTTAATATTTAAAATTAACGGGATTCTAATTCAATCATACCTCTTAAAGTATTTAGGTTTCATTTGGATGAGATGGCATGGATTTGAGTGGAGGGTTTGGGGGGATGATTTCAAATTACACCAAATAGTATGGATTTGAAATCTACAACCATTACTCCAAAAATAGCGCAAAACAGAATTTAAAATTTATTATATAATGATCAATGGATTTGTTATTATTTGAAATTCATAGCTTCAAATCCATCCAAATGAAGCCTTAGAGTTGAACTTTATTTGTATTATTAATTCCACCCCCAAATTCTTAATTATACTATTCAACTAATTGAATTAGATTAGATTATAATTAGTCAAATAACTGACCATCAACTTAAATTAATTATCATCATAACATGAATTAATTTACGGATTATTCAAATTAACCATCATTGTGGAGGAAATGTATTAGAAACTTCAGAAGTCAAAATTAATACCGTGTTGCTTCTTTGAACCCCAGATGATTTAAAATTCAAATAATAAAAATGTTTAAAACAAACCATAGTGCTAACAATTTTAAATTACCACTTCAAAAAAAAAACAATTTTAAATTACAATCAAAGTTAAATATTATAATAACTTGACAAATGGCTGAAGTCTATTCTCGAAGCTCAAAATTTTACCACACATTTGTCAACAAACTGAAACCTTCAAGCACTAATTACTGTATTAGATCGTATAAATTAAACCATTAAGTGCTTATCATAAACTCAATGTTCTAATGATTATTAATAAGTTGGGTCTATTCATTGACGCGTGTTTAAAGCAACAACTTAACCACATTCTAGAGTTATTTTTAGTATTTGATTTGTTTCATATTTGTCGTGCCTTAGACAAATGTAAATAAAATTAATATTTGTATATATAAATAACCTGGGAGAGATTTTGGGTTCGACAAGAGACCCGTGATTTTTGAGTTTGCGTAGGAGAAGTGGAACTGCTGAAAACATCCACGTTGCAAAATCAGCCAAACATTCAAATTCTCATGGCATAAATGTCGACCACCATAGGCTAAAAGTGGGATTTTTAGCTTTCTTCCCTTATTTTTTTTTATAAGAAGGTCGTATTTATTGGACAGTACTTACCAATAATTATTAACTAAATGGAAATGCAGATTTCATATACAAATTTTAGTTAATTGTTCCGACGAATATTGTCAAATGGCTTTAGATTTTCGAATGATTCTCATTGCCTATTCCATTTTATGTTTTATTTTATATTCCTATGAATTGTGTAAATGACACGTGTACAAAAATAACATCATCATGTGTATATGTAGCATGTATTGATTATATCATTAAATGATGAACCCCATTCCCGAGAGGGCCCACTATTTTGCCCTAGAGCTTTGTGGTAGAGGTAAATTGCGGGATGTGCCTCAAAGTCCTGTGCTGTCATAGACTGAGTCACCACACAAGAAATCCTCATTCACCCTGTTAACAGGGGGATTCGAACCTCAAGTGCGCAGTATCGGCAAGCGCAGACAACATGTCACTCGAGGTCCTTTACGGTTGAGCTATGCTCGGGGGCACATATTGATACCATTAATTTAGAAGATGAAATATTATACAATAGAGGTCTCAATATAATAGAGTTGTTAGTGGACAGTGGACTCTCTTCTCTTAATTAATCAATGTAGGGCAACTCGCAAGTGACATATAACACGCCCTCCCACTTGTGAGTCATTCGTCAATTCCTTAATCATCATCACATGATCCTCCATGATCAAATCACATCATGTGATACGATTAGCTATATGGTAAGCAGTATTCAGAGCTTCAGCCCAAAACCTTTTAGAAAGTTTTTTATAACTAAGCATGACATGGGCTATCTCTTGCAATGTACGATTTTTCCTCTCTGCCACTCCATTTTGTTGTGGAGTTTTAGGTGCGGAAAATTCATGAGAAATCCCCTTTCTATCACAGAAAGACGAGAAAGAAGAATTCTAAAATTCTTACCATGGTCCGATCTAATTCTGGTAACAGTTAAATTATACAAGTTACAAACCTTTTTATGCCAGTTTCTAAAAAAATCAAAAGTTTCAGATTTCTCACGTAGAAAATAAGTCCACGTATATCGTGAAAAATCATCAACAATCACATAAGAGTACTTTCTACCACCCAAACTTTCAATCTCAATAGGACCCATGAGATCTATATGAACTAACTCCAGACATCTAGTGGTGTGAAAATGTGATGTCATTTGATGCGACACTCTCTTTTGTTTACCCCTTTGACAACTTTCACATACACTGACACTTTTCATAGACAATTTAGGCAGACCAACAGCAGCTTCAGATTTCACAAGTTCCATTAGCTTTTTATGGCTAACATGGCCTAATTTTTTATGCCATAGATCAGTGTCATTCGTGTGTGCCCTGTGACAAAGTTGCTCATTACAGTACTGATAACAGTTGTCAGACGACCTCAAGCCAGTAAGGATACAAGTGTCAGACTCATCGAACACTGTAGTTGGTCTTAATGCTAATCTCATCAGCATAAGTCAACTATGTGATGATGATCTCTATGTAAAGTTCAACAAAAATTCTCATCCAACAATAGACATGTGTGGACTTCGTTAATCTCTATACTAAAAAACAATGGATGAAAAGCTAACAAACACAATCTGCGGGACTGAATGGGATCTCAGACGTAGTCACATTCGAGATCGCATCCAGGGCAGTTCAGACTCCTTGTGCTTGAATATGACTCTTAATTCTCTCAAGACTCTTGTATCTCTGGTGTATTTCTTGTGTACTTATTATGCACGTCCTCTTCCCATTATATAGCCGTCCAAACCCTTCAAAAGACCTAATACACAAGGAAGAAGATATATACAAATATATGACAAGTAAATCACTTATGTTAGGAAATAAGATAACTATCCAAGAGTCCTAATATATCAGTTTCATATCAATATGATTTCTTTCCAAATCTAAAAAGTCCTAAACATACCATAAGTCTAGAAAATCAAAACAAATCAAAATCCAATGTTTATAATTTTGGAAATTATTTTAGGCGATAAAAAAATCTCCCTAACATTTTCATCGCACGATATGACCGTTTCACATAAATTTTTGCTTTTATTTTTTTGAAATCTTTCTTTTTTGACGGGCCGACGGTGAAATCTAATCTATTGAGATTTATTAATGCTCAAAATATACTTAAAAATTACAAGATCTAAAATTATGATCATTCTTAAATCGGTCGTTTATTATGAATAAATTAACAAGTCAATAATAACTCAGAGATAGCTAAAGGAAGCAAACCAATCATTTGCACCCCAACAAAAGTTGGTAATTCCATCAAAAGCCCAAAATAGCCAACCATTAATTTTTGCCTGCTCCGCTGCATGCGCCATTTGGCTTTTATCTTTCGTTGTTTTTTATGCCTACTTTTTGTCCACTGCCAACAGTTCGTTATCTGCTTCAAATAAGCACTTATAATAAGCTACAAGTTGTTGACAAGGAATGTTTTCAATGCTCGTTGGTTTATCCAACTTGTGCGTTTTCCCAACCTCTAAACTGCCCACTTGACTTCCACCTTTATCAAATGCATGAATCAAATTTAATAAGCAGCAAAATAATTAATTGGTAACTCGGATTCTTGTGAATTATTAGGTTGACATGCAACCTAGCTTTGCGGCTATATCTAATTAATAACTAAAAAAAATTAACTAATTTGTAATATAGACAAGGTTTGGTCATTGTCAAGCATAGGTTAGTAAACAACTCATAGCAACTTTGACGAATTATTGGAATTTCTTTTACATATTTCATAAAAAAATTGTCATAATTTTTTTGAATAAATTTTATTTTTATTTTGAGAGAATGAAACAGTCGATTTACGAGTACCTTTGTATTATTTTATATTATATTGACTAATACACGTTATCTGAATTTGAATTTCAATTCAAATTATCAAATAGGAAGTTAAATCAATTTTGTTGCATATCATTTCTTTGCTACATTCACTAAGAACATGTCATGTGATGCCCATGTTTGGGACAATGTTCCATCTCATCTTTGTCATTTTTTATTGGGCGATTTCCAGAACCTTTAATTAATAAAAAATTTCCCTTTCAAAAAAGACAAAACGTCCTATAACTTTTTTTTTTTGAGGACAAACGTCCTATAACTTTGAAGTAAGGTTAAACTGCGAAATTGGTTGTGACTATAAGAAGCTAACTATTTTGGTCATGTAAATATTTAGATAGTAATTTTGATCTCGTAAGATTTTGATTATGTGCGGTTTTGATTCCATAAGTTCTAATTTGTATATTAATGTCCTACAAGTTCTATTTTGTACGATTTTGGTCCCAACTGGATATTTCAAATTTCATTTGTTCCTATAATGCCCTTGTCGATACTAAGACACCTAAAATACATATGATTGTTAAAAGTAACAGAACTATAATTGCTATTTTAAAAAGAGTAAAATCGTCCAGAATTAAAATTATTACATCAATAAGTTATAGGACTAAGATGTCAAACGTAAGAGTTAGAAGACTAAAATAGTAATTAAGCCTAAAATTAACAAGAAGTTCTATATATATATACCAGCTACTTTTGTTTTTTGTTTTTTTGTTTTTGTTTGTTTTGATGCTTTAAAAACAATGGGGGCATGTTATAGCATTACAAAATCATGAGTTGAAAAAGAGACAAAAAATGAGGTTGAAATTAGGACATGTAACCGAACAAGACACAGTGTGTTGTCCCTTTGGTTTCCGCAACCCGATTGGTCCTTGCGTAGACGGAAACATCGTTTTATTGCTCTAACCTCATCAATCCAACACCGACCTACTCTTATTTTGTTTCTCGTCCATATTAAATGTTTTTGGATTACTTTTCATTTTTATGCTATGAAAATAGTCTGCGTAAGTTATAAAGTTTGATCAATTGAATTAATTGGTAAATAAAGAGTATTTTTTAATTAATATGTTCATCTTTTCTTTTGAAAAAAAAAAACATTTTAAGCTTTGAAATATGGACTAGATAATTTTATACAAATATTATTTGGAAAAATAAATTACTTTTATATAATACAACAACAAAAAAAACAATTACAATAACCTATTTATATAATAAGTAGGACTCGAACCTAATATTTTTAATATTTAAAATTAACAGGATTCTAATTCAGTCATACCTCTTAAAGTATTTAGGTTTCATTTGGATGAGATGGCATGGATTTGAATGGAGGATTTGGGGGAATGATTTCAAATTACACCAAATAGTATGGATTTGAAATCTACAACCATTACTCCAAAAATAGCGCAAAATAGAATTTAAAACTTATTGTATAATGATCAATGGATTTGTTATTATTTGAAATTCATAGCTTCAAATCCATCCAAATGAAGCTTTAGAGTTGAACTTTATTTGTATTATTAATTCCACCCCCAAATTCTTAATTATACTATTCAACTAATTGAATTTAGATTAGATTATAATTAGTCAAATAACTGACCATCAACTTAAATTAATTATCATCATGACATGAATTAATTTACGGATTATTCAAATTAACCATCATTGTGGAGGAAATGTATTAGAAACTTCAGAAGTCAAAATTAATACCGTGCTGCTTCTTTGAACCCCAGATGATTTAAAATTCAAATAATAAAAATGTTTAAAACAAACCATAGTGCTAACAATTTTAAATTACAATCAAAGTTAAATATTATAATAACTTGACAAATGGCTGAAGTCTATTCTCGAAGCTCAAAATTTTACCACACATTTGTCAACAAACTGAAACCTTCAAGCATTAATTACTGTATTAGATCGTATAAATTAAACCATTAAGTGCTTATCATAAACTCAATGTTCTAATGATTATTAATAAGTTGGGTCTATTCAATTGACGCGTGTTTAAAGCAACAACTTAACCACATTCTAGAGTTATTTTTAGTATTTGATTTGTTTCATATTTGTCGTGCCTTAGACAAATGTAAATAAAATTAATATTTGTATATATAAATAACCTGGGAGAGATTTTGGGTTCGACAAGAGACCCGTGATTTTTGAGTTTGCGTAGGAGAAGTGGAACTGCTGAAAACATCCACGTTGCAAAATCAGCCAAACATTCAAATTCTCATGGCATAAATGTCGACCACCATAGGCTAAAAGTGGGATTTTTAGCTTTCTTCCCTTATTTTTTTTTATAAGAAGGTCGTATTTATTGGACAGTACTTACCAATAATTATTAACTAAATGGAAATGCAGATTTCATATAAAAATTTTAGTTAATTGTTCCGACGAATATTGTCAAATGGCTTTAGATTTTCCGAATGATTCTCATTGCCTATTCCATTTTATGTTTTATTTTATATTCCTATGAATTGTGTAAATGACACGTGTACAAAAATAACATCATCATGTATATGTAGCATGTCTTGATCATATCATTAAATGATGAACCCATTCCCGAGAGGGCCCACTGTTTTGCCCTAGAGCTTTTTGGTAGAGGTAAATTGCGGGATGTGCCTCAAAGTCCTGAGCTGCCATTGACTGAGTCACCACACAAGAAATCCTCCTCCACCCTGTTAACAGGGGGATTCGAACCTCCAAGCTGCAGGTATCAGCAAGCAGACAACATGTCACTCAGGTCCTTTACCAGTTGAGCTATGCTCCGGGGGCGCACATATTGATACCATTAATTTAGAAGATGAAATATTATACAATAGAGGGTCTCAATATAATAGAGTTGTTAGTGGACAGTGGACCATCTTCCCTTAATTAATCAATGTAGGACAACTCGCAAGTGACATATAACACGCCCTCCCACTTGTGAGTCCTTCGTCAATTCCTTAATCATCATCACATGATCCTCCATGATCAAATCACATCACGTGATACGGCCCACCTTGGACCGAACATGAGCCCGCTCTGATACCATGTTAAATTTGGGGGACTTGGTACGGTTCCACACATAAAGCGTACTCAATAATGGAGACAACCCAGCCCACCAAGTGAGGTTTCATCCTAAAACCAATTGGTGATAGAATGAGTAGCTCACTTGGCTTATAAAGTGGACTCTCTTCCTTTAATTAATCAGTGTGGGACAACTTACAAGTGACATATCTTAACATATATCATACAAGATATTGTATTATATAAAATATAATTTTTATTTATCCATGAATTAATTAATATATGTAATTACGTGCAGCTATATAAATATTTTTTATATTTATAAATACGAATACAGTAATATATTATCATTCATAAATTTATAAATTTAAACAATGTGTATATGTGTTATAGTAAAATAAAGTAACCCCTATTTAATTATAAGTGTTTATATTTTAATATGTGTTATGTATTTTATCCGAGTATCGTTAAAAAGAGCGGTATAAAATAAAAAGAAAATTTATATTTATCAATATATATAATTAAGTGAACAAAACAAAGGGGTGTCGAATATTATTTCATTTCACTACATTCAATATATGTGATATGTCCATAAGCAAACAAAAGAATGAAATAAGATCATTTCACGTGAACTTCATTCTGTTTGAAGTGGTATTTGTCGTGAAATTAATAAGCTTTAAAATATCAACAAATCAAATAAATCTCAATAAGCCAAAATGTCATCGGGATCACCATAAAATTAAATCACAATTCATGTAAATTTTCCAACAGCACTTTAGACTATTCAAATATGTCCTTTGTCATCTATCATGCACTATGTACATGGCCGTTCCTTTAAGGCCTTCCACGAAAAAAAAAAATGGGTTCTCTATATTCATATAAAAAAATGGATTTTCTATATTCATATAAAAAGTTCAAAAAAAAAAACTAATTAATTAATGTTATGAAAATTAATTTCAGTAGTCACAACATAAAATAATAAAATGTTTATATGACAATTTTAATATTTCCAATTCATTAAAGGCAAAAACTCATATAGGACCGTCTTACGGGTCTCAATTCGTAAGACACATCCTATTTGACCTGCGGATCCGCGGATCCTGTTGACCAGGTCCGCGAGTCAATAGCAGCTCCTGCCCTTTTTTTCTGTTTTTCTTCCTCAGTAAAGTAACAATTTTATGAGAAAAAGTATCAGTTAAGTATCATATTTTTAATATAGCCCCAGATTATGATTTCATTACATTGAAGGAAAATAAATATATTAAAATTAAATTATCACCTTTATGAGTAAAAATATATATTTTTTAGACAAAATATCATGTTTTAAGAGTAAAAATATTTGTTTTTTAAATAAAGTATTACTTTTTTAATAATAAATACAACGAAAGATGAATAATAAATATGATAGACTTAATGTAATACTTTTATAAGTAAAAGTATTTGTTTTTTGATATAAAGTAACATATTTTTTAATATAGTCACAAATTATGAATATATTACAATAAATATATATAACAGAGTTAAAGTAACACTTTTATACGTTAAAGTATCTATTTTTTGAGATAAAGTATCATGCTTTTTAATATAGCCACAAATTAGAAATGAAGGAAAGAAGGAAAAATAAAAAATAAAAATGATATAGTTAAAGTAACACTTTTATAAGTAAAAGTATCCGTTTGTTGAGATAAAGTATCAGATTTCTTAATACAGCTACAAAGTAGGAACAAAAAAAGAGGAAAAATAAAAAATAAATATGATATAGTTAAAGTAACACTTTTATAAGCAAAAGTATCCGTTTGTTGAGATAAAGTATCAGATTTCTTAATACAGTTACAAACTAGGAACAAAAAAAGAGGAAAAATAGAAAATAAATATGATGTAGTTAAAGTAACACTTTTATAAGTATCCATTTATTGAGATAATGTGCCATGTTTTTTAATAGACTTGGGTACGATTCTTAGTGTCTTCCTTTAGAGACGTTTTTAATTTTTATTCAATTTACCAGGCATATTTATGAATGACTTTATATACTTGGTTACACTGAAATTGCACAACAAGTATTTGTGGTGTAGTGATAGAACACCACCTTATGTTTGTATAGGTTGCGGCTTCGTCACCCCTGTGGAGTTTTTTTTTAAATAACAGTTGGGTTGTGACTGGGGCGCGGGTTGGGTTGGAGGATCCGTCTTACGGGATAGGATCCGTAAGACAGTCCTACAAGAGACCTACTCTTCATTAACATAGTGCTACAAAGTAGATATTTTAATATCATTACATCATATATTTAAAGAAAAAACTACCAATAAATTAGCTATAAAAATTTGGTTTCCTTGCATTTTTTTTTTTTTTGAGTTTAGATACATTTTTATTGCAAAATCATCAACCAATATATATTTTGGATAACTCAAGCGGTATCAATACCTATTGTATTTGGATAGAAGGATTTAGATTTTGGGAGATGATTTGCGAAAGGATTTCAAATGACTATATTTAAGATGAATTTGAAATACTCAAAAATAAAAAAATGACTCCCAAAATAGCCTACAAATATTTGAAATTCATTATAGAAATACTCCATCCAAACAACCTCAATGGATTTATTATTATGGATTTGAAATCTTTAACTCCTAATTCATAAATCCAAATGGAGTCTGAGACTTATTCCCTCTTAAAAAACTCTAAGGAATAAATGGTTTTATTTTAGATGAAAGAGAATGAAATCATAATGAGAAAATAATAAATATAGATAAAATTAATGTTAATGGTGAAATCAAACAACTAAATCTACATATATCTTAAATTTCAAAAAAAATTGAGGAATAACTATAAATAAATATAATAGACATTACCAAAATAATAAAACTGTAAGCAAAATAAATAAAAATTGACTAACGCTCCAATTTTTTGTTTTATTTGAGGACAGAAAAAAACAGAGTTTTTTTTTTATTTGACGAAAGAAAAAAAAGAAAAAAGAGAGTTGTGCTGCTACAAGAGGTAGAACCAGCAACTTTAATGAGAAGAAGGGAGCACTAACCAGTACATAAATATTTTTTTTTAATCGGGAACTAGTGGAAAATGAATCTAATGACCTCAATAAGCAATGAGGGAGAACAACCCACTAAGCTAGGCAACTCTTTTGTTAAATATCCCAGCATTTATCATACATATCAAATGTTATAAACCTTTAAATTATAAAAAAAAAAAAATCCAATCGTGGGAGGAGGCTTTGTGCGGCAGCACGATCTTGACCGCCCCAGGGACATGAGCTCTGGCTATGTACCATGAAAGAGGGCAGAGGCGGTTGCAATATTAGCGACGATATATTATCGCTAAAATCGATATGGCCACGACATATATTTATAACGACTACAATTTGTCATCGTTAATAATTGTATATACCATATAGTAGTGTATTCGAATAATATAATACTACTACCTTCAACATTTATTTTCCAAGCAAAAAGATACAGAAATAATTTAATTAGTGTCAACCCGAATATGAAAAATAAAAATGGGAGGCGCAACATATTTTCATTCTTTAGGTTGCATGATTTCATGTTTGATCTTTCCTTTAAAATTATTCTGTGATTTAACAATTGAGAGGTACTCTTAACCAACTTTGCTACATGGGATGTAGATGGTGCAATTATATGATAATTGGATATATATGCGCGTTTTATTTTGATTGAGAAATATGCAGAGGATTTCCAATTTTCTATGACTTAATTTTTCTATTTGGTGTTTCAAGTACAAATGTTAACGTATATAAAATGATATTATTAATAATATTATTATCTACAATATGTTGTCTAACTAAGCCTTTTTAGGCATTAACGTTTTTCTTTTAAAAAAATTAAAAAAAAAAAGAAAGAAAAGTAACCATGGTTTTTTTAGCCATTTTTACTAAAAATGACTGTAAAACGCTTTTGTGATCAATTATTGAGTAATTTACGTCGCAGTCGGGGACCTGGTTTCAAGATTTTGGAGGGAGGATCCTATTTTCGAAGACAAATAGAAAGAATATTTTTCAAATTTTTGGGGGAATAAAATATATCTTAGCTTATACATAGTTATAAACTAATTAACAACTAAATTATAGAAGAAAAATAATTTAGGAAAATTTTTGGATGCAGCAACCCCTTCTTGCATTTGAAAAAAATATTGATGCGGTATATTTTTTTCGGTACTAATTCTCGATCCCAAATAAATGTATTGGTCTTGAGAAATCAAGAAAAAAATTGAGAATGGACAATTGCACTAAAAATGGTTAAAATTATATTTTCAAAAAGCATAGCTAAAAAATAATTTTGGACAAATGGTCAAAATCTAGTTGAACTCTCTACATTATAATGGTGTGTTGAAAATTAAAAAAATAGAGAGAAAAGCGTGCACAATAGGGATATATATATATTAAATATGTAAACACTGATACACATACATATGTTTATGTCGGTCGGACAAAATTGTAGTTATCTAATAACCGTGGCGGCCGACCCAAACGACACACTAGCAGCCAACTAAGCACGCCCACTTATGCGTGCGCCTCATCCTTGCTCCCGCCCTTCTCAATCATGCTTCCATTATTAAACCCACTATTTATTTTTTTTATCCCATTAAATTAGTAAATTCTCATGCACACTTTAAAGTGCAACTAAATATAGTAGTATCTTTTAGAGGGTGTTTCTTAAACGGGAAAATAAGATTTTTAGTCCTGTAAGTTGGACATGTTTTAGAATTAGTCCTCTAAATTGTTACATTCATTTTTTAGTCCTTTAACTTTCAAATTTCTAGATATTCAGTACTTTAACTTAACAATTTTATTTTTGGTCCTATAACGTAACATATTTCAGAAATTTGGTCCTATAACTTAACATATTTTAGAAATTTGGTCCCAGTAACCTTTTTTAGGGAATTTAGTAATATAACTTAACAATAGTTAAATTTAATTAATTTATTAAAAGGTTATTTAATTAATCATTTTTTAATTTAATTAATTTTTTAGAAAAATATTTAAGCATTAATTTTTTAAACCTTCTGAATTAAATGCATCTTGTACACTAGTCTACAGTTACATTTCTTGGAGATAATTATCCTCACCAAAGGTTAATTCCATAAATATGACAAATTACTCTTAAGTTACTAATTTGATGTAATTATTTTAATTTTCCTAGAATTCATTAATTATTTTAGAAATTTCTATTTATTCAAACTTTTTATTAATCAAATTAATTTAATTTTAATTATTTTATAATTTAATTAGTTTCCAAACATTGAAATTTAATTATTTTATATTTGGTCCTATAAAATAGTTAAATTTAACTATTGCTAAGTTATAGGACTAAATTTCTAAAATATATTAAGTTATAGGACCAAATTTCTGAAATATGTTAAGTTTTAGGACCAAAAATAAAATTGTTAAGTTAAAGGACTGAATAACTAGAAATGTGAAAGTTAAAGGACTAAAAAATGAATGTGACAATTTAGAGGACCAATTCTCCAAAAGGTCCAACTTACAGGACTAAAAATCTTATTTTCCCTTCTTAAGCTTATTTAAAAGATTTTATAAGGTCATACATTTTGTAAATTATTTTTATAGATTATAAGATGTTACATTTTAGTTTTTGAATAAGTTATTGAAGTGTTTGGATAAAATAAGATGGTGTAGCTTTTAAGATGTTAGTAATGACAATTTTGTAATTAAAATAGTCAAAAATCAAAAGAGGTTGTTGAAATAAAATCTTATTTTGGAAAAAAAAAGTTAGGATTCCCTTACTTTTTTAAAAACAACTTATAAGCTCTTGACGTCTTATTTTGGGAGCTTATAAGATTTTTTTCAAAAAAATTATCAAATAAATTTAAACAATTTATAAACTCTCATACACCCTATAAGATATTTTGAAGGGTTTATAAGCTTAGCCAAACACATTCTTAATATTTAAATTGGCATAGTGATTATTGTATAAATTTACAAGCATGTACATATGGAAAAGAAAAAAAAAATTACACTTCATTAGTGTATTATCACACTTCCAAAAAATGATTAGGAAAGCATCAAGCACTTGTACTTTCAAGGCATGTTCGATAAAGTGCAAAAGTCTAATTTTGTTACATATATTAAATTTTTTTTATTTTAGAAAATAGTCAATTTGACTGTAAAGAGTATTAACCATTATTGGTTTTGAACTCATCATAATCTTCAAGTGTTAGCCAGTTTATCAACATAGTTGGTCAAAAATGTGATGAATTATGATATTATGATTAAATTATTCAATAAAACTGATGCTGGTAGTTTCTGAATAATATTAAAGATTCTGCATAATATTTCAATTTTTTCCCCAGAACTGGTAGTTTCGAGCTAGAAACTTGCTTGTGACAATTCAATAAATGTTAGATATGCCATGAAGTTGTCACGAGAAAGATCCTCCAACGCTTCAAGTCGATCCGGAAGAGAAAAATTCAAAGCAAAGAACAATAATTAATTGCGAGTGATAGATTAATGCGGATTACTAACAAATAATAAACGTTTTTTTATACCTGGATTAATGAGTTGAAGGGGCCATGTAAGATAAAGTAGACCATTTGGGTTTGTATGGGCTACGTGGGCCGAATTATTATATCTACGAACCAACAACAATTAATAATATTGGATAATTAATTTAGAATTAAAAAATTAGTAAAATAATAAAAATAAATATTATTGGAAAAAATCAATTTTGTTCCCAACAAAAACCAAAACATATTAGCATAATATAATTTAGATGATTAATTAGTTAAATATTCTAGTAAAAAGTTTTTTTAGTGGATTATCAAGTTTAATCTTATTAAAGTAACATATTATTTGATTTGTGATTATAATCACATATATTTTAGGGGAAGTGTAATAATCATTCATCCAACTTCATAGATTTGACATATTATTTACAACAATAGTTATTTATTGATTTATTTCTTGACTTAAATTTTTTTGTTATGAATCATCAATCAAAACAAAACGATATTTTCATATATCAAATCAAGCCACATAAACTAAAGCAGACTATTTGTGTCAATTTTGGAATCAAAATAAAACATAACCCCCCATAAAATTCTAGTATAAATAAAAGAATATAACATGTACTATATTAAGCTACATAATTAATAAAAAAAATCTTTAAATAATGACATGAATTAAACCCATCAGAGTCCACCTCCATATAAATTCAGACGAATCGCATCAAATTACGTGTTTTTCCAGCATGAGTTGCTAGCTTAGAGTATTTTCTTTCCTTCATCCCTTCGTCACCAAAGACGAATATTATCAAGCCCTAACTTTCTCAAAAAAATCACCCAAACCCAAAAGGAAAGAAAAAAAGAGAAAATTACAGAAATAAATCAGAAGTTTCGTTAATTTTATTCTCTTTTATTTTTTTCTCGATTCGGAATTAAATGGAAGGGGCTTGCTGTACAACTTCGTCAACAAATTCACCCGTCACGGAGATATCCAAGCGAAAACAAAGGCAAATCCAGCAAGACAAACCCTATCGAGGGATAAGGATGAGAAAGTGGGGCAAGTGGGTCGCCGAGATAAGGGAGCCCAACAAGCGCTCCCGAATCTGGCTCGGCTCCTACTCTTCCCCAATCGCGGCGGCGCGTGCGTACGACACGGCGCTGTTCTACCTCCGCGGCCCCTCCGCCCGCCTCAACTTCCCAGAGTGCTTAGTTGAGGACGTCGTCGCCGACGAGCCGCGCGATTTGTCCGCCGCCGCCATTAGGAAGAAAGCCACCGAGGTTGGGGCTAGGGTCGACGCGCTGCAAATCGCTGGTCGTGCACGCGCCGTGTCGAACAAACCGGGTCGGGTCTCGGAAAAGCCCGATTTGAACGAGTATCCGAGTCCGGAGGCGTGGGAGGATAATTAATTGAAATGGTATATTAAATATGGTTTGTATTATTTTAAGTTTATTTGTGTTTCTAATTTGCGCCGGGATGGATAGGAGTTTAGAAGGGGTATTTTAGGGTTTTCTGAAAATAGGAAATTATATAGAGATTAATTTCTTATCGGGGATTATTGGGGTGTTGAAAATATAAATATAATCCAAAGGGATTATACATGTGTTTATATATGGTTCAAAGTTTCTTGATTAGTTGATTGTAAAATTATTAGTGAATTAACAAGAAATTTGAAATTTATGAAAGCAAGTTATATGTTGGATTGAGATTATTTTATGTTTGTTCAAATTATCATTCATTTGTTGCGTTGAGTGTTAATTTCAATTAAGTTTTTTAATATAAAAATTAGGCCAACATGCTGATATTTTTGGAGCACTTGGTAGTATATGGGGCACTGTTCCATTGAATATTTGTAGTGTTATTTTCAGAGAGATGATAAAGGAGAGGGTATGGCCCACTTTAGTGAGTTGGCTTCATTCTCAACTTGATAAGAAGATAAGGAAGAGAGTTAGAGAGAATGGCATTTTATTTTTATCTGACGTGTATATGGACACACCAATCACCACAAATCATAAAATTATAAAATAAAACAAAATAACTGCCCAGCTCCATAGTGGCTACTGGGCTGGTGAATGATGGGCAGGTGTCGTGCTCAGAATTTTTTTTATTATATTTTTCTATTTGTTGGCATGTATATGTTTTCTGTTCACTTTTAATATGTTTTCGAATATACCCCTCAAAAAAAAAAAAAGGTAGAGTCGAATATAGCTGTTCAGTCTTATATGTATTTTTATCCAACTTTAAAAATCGTGTTTGAGTTTGGTTTTGTTATTAATCGAATTGAGCTTGAATGAGCTTTCAAGCTAAAGTAATTTGATATTTTTACATGTATTTTAGGTTTTTTTACTAATTGGATCGAGCTCGAGCTAAGCTCTATATCTTGTGTGCCGAGCGAAAAATTATGTTCAAGCTTAATTTCTCATATTAACGAAATGAGCTCAAACTTATTTTGGTCCAAGAAGAAAAAAAGAAGTCACTACAGCTAGAGCTGAAAATCATACCAGACTATTGTATACTCAACTCTGAGATCGTGTATGATAATTGTCATAGTAGTTCCTTCAAAATAACAATCTATTTGAAATCTCCAATAGTGATTGATTCAAAATTATTGGTACAAATGATTTCTTATTTATGATATTTTCGTGAAAATTGATGTCCTGATCGGGACCACACTGATGGTTGTATGTTCTAAAATTTTCTATTCTTAATCATAAGACAAGTAATGTAGGGGTTATACAATCATTTACAGAAACATAATTGGTATGGAAGAAATTATAATATTACATTCGATAAACAATATTTCATAAAAAACTCCAACTAATATCGGAGAGTTTGTGTTGACAAATGGTAGGGGTGATCACACTGCAGTTTTGCGGTTTTTTTTAACAAATTTGAAATTGAAATTGCCTTTTGCAGTTTTACTAAAGTTTAATTTTAAATCAGCAGGTCTCTTATGAGACAGTGTGAGACCGTGAGACGTTGATACTTTTATTGTAACAAAAGATATTTTTAGTGTAAAAAGTGATACACAAAATAAATATACTAATTTAAGTGTATTTAGACAAGTATCTCTTTTTACACTTGGGGCTCGTTTGGGAAAATTGATGGGATTATATAACTTGTACTGGATATATGATGATTTGATTATTTATCACTATCCTTCATAGGGTTCATTTTGTTTGGGGTGTTGGATTTATTGTGTATTGGATCCAATATAGATGAGAAAATTGCACTTTTGGTCCCACCAGATTATAAGAGTTGCACTTTTGGTCCCACAATTTGCATTTTTGGTCTCAAACGATTTTTTAAGTACAATTAGTTCCATATGATTCAAAAGTTGCAATTTTAGTCCCAACACTAACGAAAAAGTTAACTGGCCGTTAACTCTATTCTTACGGGACCAAAAGTGCATTTTTTCCGAAAATTAATTAAAAAAAGAAAAAAAATCTGAAAAATTATCAAACAATTTTAAAAATTATAACAAAATTTTAAAATTATTTTCAATTTATTAAAAAAGATATAAAAAGTCCAAAAAAATTAAAATCTAAAAAATAAAATATATAAAATATGATGATTTGTTTAAAAAAACAAAAAATAGTAAAAAAATGGAAATTATATTAAAATCCAAAAATTATAAAAATAAAGTGTGGAAATTGTTGAAAATAAGTATAAATCTTTTTTTTTTAAATTGACATTTACTTTATATTTTTTTAAATATTTTAAATTCTAAAATTAAAAAATCAAAACACTTTTTAAAACTTCGAAAAATGTTTTAGAAAAATTTGGAAGTTTTTTTAAAAACTAACAGATTTTAATATCCTAATTTTGAAATAATGTTAAGACTTTTGAACAAATTTTGGATTTTTTAAAACAAAATTCAGTATTTTTGTTAATTGTTATATTTTTTAAATAATTTTAGTTTTGTAAAAAAATCAATGTTTTTACCCTTTTTGGAATTTTTAAAACAATAAGATTTTTTGGTTAATTTTTTCAAAATATTCTAGTTTCTAGTTTTTAATCTATTTTTCAGATTTTTAGAAAAGTTTCCAGATTTTTAATTTTATATTGAATTCATTTTTATTATTTAAAGTAGTTGTCGGTTTTTTAACACAACTTTTAGTTCTTTAAACAAAATTTTAGATTTTTGAAACATCATTTATTTTTAAAGAAGCTTTTTGAAAATAATATTGAGTTTTTATTTTAGTTTAGAATTTTAAAATATTTTAAATAAATTTCGGATGTTTAAAACAGTGTATAGTTTTTGTTAAACAATTTTCACATTTCTTGTTTTTGTAATTTTTGGGATTTGAAAATAATTTCAATTATTTTAAACAAATCATCATATTTTATATATTTTATTTTTTAGATTTTAATTTTTTTGGACTTGTTATATCTTTTTTAATAAATTGAAAATAATTTTAAAATTTTTTGTTATAATTTTAAAATTGTTTGATAATTTTTCAGATTTTTTTCTTTTTTTAATTAATTTTCAGAAAAAATGCACTTTTGGTCCCGTAAGAATAGAGTTAACGGCCAGTTAACTTTTCCGTTAGTGTTGGGACTAAAATTGCAACTTTTGAATCATATGGGACTAATTGCGCTTAAAAAAATCGTTTGGGACCAAAAATGCAACTATGGGACCAAAAGTGCAACTCATGTAATTTGGTGGGACTAAAAGTGCAATTTTCTCAATATAGATGGTCAATATTGGTGTTTGACAACATTGATAATAAGTGACTACAATGGATTTTACCAGTAGTTCAAGCTTCCGGCACCGGGCCAACAATAATGATAGCAATATATTATGCTATTGCGGCATCTCACTAAGGGTGCAAACATCATGGACGAAGGCAAACCCTGGCAGACGTTTCATGTCGTGTCCTAATAGAGGGGTAAGTCCTTTTAACCATATTGATGCAATTTTGATATATGTATTCATTATTTAGCAATGTTTAACAAGAATCTTTTAATTTGTTAAGCAGCCCAATAAGTGTGGCTACTTTGTGTGGCTTGATCCACAACTTTCAGACCGGTCTGCCGATATAATCGTTGGTTTAGCTGCAAAGTTGAAGATTACGAAGGAGAAATTAGCTCAGTCTGAACTGAAATTCCGGTGTCTTCTCAAGTTTACCATTGCATCGTGGGCTTTGACAATCCTTCTGCTGCTAATTGGTTGGCTATTGTATGGTTAGACTAATCTTTCTCCCGACTTGTGCTTTGCAATTGTAAACTATTATATAAGATTTAGATGGTATTATGAGAACTGTTGTATGGTTAGACTAATCTTTCTCCTGACTATGATATATTTAGCTGGTACAATATGAGAATTATTGTGTTATGAGTTTAAGTTATGCGTACGATTCCATAATCTTATATCTATGTAATGTTCAACAGTTGCATGTTTTCATCTGGAAAAAATAATGGAGGATATTTTTGTGGCATTTTGTTGAAGAGTCCTGGAAATATTGCAGTGTTTTATTTTTGTTGCATTTTGTTAAAGAATCCTGGAAATATTGCAGTGTTTTATTTCCCCTGGAAAGATTAATCATATATCTATGTTCAATTTTTTGCACCTGTTAATATTTTGTATGTTCCAAAAATTTTGCAGTGTTTCTAGAATATTAAAACTGAATTTGATCTAATAACCACATAACTTGGTTCACTGTGGTCTTTTAAAAAAAGTAAAAGCAATAATGACTGTAATTAATTCCAACTCCACTTCCACACTCTTTAAATTTTGCACAAGTCTCTTCCATTCAATTGCTGACATTTATTACCCAAAATCTTTGTACTTTTTTATATGTTAGATCAAATCACACCTTTAATAAGGGTTCAATCAAATTTATTGGGGGCTCCAAAATGATCCTCAAATCAGCCATTGATATATGTGATCAAATCAAATTATACCTCATTAAAACTGAGTTGTTGAGTAGGTAGTTGGACATTTATAACCATTTTATAATAGGTTAAAGATAATTACAGCCCTTCTATTATGTATAAATATAAGATGAAAACAATCTATTTTTTGTATTCAAACTTCAGTTCTAACATTTGCTACTGTTCTAGCTTTTTCAACATAGTAATTGCAATGGCTCCAATGTTTGTTCAACAGATAAGGGAGTTTTGTCTCTTTTCTTATTTTGCCGCTAATTTAAGTTGTTTTCTTTTGTATGTCCAAATAAAAGTGGGATGACTTTAGTTTGGCGTATCAGTACTATGGAGATCCAGAATGGCCGTCATTACACCAATTGTTCAACACCGACGATGCTCCGTATAAATTCAACAACATTGACGATGTGGATGTTTCATCTGACGAAGGTGATGACAAAGAAAGGGAAGAAAAAGAAATCATTGAAATTGTGGACGAAGGTGATGACAAAGAAAACCCAAATGCTGGAAAGTTGCCAATCATATCTCCCGTTCATGAACCCTCCAAACTGCGCTTGTGGTTCATGGAAGCAATTGGGATCGAGATTTTACGGAAATTAATGGAGGATTATCCATTATTGCAGTCCGCCTCGTCCGAGCCATCGGTGAATCAGCAATTTCCCAAGCCGTCAAAAAAGACCCCGTGCCTCCAGCTCGCCTCCAAAAACAAATCAGCGAGCGTTCCCAAATCAGCGAGCGTACCCAAAAAACCACGCTTTCCTCGCATGCCTCCTCCAAGCCCCAGTACAAGCGTAGAGACTGTTGGCTCTTGTTGCCCACACAAAGGTTGATTTGTTTGTTTGGTGGTAGTCTTTGAATGGGCATGTAGTTATATCATTTCTAAGATTAGTTTTTATTAAACATGTTTCATTATCTTGTTCTTTTGTTGAACTTGAAATGGGGTGTTAAAAATTTGTATTTTGTGTTGTTGTCCCCATTTCGAACGGTTGTATTAGGTACCAGTGATGTTGGTTTTTATAATATGTTATATTTATAAATGTTGTCTACTTCCATTATGGTGATTCGAGGTGGTTTAATTACTTGTTTACCAATTTTGGTACTTGGTAATATGACAAAATCACAACAGGGACATCCTTCATAGTAGTCGATTCCTGTTTGGATTGAACAAAGCATTCATATAACTTCCAACAGTAATATAGTATTAGTGAATTTTTTTCTAAAATAACCACATTAATTTTCTTAAGTAGCTCGTATGTAATGTGTGCAAACCATGTTCACCTTTGGGATCTGATGATCAAGAACATCACAATGTCTTTATCTTTATAAGGCTTATACGAGGAAAAATGAAAAAGAAGCAAGAATTAGTAAACCTCAGAGAAACCATGCATCGGCCTTTTGAAGTTACAATGAAAACTGATTCATTCTGAATTACGTATCAAGAAAAATATTGTTTTTCTTTTCCAGGATATATAATTACAAATTATCCCACACAATTAGTCTAATTATTAAACACTCCAATTATATCTTTCAAAATTACAAAAACCCCTTAAAGGGTTACAACTTACAAATACTCTTTTGAGATTTGTGTATATCAAAAGAATACCTACATTTGGAGGGTGCAATTTTTAAAAGAGGAACAAATATGTTCACCAAGACGTTTGTAATTTTCAAAGGTAACAAGGTTTCTTTTAATTAGGCTGAACCTTAGGGATTAGTTTGTAATTAAACCTTTTTTTCCCCTGTTATCACAACTGAATGACATACATTTTCATTACCAGAGTAGCACTCCACTAAGCCTAGAAACTCCAAAGCCTGCAACCCAATAACAGAGTACACAAATTCCCCAAAACAGAGCATGCGATTGATAAAATCCATTATACCAAACAGATTACATAAACTTGGTAGCTAAAAATCATAGTAAATCCCAGAAGTAGCCTCATCCTCCATAGGCACTTCCACTGCTATATGTGTCGGCACTATTTCTCTGTTCAAACCATTAGCTTGTTCTTGTTCCGGAAGGTCACCAAATAAAATTTCACGCCTTCCTCACATTAAACGTGTCCATGCAAATCAAAGAAAGGGAATCCGTTGGTTCGAAAATAGCGGTTCAAATTGTCCTCTTGTTTCAAGTTAATGATTACAAACAGTTGTGAGCATTCTAAAGTTTCAAGTATTTATATGCAATCAACAAACAAGATGAACATAAATTGAAAAAACAATTCTAAAGATCACCTTTTCACAAGTTGACCAATACTCGAATCCAATTTCAATTTTTTTGTCTTGCCATTAAATTTAACTCAGCGTGACTCAATAAACTCCACAAATTTGTTAAATTGTGAACGAAGTGACTGTATTTTTTCTTTCACTTTATTAACAGAGAATTGCTTCTCAAAAGTGTCACTTAGTTCATTTGCAATGTCAATGAACATCGTATTAAACGCTATAGGGTCTGCCACAGTAGCAGGATACGCGGTCATGTAGAAGAACAATTTGTAGCACAACTTTTCCTCTACGTCATTCCAATCCAAACCCATATAAACCTGCTTTGTGATTTGATTACGTGTTCTTACCATATCCCTGCAAGTTATATTAGTTGGAAATGAGATGTTTGTCACCATGGAAATTGTATAAACTCAAGCTATGTAACAGAGAGAGGTACAATGTTCAGCTAATAACCACAATAGCACTTTTAAAGCAAACATAAGCTAAAATTTAGATATCTCAACAGATATTAATATGCAGCTCACAGGTAATCATCATTTCAGGCAAATAAATACACAGTTTCAGAAAATTTATACGATATTAAACATCTTCATTCAAAATACAAACAACAACTAATTCCACTAGATCTGATACAAAAATATAGGTGTTTGTTGCAATCATTAACACATTGTTGCAGTCAAAATAAGTTCAGTTATTTGCCACATATCATCACAACCGTCCCTCAAGAATCATCTTCACCATCACAGCCTTGTCTTCATCGTTAAGTGTGAAAAAGTAGTCCAATTCCTTTGTTTTCGTGCACAACTTCATTTTTTGCAAGGCATCGTTTATGGCCTTGCATGCAGAAACAGCGTCTAGTTCAGCCCCAAGACGGTTGGCAAGATCACCAAGACGGGCATCAGTTTTTTCACAAAACGACGCAAAAAAGTCGATGAATCTTGCATCAACATCATCACCCCGAACCCTCTTTTTCTTTTTATTTTTGGATCTTTCACTTGAACAATTGCCCGGATGGAATGTGGATGTTGTGTCCGGCTGCGCGCTAGGATCAACCATTTCAGGTGTCTTTTCACGTGGCCTTTGTTCTTTGAGACGGCGACACCAAGACCTCTTGTATCACTTCGTGAAAAGTCGTGCATTTTCACCGTTGCCCTATCCTTACCAAAAATTTCTCTCCAATGTTTGAAATAAGGCCATGCTTTGTACCGCATCCCCTTAGCATTCCCGTCCGTCATTTTAACGGACATTTATAAATAAAACACAATATTCAATACTAAAAAGAAAGCTCAATCGATTTTAAACGAGACCAAAATACCTTAACATAGTCATTCCATTGTTCATCTTTCTCAATCGTGATCATGTTTGTATCTTCATTCCAACCGAACCCCGATGTTCTCATCATTGTACTCAACGATCCATAATCCTTTTTCCGGACATGAATCTTTGAGTTAATATGTGGTGTTGCTCGGAGATCGGTGTTTGGGAATGCCTTGATCATGGCGGTCTCGAGTATCGCTTGATATCCCGACTTGAATCATTATCCGCTTCCAACCATTAACAACGGACTCCTTCAGGAGTTAATGAGAACCATTTCTTCTTGAGCGATCCCACGATAAATCGACTACATGAGTCTTTTAAGTGGCTGATCATTCCCTTTAGAAACACTAGCCGAAGATTCCATACTACAACAACAATGCTAAAATATTGGCATAAACATAGTCCAAGTATAAAAACACAATATACATGAAAAACATTGTAGCATAAACCAGTGTTTTGCAACCCTTATATTACAGTCAAATTGCATATTACTGAATATTTTTGAATATTACTGAATATTAAAGATAAATAAACTGAATATTACTGAATAATTTTGACAAGTTCTGAACGGACTAAACAGTTTGTTACACAAATACAATAGCAAACAACTGCAACATTGTTCATAATGTTAGTAACATTAACGAGCATTCCACTCATTAAACATTTCAAGGGCTAATGACTCTCTCCAATTAGTCCATTCTTGTGTAGGCTCAACTTGGTCTACATAATCTGCGTCATTGTGGTTGTTTGCGTCTTGCACAAAATACTCCGGCACCTCATCCTCCAAAGGATCAATAGCCATAGAGGTGCGAACGAAATTGTGCAACAAACAACAGGCCATAATAATACGGTTTTGCGTTTTTATTGAATAAAATGCATTGCTCCTTAATATAGCCCACTTGTCCCTTTAAAGATAGCAAAAGAACGTTCTATAATATTAGGGCCTTTGCATGACGCAAATTGAACAATTCTCTGAATTCGAGGAGAAGAGAGCCACCACGAAACTCATCCAGATGATATCTAACTCCCCAGGTGAGAGGGGGTTAGAAATCCATGACCGTTTGTGTATCCATTGTCAGCTAGGTAGTAATTACCTGAAATCAAAAACCTTGTACTTAGGGATATTTACCTTGGATTAATTATTAATTTATCATTAGGATGGGCTGAAAATAATTGAGGATTAATTTATTAGAGAATTCCATACCAGTCGGGACCCTTAAACCACTAGGTATTTGATTGCATCACGTAAGACACGACTATCCGCAGTTGAACCCTCCCATCCAGACAACACAAAGGTATACTTCATTTCTTGGTTACGCAGATACTAATAAGTTGACCGACACATCTCCTTTCCTGTTCCTATACCTTGCTTTCTCAAGTCGAGGGCACTCAAACTTCTATATATGTCCCATCTAGTGCTCCTAAGCAACCCTAAGCATTAAAATAAACGAGCACATTGTCGGGTCAAAAGGCAAAGCATGTATTATTTATAAGGTTTACAAGAACCCACTAAATTATACACATAATTCTAAAAAGTTTATGTTCGAATTTACTTGAACCACTTCCACCTAAAGTCTCAGGCAAATCAGTGCCCAACCGGTCAGGTATAACCAATAGGATGCTATGGAGCCTAAGGATCGCATCTAGAACACGATTGAAGTGATGGCTAATGGTGTACCCTCGAACGTTTAAAGTCAAACTTGACTACACAGATTCTTTTTGTGGTGTGCAAGACAAAAGCAAGAAGATTGCGACACGCTCACTAATTTGAACCCGCCTTATACGAACAAGCCCCCAACATTTTCAAGAAGAAAGCATAATCTTGAAAAGGAATTTCTATCCATTCGAAGTTGTTTAATGCAATCTTGATCGCTAACATTAACGAGATCATGCATGTGTTCAAGTTGTTTGTTTATTTTCGCAGTCATTCGATACGGAGCACGTCTCAATCTGGCAGACCGTCGGCGACGACGGGCCGACATATAGTGCTTCTCATAGTAATAAATGAAAAATAAAAAGGTTGTAATTATTGAAACAACCTCCGAAACAATAACTTGATGACAATCGCATCTTCGGAATCCATCATTTGTATTAAAATGAGATTTTGAGATAAATTGTTGGTGAGTAGTCAAAATGGATACTGAGTCAAAGAAAATGAATATAAAGACGTTTCAAAATGAATATAGAGTCACTCAGTAATACATTTTTTCGAAAGTACGTAAATACCAAAGTAACAGAATCAAGAAATTTATATGCATTTGGAAACACAAAACTCTAAACAACACATATGTACCCTCGTTAGAGGAGCTTAATTTCTACAAAATCTCGAAATAAACCTTCAACAAAATGAACTAGGTTTAGAGGAGCTTAATTTCTACAACAACAACATAGGTTTAAAAGATTTACTATTTTTGGAATGAAATAAAAAATGAAATAAAAATTGTATATGAAATAAAAAATCAAAATCACAATGCAAAACCCCTGTTTTATCCCAAAATCAAGAAAAAATGTATCAACTAGATTCAAGATTAAACCTTTTTACGAAATTCTTGAATCATTTCATCTTAGTAATCCTTTTTACCTTGGATCGATCGATTTGAATAGCAGTGTGTAAAACCAAAAATCGAAAAAAAAAACATGGGCTGACGGGATTTTGATCGTACCTGCGTGAGATTGAATGGCCGAATGTGGGAGGTGGAATGGCTAGGGTTTGAAGTCTTCCAAATGAAGTCTGAATCAAAAAAAAAAATGTAAACTAGGTTAAAGATTCAACCTCAATCAGCGAAATTACTGAATCATTTCATCTTAGTAATCCCTTTTTACCTTGGAACAATCGATTTGAATACCATTTTGTAAAACCAAAAATCAGAAGAAAAAAAAAACGAAGACAAGAATTCGATCTTACCTCGTGAGATTGACTGTCGAATGTGAGAGGATGAAATGCACACTAGGGTTTGAAGTCTCACAAAGTGAAGTCAGATTAGTTAATGGCAACCTTTGTAATTTGAGTGATATTTAGGGGCGAAAAAGGTATAATAAAATGACTTTGCAGGGCATAAAAGTCATTTTATCTTGTGGGAGAAAGCTTGACTAAATAATACCACCTAAGAGGTGGGATCCAGAATCAATTGAAATTGGGAATATTTCATGGGCCCATCCATTCCAATCGGGCCCTTATCATTAACGCCAAATGAGTTGAAATGGGCTGATAATGATAATATCAGCCCTTATCATTAACCGCAAACACGTCCTAAAAGTATTACTTTTTACACTAAGAATATCACGGTCTCACGGACATTCACCGTCTCACATATGTTTTTGTAATTCTAAAACAGCGTTCCGGACAAGAAGGCAGTGTTGGTGTGGCTACCATTTGATATTTTAAATCGCGGTTTTAGTCATGATTAATTAGCAACAAGGCGATGTGTTGCTATGTGGTTTGAGCGGTTTCTTAATTTGTGATCACTTCTAATGAATGGGTCACAGAAGATGAGAACTTTTTCTTTTTCCATTTTATATCTTAATTGGCCCTAGTTCGATTATAGATTTATAGTCCATTGTTCTTGTGTCCTATGGGCTATAACACATTCTTCACAGTTAATCCTAGTACGTCAATGAAAGAATTTAAGGGGGTGAATTCTGAAGTTACAGTGAGTGTTGTGCAGAGTGTTGCCAACACTTAAGATAACACAGCAGAAGACTTTATGGCAAAAAACAAAGCATGATAATATGATGAAAGACTGAATTTAGCAAAATGGAAATGAACACAATATTTTGGTTTTTGCACAAGTATATAAAAATATACTTGTGCGGTAGCCTTAGGCCAAAAATTCACTAAGTGAAATGTGTATAGATACAAGTAAAAAACAAGACAAAAGCTCCCCTTTTGATCTTGCTCCGAAAATTACATTCACTGTAAATGAGAGATTCTCAAATTCAATCTATATAGCTCTCCACTACAAAAGAAAGGCTCTCTCGAAAATCACAAGAAAAACAAGTTCTAAGGAAGGTGTTGCCAAGTGTGACATCACACTTCTGAACACACTTGACACCTTCCAGCAAACTGAAATTGGACTGACTCTTTTTATGTCCTTAAGCTCTCAACAATGGCTCTCTATTTTTCCAGCCTTTGGTCAGCTTATATACATGTAGAAGACATCCTTCCACCTGTAAAACACATCCAAAAAGATAGCACTAACACAACAAATGTTAATGGGTTAGTAGGTTAGCACATGGATAGTGTGTTAGCACATGGGTTAGTGGAATGTACAAGATAAAGAGATAAACATGTGTTATGTTAGAACATGGGATATGAGTTAGTGGAATGTACAAGAAAAAGAGATAAACAAGAGTTAGGGGTTAGAACATGGGATATGGGTTAGTGGAATGTACAAGATAAAGAGATAAACAAGAGTTAGGGGTTAGAACATGGGATATGGGTTAGTTGAATTAATAAATTGTTAAGTGGAAGCATGGTCATAAAGGCAAAAAAGAAATATGGTTGAAATATAGAATTTCAACACCAACAACCTCCCCCTTTTTTGCCTTTCTGGACAAAACCTGCACAAGAACAATATTATCCCAACAAACCATATACCATAATAAATAAAATAAACTCCCCTAAAACTAATAACAAAGTCTAATAACCTAACTATTTGATCCATCATCTCCTTCTCAAGAATCCCAGTTCCTTCAGTGTTGCCAAAAGTGTTGTCAACACATGTTGCAACACCTTCTGTACCACCTCCTTCACCAACTGTTTCATGCTCGATTTTTCACAAACCTGTTTTTGTGCATAATCTTCTCCCCATTTTTGTTCAGAAAGGAAGACATATCTCCCCCTCAAATGATTATGTAATTCAGTTCAAAGGTCGTGAAGAAATAATAACACAATAAGAAGAAGAGACAAATGAAACAGTAGCTTAGAAAAACATAGAGTACATAAAGAAAGGAAACTTGGAGAAGATGAAAGTTTTTTTTTGTTGTTGTTTTTTTTTAAAGAAAAAATGAACGATACTCAAACAATCTGAAAATTTTTTATGTGAAAAACACTTGATGGACTTATGAAATACAAGGCAATATTTTAACCATATAAAACAGTCCACTAAGTGTCGTAAATATCCCAAATCTCCAGATTTTAACTCCTCCATTTTTCAAGCCACTGACAACAAACACCAGTATATAGGAAAACGAGTAAGAAAGAGTAGTCGCCACATATTTTCTCTGAAAATCAAATTAGAAATATACTCACTATATATGCATGTCCTAATTATGCCTAAAAATATGCGAAATTAAAAAAAAAAACAAAAGAAAACAAATGCAAGCAAACACACACAAAAAAAATAAAAAATATCATAAGGTGTTCATAGAAGGTGTTGGCCACATCTGGCTAAACACTTCTCAAATTTCATCAAATTTGAAAATTCATGGCCATACTCACATATATGAGGAATTTTCCTTACACAAATTCATACAATCTCAAAAAATTATTTTGGTATTTTTCTTTTTTTTTCTCCTTTTTTTTTGAAGACGTTCGAAACTTCTACTAGGTTTCAATTCCGGAATTTTTCATTGGAAACTCCTAGAGTGTTGTTGCATACTCATATTTGAGTCGCCGTTTTACATAAAAGACAAACATGGGGCACATGAATGCTTCTAGTTACTAAACAACATCAAAAAGCGGAGTATAGTCTCAATTTGTCTATTTTTTTTTTGTTGGAACATGAAAGAAGGCTCATATCTACTTTGTCATTGTTTCATATGGATAATCAAGTGAAACATTATCCAACTACTCCAATGACTTACAACAGAGGAACCAAGAAAGAAAGCACAAAAAGAAAGCAAGAATTATGTGCAAGTATTTGAAATATATTCAATCCAATTTTTTGGCCATAAAAATAAATTTGAATCCAACTGAAAAAGTTTCACAGATGGCACACATAATATGAAATCCTTGAAGATATTATGTAAAATGCCTAAAAAACCTAAAAAAAGCAAAAAAAAAAAATGAACAGGTGTTACAACAAGTGTCGTATCACCTAAGACAACACAAGCAGTCAAAGCACAAACAGTCCAAGAAATTTCCGAAGACTGGAAAAACTCTCAAAATCCAATGATTTAGTGAAAATATCTGCTAACTGATTTTCAGTGGCAACATGATCAATGCGAATTAAATCTTTTTCAACCAAATTCCGTATACAAAGGTGTTGAATGTCAATGTGTTTAGTACGGGAGTGTTGTACCGGATTTCTCGAGATATATATTACACTTAAGTTATCACAATACATGATCAATATATCACTAGAAATTCCATAATCATCAAGCATTTTTCGCATCCATAGTAGCCGCTCATAAAAAGAATCAACAAACATAAACACACTTTCGACACTATAACAAGATACAACATAAAAATAGCCACCAAAAATACTTTTCTTATCATTGAAGTCTCCTACACAATCAGAACTACAAACCATAACATTAAGGAGACTAATAATAAGAAAAAATAAGCTTTCAGCCATGTTTCTGTGACCAATACATTCGACATCACTGGACTTGCACAACTCATTCAAGTTATTGATCCAACATTCATCCTCAATAACTTCATTCACATTTTCAGGTTTAATAGATGAGACAAAATAGATAGATATCTCCATGAAGCACATAGAAGAGAAGTAAGAAGGTCTGACCTTATCCTGGGATTTGATTCTCTCTTTTCTTCTAGTTGTAATGCTATCAGTTACCTCACTAAACACCTATGATGGAGGATTGCCTTTATGAATTCTTCCTGGTAGATCTTGCAGAACTGGAACAAGATTACCATCCACCTCTAAGTCAATTTCTGGACCAATTTTCAATTTTGTAGCATTGTGTGAAGGTGAGACCTGAGGTGACGTCACACCTGTAAGTCCAAGCGGCTACGATAATCTAGAGGGGGGGGTGAATAGATTATCTCCATCTTTTCGATTTCGCCCTCTTTTTCGAATCAATTAAGCCAATACAATAATAAAGGTGCGGAATGTAAACAACACGCGTCGATTTATAGAGGTTCAACCCACCTAGGGCCTAATCCTCTACCACCCCAGTATCTTCGGGATAGATTTCAAAAAGAAAAAAGATTTTATTAATTTCCAAAATTAATACAACACCTTACAACATCACCTTGAAGAGCACCATACTCTTCTACAACACCACCTTTGAGATTACCACAATCTCTCTTGAAGATTACCACAATCTCCTACGGCACCTTGTGAAGATTACCACAATCTTCAACCTTGAAGAATACCAAATTCTTCAATACCTCAAGAGCACCACACTCTTGAAACACCTATCACCTAGATCACCCAAGTGTATTCTTTCCACAAGAATACTCACAAGGATGTCTTGTGTTGAATGATGACAAAAATCAAGATTACAACTCAATAATGAATATTACAATTTGAGTGCAAGTGTAATCAAGAAATAAAGCCTAGACCTCAAGATGTGAAAGTGAAATACTTAGGCTATAAATACAACAAGAGTGTTGAATATGAAAGCTTGGAAATTTGCAGATTTCTTGTTGTGAATTTGCTTGTGTTGTTATATCTTGTGTCTTCAATTTATCCTCTATTTATAGGAGAGTCTTCACCAACATAGGCTCCTTCCTCTTCACTTTTGTCTACAAAAAGAGGATCACAAGATGTAGAAATATTGTACAAAATTGAAAAGCAAATCTTGATGTCAAGGAGTTCAACGGTACAAATTTTTTGTCAAAAGATTTCACACCATATGACGGCCGCTTCGTATAAGATTTCGAACGTTTGAATGAAAATAGTGCGATCCAGGTAGGGGTTGCGGGGGTGCGACCGGTCAAGGTGGGGGCGCGCCGGTCGCCCTAGGGTGCGGCCGGTCGACCTCACCTTGACCGGTCCCCCTCCTTCTTTTTTTTTTGAGAATTTGTTTCTGTTTGCTCGCTTTCATTTTTCAACTCTTCGTAAGTTGGCCGACGTATAGGGCACCAGCCGACCTCCTATATTAAATGTTGTCCGATTTTTATCAATAATAAACTCAAGAAATACTCCAAAAATTAGTAAAAACATTTTAAATCACTTGGGAGTATTTTGACAACATTTATAAACATAGTTTTGGTGTAAAACCAATTTAAACAAAACCATCAAAAGTGTTGTCCATTTTTATCAAAAAATAAATACTAAGAAATACTCCAAAAATTAGAAAAAACATTTTAAATCATTTAGGAGTATTTGGACAACATTTATTATCATTGTTTTGGTATAAAAACTCATTTAAACATAATCATCAAAATCTTGATAAAAACATTTATCTAACAACACCTCTGGTATCATCTTTTGAATCAACTTGATGTTCAGCTCCATTCTTTGAAGGTGTGGCCTGAGGTGACATCTCACCTCTGGTAACATCCTGTGAATCAATCAAAATAGAAACATGTTTCTCCACAATTACAGAATCAAGCAAATCTGCAAACCAAAATAATTTTAGAAAGTTGATTTTAAAACAAAACCAATTTTCCGGTCTAAACCATCAAACCTTTACAAGCAAGATTTATCATAAGTACAAATACACAAGGATAGGAGCAAAGATTTTTCAAAATCATTTTTGCACAAGCTCCCCCTATCAATATGCATATCAAGAACAAGTATACAAGCAACTACTAAAAGCGTAAAGCTTAGCTTTTACAACTTAAGCTTGAATATCATGAGCTTATAAGCTCCCCCTGTCACAAAAGCATCATATGTCAAGTATAAAAGTCCATAGTACATCACATGGACCAAGTATAATCCATAGCTTTTGCCTTTTAAGAGCTTTAGCTTATAGCTTTTCTTGCAAGCTTATTTACGCTTCTTTGAGCTTATGAGCGTTTTTCTTGTTTCTCCCCCTTTGGAATCATCAAAAATAATGTTAGCACGATAAAAACCTCATACAATTATATCAAAGTGCGCAATTTTATAGATTTATCGAGCATATTGAGCTTTTAAGCTTAAATTCCGAATAAAAGGGAAAATTGCTCATTTGATTTGTAAAAGCTCATTTGATTGATAAAACATGATCTCTATAAACTTATAAGTCTTTTCAAATCAAGAGAATCATGTAGGTGATGAATTTTTCATTGAAACATTTTGTCGAACACTTGGCGTGCATTGAATAAAACAAGAGAAATATAACGCCTTTGGGATTCGTTTAAGCCAAAAAATTTCATCACCAATTTCAATACCACAATATACATTCATCATCAATCATCATAAACAACATATTAAAACAAGAATTTCAACAATATATCAAGATACAAGTACATTCTCAAGGGTTCAACCCAATTGAGATTAAAAGGAGAAATTCTTGCCATCTAATCGGTAAAGATAAACAATGATGATAATAATCGAGCCTCATGAAGTCCAAAATATAAAATGCATGCAATAAAATAAATTTGAAGTGAAATTTGTGTGAAAATTGCGTAGGGACGAAAAATAGACAAAATGAGCCAAAATGGTGAAATCAAAAAGTAAACGATTTAAACCATAAAATGGTGAGGGGCGACCGGTTGGGGGTGGGCGACGGTCGACGTCATGGGCGGCGGTCGGCCTTCCCAACCAGCCCGATGTTCTTTGCTTTTTCCAAAATCCGAGTTTATAACCAAAAATCCGATTTTTCGCCCCTAAGTTTTAAAAAAAAAATGCAATCATAGACCTCATTCAATATGCATTATGCCTAACCGAGCTCGTATTGACGCAAAAGTCTCGGAAGATAGCGGTTTTATAAAAATGTCCGCTAATTGATCTTGAGATGGTACAAAAGATATCTCAATTTTTCGTTTTGAAACACAATCCCTTAGAAAATGATGTCGAATCTCAATATGTTTAGTACGGTTATGACGAACCATATTTTGAAAGAAAATTATTATCACCGGACTTGTTTTCCCGGAAATAAGAACATTTTAAGATATTGGATACAACAAGTCATACGAAGAAGTGCCTTACAAATATTTGAAAATTTTCTTTTAACGGCACTTTAATGAGATTCGTTGGGATAGTTTTTGAAGTCGAGCATATAGACGTAAGGCATATAGAATATCGAGTCTAAGGAGTAATAAACGAATGAACATACCTCGAATTCGTTTGTCAATGCCTACTTCAACCATTTTGTCAATTTTCGCATTTGTGGCCATATAGGTTGAAATGGTTCTTTCTTCTTCAATGCCTCACTTCTTCTTTTGAGTGTGGAATATAATCACCTTCTTGGCATTGTTGAACTTGAATTCCAATGATCAAATTTGAACTCCTCTCATCATCTTAAGTTCACCTTGCATCAACTTAGAAAATAACTTGCACAATAATTCATTAGTAGCACCATAAATGGTATCATAAATTTGTACAAGTAAACAATCTTGCCCTTTTTCAAAAACAAAGAGAGTGTAGTATCAACTTTACCCTTTTATAAAATAATTTTGCAAGAATAGCTAAGTCCATCAAACCATATTCGGAGTACTTGTATCAACCGTACAAGGCCATTTATAAAAATCATTTGGCCTAAAAATTTTAAACTCCGATAGACTTCTATTTGAATAAAACCATTTAGAAAATTGGATTTAACATCCATTTGGTAAAGCTTGAAATTTTCTCAAAACAAGAATGGACAAGTAAAGTGCAAATAACTTCTAAATGTGCTATGAGTGCAAATATTACATCAAAATCATTACCTTCTTCTTGACAATACCCTTAGGCTACTAACCTTGCCTTGTCCCTTAAACTTGTTCCGAAATACCAAACATTTCTGCAAAATCTCAACAAAGAATCTTGCACAAGAGCATAGTAATATCGAATGATAGAGACACTATAACAAGTAACACATACTATGCTTAAAGAAAATCATCAAGAATATACTACACCATGTAAGTTCAAATAAGCTTATAGAAAGCTATATAAGGTCTCTTTTGAAATATGAAAATACGAGAGCACATAGTTGAGACGTCAATCACAAGAATCATATGAACAAGAGCTTTGACATAAGCATCCAAGAATAATGGTATTTATATGTGCAATAAAATGCATAACTAGAAGATCATTTTTTTTTTATCGAAACAAAATATAATCCTTTAAAAATCTTGGATAAAACAAGCTATGTTAAATAATGCCTTCTCAAAAATCAAAACATCCTCTTAATGACACTTGTATAAAATAAGCACATAGGCATATGGCACAACATGTATCGAGTCTATGAGATGAATAACAATAATGAGCGTACCTCGATATTTCATGTTTCTCTTGATATATTATGAGTAGATAACCATATGTAAATCCTACACAATTCTTCAACCAAATTTTGCACAAACACAATAATACATGTGTAGGCTAAGCAATAAGAGATATCTTAAGCATGCTTGTGCTATATAACTACATAGGAGATAATAAACTACATAAGTCTAATTAAATGCACAAGAGTTTTAGAAACATCATGCAAGGTCTTATTTTCAAAAATATTTTGAAACTCACAAATATATTGAAGACCTAAATTTTAAAAATATGAAAACTCATATTGCAATAAAGACACAAATAAAAACATGCAAAGAAGATAAAATGCATATTTAAATAGGGAGATACGGTTTACCGATTTCGCCATTTCCATGGGTTGTGCCGTTCCCATTGTTGATGGTATCTTCCATTTTGAAAATCTTCTTGTTGATGATGGTTTCTCCAATTGCTCCATTTCCAAGCATTGTGGCTTTCCCATTTTTGAAAGTGTCTTTCTCTTGGAAAATCATCTTGTTGATGATGTCTTTGCCACTTCCAAGAATTTTGTTCATCCCATTTTTGATTATTTCCTCTTCTTGGAAAATGACTTTGTTGAAAATGTTTTCTTCTTTGATCAAATGAAATGGTCATTTGATGTTTTCTTGGCGGTATGAATTTTCTTCGATTATTATTTCACGGTACCTAATATGACATTATTTTGTGGTACCCTCAAGTGTTTGGGTCCTTTGGAATTAGCTTTGAGACTTTTAAGTCTCCAATAATAATTAGAGCTATTTCTAGCCCGACAAGTATTAACCGTGTGACCCGTTTTACCACAATAAAAGCAAGTAGTAATTTTGGGAGCATAATGACCAACATGCATAGGGACTTGATTTCTTTTCACATAATTAACAACACTAGGCTTATGATCAAGTCCTTGTTTCAATTTATTACAACTATGAACATCAATAATATCGGTCATTTTATCGGTACTCAAGTTGGATTTTGATAAATCATTTTTCATGCAATTAATATCCTCAACAAGAGTACTATTTTCTTTTTCAAGGTTTCTAACCTTGTCAAGTGTGGTGGTGTGATCACATGAAAGTGATTCATAAGAGGAAAATAAATTATCCTTATCAATTTTCAAAATATTGAATTCCTTTTTCAAATTTTTGTATTTAACAAGTAAGCTTTGGAATTCATTTTGAAGTTCATCAAAATCATTTTGCAAATCACTATAATCATTTTGTAATTCATTATCATAAGAAGTGGAGGGTTTTGAACTTACCTCGTTTTCTTCTTCGAAACCCATAAGACATCATTCGTTTTCATCGATGTCGGAAGTTGTAGGAAGCTCATCCCATGTTGGGTTTGTATCCATTTGAGAAGTAGATGCTTTTGAGTGGCTCCTTTCATTTGCATATACTTCTTCTGATTTTCTCCATACTTCATGTGCCGATTTAATTCCTACAATATGATTGTATTCCAAAATGGTAAGTGAACAATACAAAATATTCCGAGCTTTACCATTTAAGGAGATGATTTTCTTTTCTTCATCATTGAGCTCTTTGAGGCCTTTGTGTGGTGTGTTCATCATTGGAATGAATTCTTCATTTACGACCGTGTTCCAAATATCGAACCCGCAACCTTGTAGGTAGCATTCCATTCTTTCTTTCCAAAATGTAAAATTTTTGGAATCGAATAGTGGTGGCTTGGTGGTGGAGGCGCCGGTAAGGTAGACTTCGTTCGTAACCGATGATCGTTCATCTTTACTCGCGATGTGGAACGAGCTTGCCAAAGAGTTTGGCTTTGATACTACTTGAAAGTCCAAGAGGCTACGATAATCTAGAGGGGGGTGAATAGATTATCTCCATCTTTTCAATTTCGCCCTCTTTTTCGAATCAATTAAGCCAAGACAATAATAAAGGTGCGGAATGTAAACAACACGCGTCGATTTATAGAGGTTCAACCCACCTAGGGCCTAATCATCTACCACCCCAGTATCTCCGGGATGGATTTCAAAAAGAAAAAAGATTTTATTAATTTCCAAAATTAATACAACACCTTACAACATCACCTTGATGAGCACCACACTCTTCTACAACACCACCTTTGAGATTACCACAATCTCTCTTGAAGATTACCACAATCTCCAACGGCACCTTGTGAAGATTACCACAATCTTCAACCTTGAAGAATACCAAATTATTCAATACCTCAAGAGCACCACACTCTTGAAACACCTATCACCTAGATCACCCAAGTGTATTCTTTCCACAAGAATACTCACAAGGATGTCTTGTGTTGAATGATGACAAAAATCAAGATTACAACTCAATAATGAATATTACAATTTGAGTGCAAGTGTAATCAAGAAATAAAGCCTAGACCTCAAGATGAAAAGTGAAATACTTAGGCTATAAATACAACAAGAGTGTTGAATATGAAAGCTTGGAAATTTGCAGATTTCTTGTTGTGAATTTGCTTGTATTGTTATATCTTGTGTCTTCAATTTATCCTCTATTTATAGGAGAGTCTTCACCAACATAGGCTCCCAACATAGGCTCCTTCTTCTTCACTTTTGTCTACAAAAAGAGGATCACAAGATGTTGAAATATTGTACAAAATTGAAAAGCAAATCTTGATGTCAAGGAGTTCAACGGTACAAATTTTGCTGTCAAAAGATTTCACAGCGCGATCGGTCGCTCTGTATAAGATTTCGAACGTTTGAATGAAAATAGTGTGATCCAGGTAGGGGTTGCAGGGGGGTGCGACCGGTCAAGGTGGGGTGTGACCGGTCGCCCTAGGGTGCGACCGGTCGACCTCACCCTTGACCGGTCCCCCTCCTTCTTTTTTCACAGAATTTGTTTCATTTCGTTCGCTTTCATTTTTTCAACTCTTGGCACGGCCGACGATATAGGGCGGTCGGCCGACCTCCAATATTAAATGTTGTCCGATTTTTATCAAAAATAAACTTCAAGAAATACTCCAAAAAATTAGTAAAAAACATTTTAAATCACTTGGGAGTATTTTGACAACATTTATAAACATAGTTTTGGTGTAAAACCAATTTAAACAAGACCATCAAAAGTGTTGTCCATTTTTATCAAAAATAAATACTAAGAAATACTCCAAAAATTAGAAAAAACATTTTAAATCATTTAGGAGTATTTGGACAACATTTATTATCATTGTTTTGGTATAAAAACTCATTTAAACATAATCATCAAAATCTTGATAAAAACATTTATCTAACAACACCTCTGGTATCATCTTTTGAATCAACTTGATGTTCAGCTCCATTCTTTGAAGGTGTGGCCTGAGGTGACATCTCACCTCTGGTAACATCCTGTGAATCAATCAAAATAGAAACATGTTTCTCCACAATTACAGAATCAAGCAAATCTGCAAACTCTTCTTTTGATTTATTTCCCAATCTTTTTATGACCTCATGATGACATGTCTGATTCTTGTTAAGTAAATAACAGTTATCTGTTGATCTAGTGCCAACCATGACACAGTTATTATTGTTGTCAAAAACTGAACAAGAATCTTTTTCAAACTTCACATGCAAGTCATCATCACACAATTGACTTATGCTAATTAAATTAGCAAGAAGTCCTTCGACATGAAAAACATTTTTGAGTTTAGGAAGATCTTTGACATTAAGAGTTCCTTTACCAATTATCTTTCCTTTTGCACCACCACCAAATTTCACTCTTCCACCTTCACACACTTCATAATCAGTTAAATGTGACTTAATACCTGTCATATGACGTGAGCAACCACTATCCAAATACCAAGTACCATCAATATTAGAGCCCAATGGTGTGTGCGCAATATGACAAGATAAATCATTGTCATTACAACTCAACCTGGAAGTGTTACTTTAAATATCAGCATTTTTTCTTGAGGTGTTGTCTTGTGTGTGACGTGTCACTTTAGGCAACACTCGACCATTTTGTCTATCTTTCTTCAGTTTGAAACAGAAAGGTCGAATATGGCCAGGGGCAAAACAATAGTGACAAACATATTTACGTTTGGTTTTCGAATGTTTTGAGGAAATTTTTTCAGATTTGCAAGAATCAGCTTTTAAGAAAAAAAATTCAGATTTTTCAATATTTCTTTTTCCTTTAGCTGAAACAGGTGTCTTACTCTTTTTGTGTAAATTTGACGAAGTGTTTTTATTGTAACCCAAACCAGTCCTATCAATTCTAGCTTTTTGAAAAATATCATCAATAACCGTAGAGCTAGAATCAAACTCACTTACAATCTTTTGGAGGCTTCCAAGTTCAGATTTTACCTTGTCAAGTTCTTTATCCTCTCTGATCAAAATAACTTCCAATCTACTTACTGAACTTTTTAGCCCTTCATTCTCCTTGGTAAGTTCTTCATTGATATGACCGATTTTGAGCCACCTTTCATATAGTTCTTCATACATGATTTTTAAATCATCATAACTTTTAGCCTCATCATTAGAAGAACTATTAGAATGTTGTCCTGCATCAACAAAGCGAGAAGTGTTGCAACAGATAATATGTTCATATCCAGAATCTGAATACCTGTCAGGTGTTGTCTGAGATGTCGTCACACTTCAGGAAACACTTCTGGAATTCTCAGGATTCTGCTGCATCGTCTCACAGAAAGAAATCAAGCCCTTATAATTTTTCTCTTCATCCACATTTTCATCATTGAACTTAGGTGGATTAGAGTATTCAAAATTGAAATGTTCATTGGGCTTGGGAGCCTTATTGTTGAATGGAGTTTTGGTGTTGTTGCCCATGTTTATTTCCTTGATAAGGTGATGCATTGCAGTGTTGGCATCAGTTTGGGCGTCACCATGTATCTCACCAGCTTGTGACTGAAAAGCCAAGCTTTTCTCTTTATTGCATGTCCAATGCTCCATTTGTTGAGCTAAATGACTCGAATAGTTGCAGGATACCGATAAGCTCATCAATCGAAGAGAATTAGTAAAAATCTTGCTTACAAATCTTTTTGTTATATAAATTTGAACACTGTAAAAACACACAGGATCACACTTAGTAGCGTCAAATGTAGGCTCTTGATGCCAATTGAAAGAATTTTAAGGGGGTGAATTCTGAAGTTGCAGTGAGTGTTGTGCAGAGTGTTTCCAACACTTAAGATAACATAGCGGAAGACTTTATGGCAAAAACACAAAGCATAATAATATGATGAAAGACTGAATTTAGCAAGATGGAAATGAACACAATATTTTGGTTTTTGCACAAGTATATAAAAATATACTTGTGCGGTAGCCTTAGGCCAAAAATTCACTAAGTGAAATGTGTACAAATACAAGTAAAAAACAAGACAAAAGCTCCCCTTTTGATCTTGCTCCAAAAATTACATTCACTGTAAATGAGAGATTCCTCAGATTCAATCTATATAGCTCTCCACTACAAAAGAAAGGCTCTCTCGAAAATCACAAGAAAAATAAGTTCTAAGGAAGGTGTTGTCAAGTGTGACGTCACACTTCTGAACTCACTTTACACCTTCCAGCAAACTGAAATTGGACTGACTCTTTTTATGTCCTTAAGCTCTCAACAATGGCTCTCCGTTTTTACAACCTTTGGTCAGCTTATATACATGTAGAAGACATCCTTCCACCTGTAAAACACATCCAAAAAGATAGTACTAACACAACAAATGTTAATGGGTTAGTAGGTTAGCACATGGATAGTATGTTAGCACATTGGTTAGTGGAATGTACAAGATAAAGAGATAAACATGTGTTATGGGTTAGAACATGGGATATGGGTTAGTGGAATGTACAAGATAAAAAGATAAACAAGAGTTAGGGGTTAGAATATGGGATATGGGTTAGTGGAATGTACAAGATAAAGAGATAAATAAGAGTTAGGGGTTAGAACATGGGATATATGTTAGTTGAATTAATAAATTGTTAAGTGGAAGCATGGTCATAAAGGCAAAAAATAAATATGGTTGAAATATAGAATTTCAACACCAACAGTCAAAACGTGTGATGCTTTGGAGGTGAACATATCGAGCAAATTAAGCCAAAATGATTTTTGTAATGTTTGATTTCTGAAAAAGAAATTGGCCAAACTATGGGTTTTATCACATTTCTATCACCTAACCTTCCGAACTCATCGGTCTTATAGATATTTTGTATTTATAAACCAACAGGCAACAACTTACAACCTATTTTCTCTCTATTCTTTCGTAAATCTTGTTTGCTCAACCTCAAATCCTTCAAAAGTTTGGGATGAATCTTGTGCTTTAGTGTAGTGGCAGACGTAGGAATTGAGACGTGGAAGAACCTAATTTTAAAGACATATAGAAAGAATTTTTCCCAAAATTTTCGAGGGCAAATGTAATTTTTCCTTAGTTATAGACTAAATAACATATAAATTAAAGAGAAAAAATAAATTTTAGAAAATGTTACCCCCATTTGCCCCTTGGTTCCGCCACTGCTCCAATAGTAGAGACTTATATTGTTAGTGTGATTGACCCGATTCAATCCCTATACGAGTGCGTGTGTCACCTCTACTACTATTCCTATTGTACTAAAAAAAATCCGTCAAAAGTTTGCCTGAAATAGAAGTGATGTCAACTTATGTATCTAATACAAGTCCAAAAGTAAATTTTGTGAAATTTATAAATTGGCAATTATATACCCCCTCAAAAAGAGATGGGGAGAGGCATTATTTGGTCAAAAAGAATTTTCGTGACATTGTTTGTGGACAATGTGTAATTGTTGTGCATCTGTGTGTCAGTGTGTGTCCATTGGGGGACCAGTCATGAAATATAGTTTGGCAATTCTATAAATTTTATTTTGGACTCTTCCTTGTTTAGGCACCTCTTTTATGGCACAAAGGTTATGCAGTTGCCTAACTGCTATCAAGTTCTTGACTTTGTTTAAGTTACTTAAAAAAAAAAAAATCATTTTGCATGATATACATAATACTATTTTTAATATAATTTGCATGAAAATTATTTGATCAAGTTCATTTAATTAAAAAATAAATCTAATCTAATTTTTTCACGTCAAACTCATCAAACGAAACGCAATTTCTCTCTCTAAAACCGGCAAACGCATCCATCACGAAACTTCTTCTTATTTCCTGTTTCTGTCGAAATTGCAACCGGTCCAGGCCCAGATCTGGCCGTGCCAGGCCGGCGGGGCGGTGAAAACGACGGATTGGGTTGGTTTTAGAGCAAAATCGCCGCCGCTGAAATTGTTAGGTGTTATTCCGGGATAGATTGTCTCCTTGCATTTATTTGTGATGGTAAATTTTGTGCATTTGGATAATCTAAGACAACACAAAGAAAGCAGAAAAGATAATCATAAAAGAAACGGGGAGACGGCTGTGATTGAGATTTTACGGAAGTACGAACTAAAGGCAGGAGCCTGTTGGAGTATTATTTTTTTATAATTAATCACGTCAAATGTTGAAGGTCTTGTCCTCTGACAAGTATGTTTGTTCTTGTTTTTCTAACAAGTCTGTGATCTTTAGTTTTGTTTTGTTGTCTCACTTATTTCGCTTTTAGTGTGTTTTCTTCTTTTTTTTTTCCTTTCGTTCTTTGTGATCATGGCGGATGTCAACCAAACTATAGTAATAGGGTTATGGAACTTCATTGCTGCTAAACATGATTGTTGTACTGGGCATATGGTGGCTGAAATGGCTGAAGCAATAGGGATAAGAGAGGCTTTGAGTTGGTTGAAAGATTGTTGGAGTAATGCTAATGTATTTTTGGAGACGAATTCGCTTTTGGTGATCAAATCATTAAGAGGCAAATTAATGGACAACTCGTATTTTTCGGATATTTTCATGAAGTGTAGGAATTTGTTGGAGTACCTTCCAAATGTGACTTGCTCTTTTATTAAGAGATCAGCGAATAGTGTTGCTCATGTGTTAGCTAGAGCATCGTATTCTATGTCTGGTGTCAAAGAGTGGCGAGATGATCCTCCCCTCTTTATCAGTAATGAATCGCAGTTTGATATGCTTTATTAATGAAAATTCTCCTTTTTGTTTTCAAAAAAAAAAATCTAATTATATTAGATTAGTGATGGGAGTTTATATTTCTTTATATATTTATTTTTGAGAATGCACTAGATTATACAACCGTCGCAATCAATCTAATGTGCATTTATGTTGTATTCGAACCAAATTAAACTTAGATAATAATTTTCAGAAAATACAACAAATACGAAAAAGAAAAGAAAAATAAAGCTTAACTGCAAAATTGGTCCCCTAATTATAAGGCTAGCAATTTTTGTCCTGTAAATATTTTAGGTAGCAATTTTGTTCCCATAAATTTTAATTATGTGCAATTTTGATTCCATAAGTTTTTGTGCAGTTTTGGTGGTACAAGTTCTGATTTTGAGTGATTTTGTTTCCAACTAGGGGTTCAATATTTTATTTGTTTCCACAATACACATGTCTTTCAGCCAAAATACCTAACATACCTATGACCGTTAAAATTTACAGAACTATAATTACTATTTTTACTAAAGGGTAAATTGTAATGGATCGAAATTGCCATGTCAAGCAGATTATAGGACTGAAATTGCAATCTATCCGGAAAATAGATACTCCATCCGTCCAATTGTGTTACGTTTTCTTAATATGTGTGAAATACACTAATTGTCTATTTTAGTGGGACGGATGGAGTATAATACAGCTAGATATTCCAGAAATGGTCGGTTGTTCTCAACTCGTAAAAATTAATCTAGCTAGTGTAGAATTAATAGTAGGATGGTGTTCCAACAAAAAATTTTAATTAACAGCTAGATATTAATGTTTTGGGCGTCGAGAAAATTAATTAACAAGCTTTTAATTTTGTCTTCTTTGAGTCTCTTTTTCTTCAATTTGTCCAAACTCCACACTAAAGCAGAGACGACATGAAGAAGAACAAAGGGTCCAGGGAAGAGTGGATACACTTTCAATTGAAGATTTCTGAAACGGCTTCTCACAAGAGTACATTTTCATTCTTTTAACCAAACTACAACAAGAAATATATTTCAAATAGAATTCTTATTTCTGTTTTAATATTTTATTTTATATACTTACTGATTTACAAAGGTAAATCTTTGTAAATCAGATGTACCTAGGGTTCCAAAGAGTAAGGTAGGTACTTTGTTCGAGGGTAACTGACCTAAGATCTCAAAGAGCGAGGTGAGGTACTTTGTTCGAGGATACCTAAAACAGAGTACATGTTAGGCTAGCTGGGGGTAAGGTCCTCTGATGCCTAAGTCAGAATCATGTAATTGAGGTAATTAGAAAGCTAAAGAGCGAGATAATTTAGAATAATGACAAGTTACCTTTTACCTTGATCTTCGTGTCGTATTTATAGTAATATTCACCGTGAAATGCAGATCATCGTACACATGGAGCTTCATCGACGGTGAAGAGCTCGTGGGCAACCCGACCTGAACTTTCGGGTCGGTCCGGTACCCATATAAAAAAATCGCGGATCCTGGGGACATCTTGGTAACTTCTGGCGAGGGCGAGATCAGAATGGTAATTTTGACCTAGACGCGAATAATATAATAACTTCAATATCACTTACTTTCTCAGTATATGCGATTATTTATATGGAACACAAGACAAAACAATAATTAGAGTAAAAAAAAACCACCATCGTAACTACAAAAAAACTTCCAATTTACCGAGAGAAATAATTGTCACTAAAATTTTACAAAACGACAAAATCAAAAATGTTTTTCCCCCAAAATATGTCTATTAATTATCGACAAATCATCAACAGTCTTTCAGAAAAATTATAAGTATTAACCAACAGTTTTAGATTTTGTCGTTATATATTTACCTACAACAATTTTACCCACAGTTGTTGTTTGGTGGAATTCTGTCGCATCTGCAGTTCCGAATAATTTTTTAATACGTACCTACATATTTTTTGTAGATAAATAATTTTATTTTTTGTAGTGTGTTTAGTTACATTGAAAAGGATCGAGCCGTTCCAAGCAGGATCCATTAAATTAAATGGGGGGAAATTAATTCTTTTCTATGATCTTTTTTTTAATTTTTTAGAGTGGTAAAATAATAAAACTTAGTAAATTTTTATAGAAAATTTACACTAAATCTTCAAATTTTATGTAGTAAAAGAAAGTGATTGCCTGTCACGGCTCGAAACAGCATCTACAGGAGCATCTGTTCACTTTACACGCTTTAGATATACTATAAATTGGATTAAAATTTTATGTTCCAATTTTCCTATTTCACTCTTATTCCACCATAAACCTGTATTATAGAGATTTAGTAAAAATTCATCTACCCCTGTCCGTAACAATACTGGAAAGGGAAAATTCATACTCTATATATATAGACTATAGTGTAGATTTTTAGGTGAGTAATAAATTTGAGGCGTCGCCGTCCCAACTTTGAGTAGTCAAATATCACATTAAAACCAGATAAAATTTGAAAGCTCTATAATCAAGCATTGTTAGGTTATGCAATCACTGGTGCAAGCCCATCTTGATCTTTGATTCATCACGGGACAAAGCGGGACATTGGTTTGATGTGGTATCACTCTCGACTTAGTAGTAGTCTATATAGCTAAATTCAGGTTGTTGAGTGAGTTATTACATGCTTCACAAAAAGTCGTTAGAGGGTGTGAAGAGTTGACCCAGTGAAGACTTTCCGACATCTAAGTCAATTTCAGAATAAATAAGAAAAAGTCAAAGCACTTGAGACTTGAGAGCAATTGAGTTAGGGGTGACCAAATCGAACTGAAACCGAGTTCCAAATTAGAACCGGAACCATAGTCAATGGTTACGGGAACCGTTGACCTGAACCGTGTAGGCCGGTTCTTGTTCTGGTTCCTTGGTCTAAAAAACCATGGAACCGGCGGTCTTAATCGTCGGTTAAAACCGGCAGTGGAACTGTGGTGGAACCGGTGGTTAAAACCGTCTGTTTCAAGGTTAAAACCAACATTTTTTATTTTTTTTGGTAAAAATATGTTAGAAGAAATGTTAAATGTTTATTATGATATTTTATATTTGTAACTATATGAGACACGTTTTAAGCGGACTACGTGAACTTTGATTCTTCTATACTCTAATAATATATATAGACAGTTTAATATTATTATTAATTTAAGTACAAAACTTAATTGAATATTAAATCCAAATCATTTTCTTTCTTTTCCCCTTTTTTGTAATTGAAATTGATAAACCATTTTCAAAAAATTAAAAAATTATCAAAAGATAAACAAACGGTTTGGTTAAAATCGGAACCGTGAGGCAATGGTTCCGATTCCTCCAAAATGAGGAATCGGAATCGGCGGTTTCGGAACCGTCAGTTCCAGAACCATGGTCACCCCTAAATTGAGTACTAGATGAATTGCGTACCTTTTAGTGATGTGGATTTGAATTATTTATAGATCCAAATAGATGGGTATTCGTTATCCTTTTGGCCTTATGGACTTAATTAGGTATGTTTATCCAAATTAAATAAATGGCATTTACTACAATTAATTATGTTGGACTTTGATTTAATCCAGAATGTTGGCTTACCTTAATTATAGCCCATCAGACATCAGGGGCTGTTTTCATAAACTTTTGGATATTTGGTAATAAACTGAAGATGTAATCTAATTTGGGATAATTATTAAAAAAAACTACCTATCCTGAGGTTTGGTTAATTATTTAAAAACAAATATTTGAAAATTATAAAATAAAAAAATACCTTGATGTTTGATTTTGTGTTAAATATTATAAGGGAGTAATTGTAATAATAATCTTACGAATGTAAACGGGGCGTTTGAAATGATTTTGCTTATGATTTGGGTAAAGTGTAATACTTGATAAAACCTCACGCGGTTTTGTAATTTTAAAAATATTTGGGTTTTTTGTAATTAAACCAGACCTCAAGGCTATTTTTGTAATTACCCCATTTAATTTTACAGAACACCCAGTTATTAAAGCATTTTTTAGCAGAAAAATAATCTGAAGTCTGCACCACTGCCCATACTTAATTTTATATCCCTTCATTGAACAAAGAAAATCACTCATATTCCAATTTTAATGTAGCTTGCAAAATATCTTCACCTATTATTGGCAGAGAACACGGACTTCAAGAATAATATGCTTTCCGGATAAATTTATTGGCATTTATCAAAGATGTACTTGAGTTGATATGAAAACGAAATATACAAGAAGCCATGTGATTATGTAATTTGGCACCATAACATAAGAAAAGACCTGCCTTCCGCTCAATCTCCATATCTTTGGTTGAAATAAACCATTCTAGAACTTAAATTTGGAATTCTATGAGCTTGTAATATAAAAAGCAGGTTGATGACAATAACAATTTTTGCATGTGATGCTCGTCTGATTTTTTTTTATTTTAACTTTTTATTTAGATTGCTTGTGTTTTATTCAGATTTTTTTCTTTTTTTTTTCTTTATAACGAGATTCCATGTTAGAATGCACGATGGCTTCCAAGTCCCTAATATCCTAAACTACCGCGCACAATGTGTCATCCCTCAAGTGATTGCTTCATGTTGGACTCATCTCTATCCAGTCGGAGGCTCCCCACACTGCCGCTTAAAGCACTCAATATTAATTATTCCACCATTGTGCTCCGGGGGGATCGAACCCTTGACCTCTCCAAAGAGAGACCAAGAATTACATCACCTTGACCAATTGGTCAAGGATCATTGAATTGTTTTATTTAGATTAGCTTGTATTTTAGATGGAGGAAGTAGGTATACTTTACAAGAATATTAGATTTAGAAGATATTTAAGAGCTTATAAATTCTCAAAAACTATTTGATAAAGTTTTTTATAATAAGATCGTATATGCTCCCAAAAATAAGCTCTGTTTAAAAAAGTGAGTTATTCCACCTTATTTTTAAAATAAGATCTTATTTTAATAATTTCCTTTCACTTTGACTATTTTAATTACAGAATGACATTACTATCTTTTAAGTTATTTCATCTTTATTTTATACAAACACTTCAATTACTTATTAAAATAAGATCTTATATGTTTTAGCTTATACGTTATTTTAAATAAGCTTAGCCAAATACTCTCTTAGCCTCCAAATACAGTAGACTCATAGCAACCCAATGGAAGAGTTATTGCCAGCTTACACAATACACTGCTATGAGATCTTTGATCATGACTTTGAGTCATGTAGAAGGGAGTTGGAAAACCAACTAATATCCATCTTTTAAAAAAAGTGCGGACTGAGGTTGGATCAGCCCAGGCCCAATTCAACCGAAGGTCTTTTCGGCCCAATTTGGGCTTGAAGCTGTTTGAGATGGGCTGAATAGTGTTTCGGAATCGTAGGATCAGCTAGCTGGTCAAGTATCCCGATATTAGTGGGTCGATCCCAAACGGGACCCGGCTTCTTAGGCTGGGGCCTAGTTTTTTTCTTTTCTATTTTTGAAATATAACTATCTTGAAATTTATAATTTATTCTAAAGTTCGATTTGTAATTTTATTTAATTATCTAATTTATCATAATGTTTTAGAGTTATTTGAAGTTTTACTTAGAATTTTCATTTGATTGTTTGTAACATCATAATTATGGTTTTATTTGATTATTATTAAGGGCAAAATACAATAACACTCTCGAACTTAAATTTCAACGCCTCATTTACTCTCCTCAACTTGTCAATGTAACATTTACCCCCTTAATCAAAATAAAATTTAATGTATGGACAAAATTGCCCTTATTAACAATTAGTTTTAGCATGTTGTAATAATTGTACCTCAATTTTTTATTTTTATTTAAATTACTTTTTTAGAAAACGCTTAGTAACTTAAATAATTCAAATATTACAAATATTTAATAATAGATGGTATAAAAAATATACAAAAATACTGAAGTTACAAATTATTTTGATTATTTGAGTTTAATGTAAAAATAACTTTCAATTTAATTTTAAACTCTTCCAAATAATATGAATAAATAATTTTTGTATACTAAATATATATACAATCATGTTCTTTCAAATTATTGATAATTTATATTTCTGATATACTTATATATGTAATAATTTGGTAAGAAATAAGAAATAAAACATATTTTCTTTGGTAATACTTAAATATTTTAAATAATTTTTGCTCAAATAACAAAATTTAATGTCTAAGATAGTTTAAAGAACTTATTTGGTGTGTTTTCAGTTCATTTCATTAATAATATCGATTATTCGTTAAAAATGATAATTTATTAATGCTTTGTTTTGTACTATCAATCATATTGAATAAACAAGAAATATATGAAGAAGTGTGGAATATATAACAGAAATAAGTTTAAGAAAATATATTTATTCATATGTTTATAGTATTGAAAGTTTATTTAAATTAAATAGTTAATACTTTGTGTATTTTTCATTCATCTTTCATATTTAATTTTTTGTGAATTTATTGTACACTACTTTAGGTTTTTAAAGTTTAAATTGCTTGAGATACAATTAAAAAAATCACTTTTTGAATTTATTAAGAATGTAAATCAAATAGCGCACAAAATATCCAAAATTTACTAAAAATTATGTAGTTTTATTTTTATCAAAGGTAGTTTTGTCTATAAATTATTAAATTTGATTGAGGGGAGTAAGTGTTATATTTGCAAGTTTAGGGGTAAATAAACATATGACCAAGTTCATGAGGTGTTATTGTATTTTATCGTATTATTAATTAGAGCCGCTACAAGCCTACAATGTCGTTGGATGGGTAAATTTGAGCCTAAATAGTAATTTTCATTGTAATCAATCTCAATCCGAAATAGTCCACTACAAAATAAATACCTACAATAGTTCATTTGTCAAATTTAAAAATTATTGGTGATTCATTGGTAATTAGTCGGTATAATTTGTGGCAAAATGATACTTTTTATTTTGTTGGTATTTTATAGGTAATTGTAAACTTTAGTGACATTATCGTTTTTACAGTAAATTCGATAGTAAATCGAAAGTTTTTTTTTTTTTTTTTTTGTAGTGGTCCACTTGACTTGTTAAGATATGAAAACTAATATATCAAAATTGCATAAATATTTACATACATTTTTTTAAGAGGGAGTATCCTGTTAGACGGTCTAACGGTTAGACAGATCCAGTCTAATCGATCTACCCGACCCGCGACCCAATGACCCAGCAGAATATTAATACTTTTTAAACAACATACTATTACTTTTTAGTAGGACTATTGATATGTTTTATTATAAAAACTAATACTTTTCAAGGGAATTACTGAAAAATTTCAAGTGAAAACTAATATTGTTTCAGAAGAACTACTAATACGTTTCACGGGGAATACTAATATTTTGACGGAAAAAATTAATATTTTTAGGGGTTATTAAATATTTTCAATTGAACTACGTAATAATAGGGATATAAACGAATCAAATCGAGTCGAATATCAAGATATTGTATTCGTATTCGGCTAATATAGAGAATACTTTTATTCATATTTTTTTAATACTTGAATACAAAAATCGATTTTTATTCTTATTTGATAATATATATGAATATATATATGGACCTATATTTTTTTTCTTTTCCGACAATATCTAATAAGATTACAACAATAATTTAAATCTAAATATTTGTTCACCTATGATCTCTTAAGATGATTCATCTATTCTTTTATTTCTTTCTTTTACTTGTAACTGTATATGGGTTTAAATTATATCTGGGCTTGCTAATTGTATATGAGATTACTAGTTTTTTATAAATAAATATATGGTTTATTGTATATTAATCTATATTATGTAAATATAGTATATATATAACATTATTCGAATATTTTTTCGAATACTCGAATCGATTATAATGATATTATATTCATATGCGCATATTATACGAATCGGAATAAATATTCTTATTTAGATTCGTATTCTCACTTTTCAAATTCGAATGTCAATTTATGAATTCGAATAACGAATCGAATAAAAAAGATTTGCTTATTTTACATCCCTACATAATGATACTTTTCAGATGAACTACTAATACTTTTCAGATGAATACCTAATACTTTTCAGCCGTCTCGTGGTATTATATCACTGTCAAATATTACAAAAATTAATACTTTCAAGTGAACTACGTGCTTAATACTTTCTGATGGACCGCTAATACTTTTTTGATTGATTATTCTGGTCCTCGCTAATAAAATAAAAACATCACAGGACGAGTTTTGGGACCCGTCTAACAAATTTTGGTCCGTTAGACCATTTGACAAGAGTTTTTGTTTTTTTTTTTTTTAAATGACACTGATGAGTACCTATTATTGGGGGTCTCACGAGAGTATCTCATACAAATATTTTCCAAGTTATATTTGGTTTCGACTACCAAATGCTGTGGATTTCACTCGCTGGGTGAGAGGATGACCAGAGACCGAAATGCCAAATGTTAGTGGAAAAGAAAAGGGCAAAGATAAAGATAAATTTGGACATTATGAGGAGGTCAAGATTTAACTCTTCGAGTGAGTGCAAGTGTGCAACCACCACAAAAGAGGTTAAAATTCCTAGAAGAACACAAAGGACACCCCAACAAACAAAAAGGCAAAGAGGGAATATGAATGAACCATAACATTGAGTGGTAAGTGGTCTGCACCATTGCTTTGAAAGATATCATGGATTTGAACTATATTTGTGGTAATAACTCGTGAATCAATTATTTATAAGGGTAAAAAACTTTGCCATCTATGATAGATTTTTGAATTTTGGAGCTAAAGTTTTTTTAATATAGTTAGCCATTTGAATTGTATGATTTTTTTTTTATTTTGCCATCTGGCACTTGTAACTTTTTGTCGTGATTATGTCATATTCATTACACGCTACTTGTTTGTGCACTTTTTGATTAATTCCAGATTATTATATGTGCAATATGGTAACCTATCTAACTTTTCAGGCTTAACAATCGGAATAGAGCGCATCAAACAACCTAGAATGACCAAACTGTACACAAACAAGAGGCAACATGCATGTGACATACTTCCGGCGAAAAATTTGTTGATCTCAATGGCAAAGTGCAAAAATCCGTCTTGTTCGGATGACAAAGCAAAGTGTAACGAAAAAATCTCCGAAAAGTATCTTGAATCATCATACATTTGTATGGCAAAGTGTCCCCCCTTATTTATACGATGTCGAGGCTTTATTTTTGCTATAATTCTAGTAGGTTCTTCATAAGTATCTTATTTCGTAAACAATATCCCTTGTTTCATTCTTTGCTTCATAAATATTTCAACACACTAGATGATGCGACATATACAAATAACGACATTATTATACATCAGACATTCCATTATGTTGCATGTGTTGGTAAAACAAAGAATAAAACACGAAATCTGAATATCCTTTTTTGATAATAGTGTAGTACTATTTTACCATACACTCCTATAACAACACCCAAAAGGACGTTACTATATTATGATCATGTATATTTGTGTTCTGTGGTCGAAGTTTGTGCTTTCAAGACAATTGACTTAGATTTAATCTCATATGAGTGCGGGTGTTCCCTCATCTATTGGCTATTGTACCCCAAAAGAAAAATGTTCGGATCATCTCTCTAAGTTTATGTCGACAACAACACACACAAGAAAAAGGCAATTAAAATTATGAAAAGTTTGCACTATGTACTGTTCAAATATTTGAGAGCCATCAAATCACTAAATAGTTGTTTGGACTGTCATCCATTGCCACTCCCTTGTAACAAAAACCCTTTTCCCTCTAGCATTTGCACCCACTTTCCCTTACACGACATGACAAAATTCTCTCCATGCGATCATGCCATCATCCCACACATTCTCTTTCTTTTTTTTTCCTCGGGAAAAAAGAGAAAAAAAGAAAAAAGGAAAGTAAAAAAGGGATTTCCACTCTAGGACATAAAGTCATGAGCTAAATGTCCAGAAAAGATGCTAATCTAAATCTAACTGGCAATAAATTTCAATCAAGGCAATCATTGCTACAACAAATTAATTCACTTTATTTAATTTTGTCATATAATTTTGACAAAGGGTCAGTGGTAATAGCATATATATCCACCGATCCTTTTCCATCAACTTCCAAGGTTAAAAAGGTTTCCTAGCAAAACGAAAACTAGCTAGGTGTAGAAATATTAAAAGTCATTGGGAAAAGTGGCCGAATTTGACATTTTGCTGTACTGCCAAATGCCAAAAATGTATGAGCCTTTGTACAAAATGTTTGGGGTAATTATAAAACTTATCCAGAAGTTTAGTCTAATTAGAAAAAAATTAATTATATTTCAAAATATTATCGAATACACATTTGGCATTTCTTTTATAAATTGTACAGTCAAGATGGGTATTTGTTAAGTAAATATAAACATGTGTTTGTAAACCATTTAAGGGGTACCGTATTTGTAATTACAAAAAATAATAGTTAGAATTTTCTGTAATTAAACTAATAAATCTCATGGTACTTTTTGTAATTCTCTAAATTATTTAGTGTGACTGCCTTTTTTTTGCCCATTTTGCCTTACAGTGGGATATTGCATTATTCCACCTGTCAATTTTCATATCATGATACATATTTAAAAAGATATATTAAATAACTATAATCTCTTGACAAAAAATTTTAATGATTTATGTTTGTCACTTATCATATGATTCTTACTTCCTAATGCATACATGATTCTTAACTCTCATAGTAGAAGAAAAAATCTTCAATGAAAAAAATATGTTAAAAATCAAGTTAAAAGATATATGAATTTTAAATTTGTTTGGTTCGGGGGTAAACCGGCCAATTAGCTGATGGGACGAAGAAAATCGATGACTTGTTGATGCCGGACAAAGAAACAAATAATCATTTTCAATAATTTTTTCTATTACTCTCCCTCTCATTTCTCAGGAAAAAAAATGAGGCAAATAAGTTATTTCCAGTTCCAAAATATTTAAGTTTTCAAATTCTACCAAACACAAAAAGTGTTTAAAATTAAAAACTAAAAGAGGAGAATTTTGGTGCACACGAGTGAATCTGTGAATGCACCAGTTTGAATATACCAATAATTATTATGTAATATCTTTTGAAAATTCAAAGAGGAAGGGCATCATGTTTGCGTGCACATGATCTGCTGCTTTTGAATGGCATTTGATTAGGCCGTACCACTCACCCCACTTCTCTATCTTCAATTTGCATGATGTATATGGGTGCAAATCGGGACGAAGAGACACGTGTACAATTATGATACTATTTTGTATGTATGTGTCATTCATCCGATGCAATGGAACAAGGAGTGGAAGAGAGAAGTGGAACACGAAATCTCAATCCGAGACGATCGACCAGCATGTGTATGTATGTACCATTATATTTCAGAAAAATAAATTAATAAACAATATAATCGACTAATTTATTATTTATACAAATGTTGTATAAAAGATTCAATTACCCACGTGAATATGATACGATGGATTGTGTGATAATCAAAATACATATAGAACTTGATGCTACATGAAGACGCCCAAATATGAAATATTATATAATTATAAGTATATTCTATTGTCAGATATAAAGATCAGGACTTACACTAAGTCACTAACTAATTAGATTTACATGCAATTTACATCGATTGTCAATATTTTGAACGAGTGAAATTGATATATATCTTGGAGTGGCTCGAGTAGTGACTGTATGTCGAATATTAAAGCTGAAATTCATTAGAATCAACACTGAAATTGTGAACCAAAATGGATAAATATCAACACCTATTCTCAATCAAACTTCAACAATGGGGAAATATGGAAAAGATATATAAGAGGGAATGTTGTTATGGGCCTATGGACACGTGGAAATGATGGGAATGTCTTGTTCTGGTAATGATGGTTTTCCACCGTTTCTTCCACTGTGTGGGCCCAATATTTTTTTATCATGCCATCCAACTTTTTGTTTGACCAAACAATTAACCCCGTCAAATCACACCCTTTTATTACTACTAGTCTACTACTACTAAATTACTAATATTACTGTTATTCTCCGCTAAAAGTTCCTTCGCAAAGCCGAGGTGCGTGGGATGAAATGAATTTTAAATCTATCTTATGTACTAAAAGAAAAAATAAAATTAAAATAAAATTAATACGTGTCATCACCTGATTAATTTTGGATATTTGTTAACTTTTCATCTTTTTAATTCCACATGTCGTCTTCGTATTTATCTATGTGCCAATTATATATATAAAATTAAAAGATAATAAATTTAATCTAAATTCTAAAAGATAAAATATAATCTCACAAATAAGGATTTGCTCACAATTAGTTTGGAAAAATTGATTCTGGTCAAATCTATCCCAAGATATTTTTATTGGCAAAGACTTTATTAGTTCAGAATATATATTTTGAATTTAAAATATAAAAAATTTAAGAAATAACAAATAATCTAAAAATCAAGAATTCTATCTATACTATCTTTTAAATTTGTGACAGTAAAATTTTATTTTTGGATGAATCCCGTGTAACACATAGGTGTTATTCTAGTACCTTTAATATAATGGAATACGATCATTTGTTTCTGCTTTTGTACAAATACCTTTAATATTGGAGTAGTTTTCTCCCCTGTGTGGGAGTAAATTTTTCCTTGTTTTTTTTAGATAATTCAGATATAAGTAAATTTGCACTTTAAAAAAAAAAGACTAGGCTTCGTCTCGACATGGGAACAACCCTACTCCCTCTCTTTTTCGTCGTTGTGTGACAACTCCGCCAGGGTTGATCTTTGCTTGTGTCCATGACTGACTTAGACAATGCTCTCTTTCCTGAAATTTCTTCCCCACCCTTGCTACAATCGTCGCGTGTCATATCCGGCGGTACTGTCTACAATTCCTACCCCTACTCCTCCCACACACTTGCACGTCGGGGACTTTCAGACTATGCAATCTGTTTTCCCTCTATCTGCAAACCCTCATGGTTCAATTAGGGTTTCCGCTCCGAGTAGGGCTCCTGAATCAGGTCTTCCTGCTGCCCAAGTTTTACCGTCTACTACTGCTCCGTCTTACAAAGGAATGCTAAAACAAAAATCTAATATTGTGGCCACCATGCATGATGTCGCGGTTAGTCATCCGCTTACATACTGACGAAGAAAGGGAATCTCTATTCCTGCATATTAATGATGAAATCTATGACTCTAGACGTCAATTATGTGAACAATTGTTGATTGGAAATTTGGACGCACCCTTTATGTCAAAGGCTGTAAGCCACTGACTCTTCCTCAGTTGCATGATAAAATGAAAGCTCTTTTGTGTCTTAACTCTCCTTTTCGGATTATTTCTCTTGGCAAATGGTATTATAATATTCAATTTGGTCCTTGTCCCCAGCTTCCTTCCGCTTACAGCCTTGGACACCGATTTTTGACCCTGATAATACTACCACTTCGATAGCACAAATTTGGGTACGGATATTTGGATTAAGTTGGGAGTACTGGCATCCCGAGGTGTTGATGGGGATTGCCTGAGCCATTGGTTCACTTATCAAAATTAATGATATAATGTTGAACAGTTTCATGGGACATTTTACACGGGTCCTCGTCGACATTGACTTGAGCACTAATTTACCCGAAAATATGATGATTGAATGAACGGGTCATTTAGGATTCATTTTCTTCCATTACGAACGTCTCCTGGATTTTTGTTGCCATTGTCAAATCATTGCCTGTTTGGCAGCCTCCTGTCGGAAAATTTCAGATGGGCTATCGACTATTAGGAGTCGCAGCCGCTCTCAGAATCCCAAGCCCCCTCGTCATGCGGCTGGTATGCAACCCAAGAAGCCTGTCTTGGATCCCTCGGGTTCAGATGAGACTATCCAAGCTCGATCAGATGTTGTGGTTCAGAAGGTTGTTGAATTAGCTCATTCTCCACCATGGGCTAGTGCAATTATTCCTGCTTCTTCTAATCCGTTTGCCATTCTCGATGGGATGGACGGGGATAATCTTGATATTGCAAAGGTTATTTTCAGTAAACGGTGGGCGGACTATGCAGAGAAAGACCAACCTAGTGTTGAGGACCAACCTCCTACTGGGAAACCATTTGCTCTGGTCCAATCGCGAGTAGTTCAGATGGACAATGACGGATTTATGGTCGTCAATGGAAAATCAGCTAGTGATGGTAAAAATACCAGCACTTCACGCCCTCAACAAAACAACTCTACTCGCAATCCGTTTGATGCTCTACATGAAATAGATTGCAGTCAGAGTCTACCAACGACGTAAGATAATTCGCTAGCTATTGTGGTTTATTCCCATGTTGTTGAATCAAGTTTCAATCAAAATAGAGTGATGAAACGGCTTTGACTTCAACTCATGCTTCAACATCTCCAACATCCAGCTATCCTCTTAATTTTGATTTTCAAGTTGATGCAGACCAATTGGAAATTTTTAAGACCAAGGTAGGCGACTATTTAACTACTTCGTTTGTCTTTCACTCATGTGATTTCTCAGAAGCTACGAAGACTATGACAATTGCGGCTCGGGGATCTTAGGCCTACATTCCACGGGATACATCAGACCATCTAGACGATACTCGAGCACGTGCTATAAAAACAAATGACAATGTCATTCGAAAATCCTGTAAAAATAGGCATTGTTCATTTAAATTGCGTCGTTAAGTTATTTTTGTTATTTTTTTTCTTAAGTTTAACATTGTTTTCCCTTTGCTACCTGATCAGCTTGTGATCATGATTTTTTCCTTTCTTTTTATATATTTCTATTTATTTAAACAAAAAGTAAATTTGTACTTTTGTGGTCTCATTCGGAGTTTTTCATCAGTTTCTCAAAGATTGCAGATCATAAAGGAGTCTGGTGTGGATCGTCCAAATCTTGTTAGAAGTACAAACAAGTCACTCATCGAACCAAAAATTACAGTCCACTGAGTTTGATACGACGTTTTATGATCTATTGTATGTATTTAGTTTAGGTTTTTGTCTCTCTCCCCTCTTCCCTTTTTCGAAAGGCTTGAAATTATTTGGATTTTTCTCATTTGGCTGCAACATCTTGTATCTTGGTTGTTTCAAATTTATTAATGAAAAATAAAAGTAATTTTATTCTTGCCAAAAACATTTGCACCGCTATATAAAATTCAGGCTAATAAGATGTCTGAAAATTGCTAAACAATTATTTTGAAGACAATCGTACAATATTTCCTTGGCCTTAAAGATCAATATGGCAAACGGTGGATGGAACACAACTTTTTGGCTGATAAGTCCATAATTATAGCTTATGATATTTCACGTGCTACCCACATCTGATCAGTTTTTTTTTTTTTTTTTTTTTTTTTTGACTAAGAACCTGCGCTTACGCCTGACTACGCTTATGACGGAGGACAATGACTCCTCTCTCATTCGCCGCTAAGGTAAACGCGGGATGTGCACGCACGATTGGCGGTTTACGGCGGGTCTCACGACGTACAACCGAGATCCTCCAGGTAAAGAGAACAATTATGTTCGACCCCCAATCTACTAATAACGATCTCTCCCGAATCGAACCCACACGGATCTATTGAAGATGAGTTCCCACCAAATCTTCACCAAAGACGCATATGCCCGGGAGCAATTTGATGGAGCGGGGATATGAACCCCGACCTCCACCCCACAAACAATTTGATGGAGCGGGGATTTGAACCCCGACCTCCATCCCACAATCTTAGGGATGGCAATGGGTAGGATTCGGGTAGGATTCTATATCCTCCATCCTCATACCCATTTATTATATTCATATCCATACCCATACCCATACCGGGTATTCGGTTTTTCATACCCATCTCCATACCCATCGGACGATCGGGTATTCATACCCTACCCATACTCTCTTACCACTTACAATTGTATTTTTTTCAAATTTAAGTTATTTCTTTTTTAAAGAGAAATTTGAGTTATTTAAATAAAAATATAGATATTTACTAAATTCTTAAGGAAACAATAAGGAAAAAAAGAATACATATAAGAATTAGCGAACTATATATTATAAAAATATAGCAAAATATTAAAAATGATTAAACAAAAGTGTTAGTGGATTAGTAGATTTGATTGAGACTTGGGAAAAATCATTTTTCTTTAAATATAAATAAATAGAGTTGTATAAATAAAAAAATATATGTAAAATATTATAAATAAATATATATGTAGATATATTATATATATAATATTATTATTTAATCGGGTATCGGGTAGGGTATGGGTAGGATGTACCTAGACCCACCTCCATACCCATACCCGAAAATACCCATACCCACATACCCATTTATTTAATCGGGTACAAAACTACCCTCCATACCCTCCTCCATTAGGGTCGGGTATCGGATCCTCCGTCGGGTTCGGAGGAAATTGCCATCCCTAACAATTGCTTGTGGTGGCCAGGTGGGCTAAGCCACCTGGTTACATCTGATCAGTTCTAATTAAGCCTTATGATGGTATACAATGTACTTATAATCACCAAATAATTTCTCTCTCTTTCTCTATCTTTTTTTTGATCGGAATCTCTTTCTCTATCTAATTTTACATTTTCTTAAGGTCTTGTTTATTACATCACGAGAAAACGATTAAATACAGAAATTGACTTAGTTAATTACTCCCTCCGTCTCATAAAAATAGGCAAGTAGAACAATTCACACAGATTATGAAAACATAATAAATGTAATTGAGATTATAATTTTTTTTTCCATATTTTTCTTTTTTTTGCCCTTTCATTAAATGATGATATATCATTCAAAGTGAATTAAATAGGGGTAGTTTTGTCTATTATTATGTAATTAATACTTTAAATATGGAAACAAATTTATAATTTGGGACATACAAAAAAAGAAAAGATAGTCTATCTTTTTTGGACGTAGAGAGTAATTAACAATTGCATTATATACGACACATTCATTACGTCCTTTAAAACGGTTCAGATTTTGTGGAGTCTTTTCTCTTTGGCAAAATTGTCCTAATTGTTATTTTTTTTTTTGAGGGGAATCCTAATTGTTATTGAACTTGCGTTTGAATAATTTGATGAGGATTTTTTCTGGCAGTAATTATTGAGATTAGGGTATAGTCCATCAAGTGAACATATAACTGGAAAATTATATAAAAATCACTTTTCAATGATTTTTTTTTGTACACAGTTAAATAATTTATTTATTTATTCAGGATAGAAGGGGTATAATGTAAAAGAATTAGGGTTATTTATTTTTTAGTATATGGTCTATAGGCACTTTGTTAATTTGGTACCTGACATTTCCCAGTTACCAATTTAGTCCCCATATTTCACATTTTTCCATAAATTGGTACATATTCACTTTTAAGGACGAATGTGCCCCCAAGAAACATAAGTATATACTCAAAATAAATTTTTGAGTATAATTATTTAAATTACAAAATCAATAAAAAAATAATTTATTTAATTAATAAAAAATAAAAAGAATTTTCTAAAAATATTAATGAATTTTTAGAAAAAAATTAATTAATCGTAAAGAAAAAATAGTTTAGTTAACTAATTTGAAAAATTAAGATGAAAATTAAATAATTTAAAAATTAAAATTAAGATAGTAAATAAGAAAATTATAGCAATTTTTTTAGTAATATATTAATTTTTAATTAGTTTTTTTAATCAAATTTAAAAAAATAATTAATATATTTTTTACACGATTAAGGATTTAGTAATTTAATTTAAATAATAATAAGTTTTTTTTAATTAAATTTATTTTTAAAATTTAATAATTCTAACTAAAACTTAACTTTTTAACAAAAATTAAAAAATTATGGGGCAATTTTCGTCCTTAAAAGTGAATAAGTTCCAATTTATAAAAATGTGAAAGATCGATACTAAATTGTAACTAGGAAATGTCAATCTACAAATCAAAGAAAGTGTTTATTAGTCAAGTAATAAAAAATTAATAAATCAAAGAATTATTAAACATATTGTTGTGTAATCCAACACTGCATCAGTCATCAGGTGTAGTCAATTCATTGATTTATTTTGATTTTCTTCAATGAAACGACAAATAACCTAAATATAGGTGCAAAATTATGAGCCCCTAAGATAGGCGAAGATTATAATTAAGATCTCGTGATTGAAGGGAGTCGACTATATATAATTTCCCATTAGTTGTAAGTTTATATTCTTAAATTTTGGGACAAAACCCTGATCATATCGTAATCTTCAAATGTCAATATTCGTATCATTATTCCACAAAATTTGTTGACCCATGGTATTTGGATTCAGGAATTTAGGACACATCGACTGAGATTTTCTTACAAATGGCCCCACCCAATACAGTGCATAACTGATTGTGTCTGAATAGTTCAGAAGAACATACTAGAAAACCAGAGGTAATTAAAATGGTATATGAAGCACATTGATCATATATACAGTATTTTTTTAGGGGGGGGGGATTTTTATATTCGGTATACAATAATAACATCATCTTATACAAATAGCATTGATGAATTATTTGGTAAATTAAAGCATAAAATGAAACATTGTAGATCACGTAGGGATGACAATGAGCGGAGGCGGGGATGGTATACCATCCCATCTCCAAATCCTATTTCAAGTACCATTCCCGTACCATTTCCCGCTTTGGGCATTCAGTACGGGGACCAAAAACGGGTCCCGTTTTATATTTATTAATAAAAACAATTATAAAAATACTTTTTTTTTACTTAAAATAGTTAGTAATTAAAATATATTTAAATTTTATGAATCACTAATTTTATAATAACTCCACAATATAAAATACTTTAACAAAATTGAGTTAAATACAACAATCTTCGAAATACAACGTCTTGTAATCGTAAAATTAAAAAGTCATTACAATATAAAACACACAATTTGTAGGGTTAATCTTAAGGTTTAATAAAATCAAAAAAATATAAACATAATCATTATTAATAATATATGAAAAATTATATATATATTTCGGTGAACGGGGACGGTGAATCCCCGTTTCATCTAATCGGGGACGGTAATGGGGATGGGGATGAGACGGGGAATATAAATATCATCTCCGTCTCATCCTCGGTTTCAGAAAAGCAGGGAATCCCCATCCCCGCTCCCATCCCCAAATTAATCATGGATTATCCGTCCCAATTGATTAGGGTACCAACGGGGATGGTTCCCCGCGGGGATTTTGTCATCCCTAACTGATCACATATAGTTTAGGTTTTATATTTATGGTAGTTTTTCTTTTAGTACAAAATCTGTAAGGGGAGGAAGGTGGGAATCGAACTCATACATAGACCTGAGTTTTAAAAACACATTTTATTGCCATATGCACGTCATGTTCTATGATGTACATGTTGATTTTACAATATCAATCGTGTAATGGGTCATGACTAGAGCAACTATCTCAACTCACCGCCGTCTCATGATATATTCCACGCAAGTGGAAAAACCTATGATGATGGTTTTTGAATTTCATCTCATTTATCCTTCGTATGATGGTTGCGTCAGGAAGGGCATCCGGCGTAAAACTTTGCCACTTTGCTTTTTGTGTGAATTTATAGTGTTAATTAATTTTAGATAATTAATTGACACTATAAACTTCACGCCACCAACCCCACATAGTGGGATAAGGTGCAGTTGATGATGATGATGATGATTTTATTGCCATATGCTTGGCATTATATTTAAATAATTTGATATCTTAAAGAAAAATAACGTTGAAAACTTTTTTTCCTAATTGAGGAGTACACTAAGAGGAGGAAGTGGAACATATACACTTATCGTATGGGATCAAATCATGGTAACTACCCTTAAAAGCATAAATTTCTCTCTTTAAACATAAGGTTCTCACATTGAAATTTCAATTCAATATTTGTAATTAATAAGAGATTTGAGTTTGAGTTTCACTTATGTATGTGTAGACATGTAATAGCCTACTCTAATATGGATATGTAATTGATATATGTCTTCTTTAAAAAGATCTTACATCATAATTTAATATTGCGCTAAACAAATGGAAGAACTCGTCACCTATTTTCCACGTACAGTTAGTTTATTTACGCAAGAAGAAGATTAATTTATCTATGCAAATGCAACAGCACAGGAAAATGTGTTATTTAATGTTTGATTAGACATGCATTACATAGTCTCATGAAAATAATAAAATACCTTATCATGTGCTATGAAGTCAAATTATTTTCAACTCTAACTTATTTAAATTTTGAAAATCAAATTTTCTTAAAGAACTTTTATGCCATTTAAAGACAATATTTCCATTGTCAAGATGTTAGAACCTTCTTTAATTTATTAGTCTTCCCTGACCCCATATATGCACCATTTCTGTTGTGGAAATTAAACAGAAGATGAAGTCAGGTACCGTTTTTTCTTCTTTGAAAAACAACGTGAATACTTACGTGCTAGTAGGCTAATTCGGTCCAAAGCCGCACATCAACCGATTAGGCACCACGTGACTCACAGGCCATTGGTCTCGGCTTGGTCACTTAGTTGCCACGGGAAGTTGAACTAAAACTAGTTCACTTTATTTAGCTCAAGTAGAAATATTAAGCTCAAGTGAAAGCACTCGTTCTGAGGAGAAAGTGCAAATCCTCGCCTCAGTGGCCTCATTCAAGCTCCGAAAAAATGCTTTTTAGTTGCATAATCAGTCAAGAAAGTTATGTTTTGGCCTGATGAACATACATGTTCGTGCCAAATTGCTTAAGTGCTAGTAGGTTTTGTCCAAGGTCCATACTCGCGCATCGGCCAATTAGGCTCAGTGCAGATCGTGGGCCATGGGCCTCGGCGACTTGGTCGTTTTGCCAAGGGAAGTTGAGCTAAAAGTAGACTGAGTAGTTCTCTTTATTTAGCTCAAGTGGAAACATTTAGCTTAAGCGGAAGCATTGGGTTTGAGCGAAAATGCAAACTTTGGCCTCTATGACCGCGTTCAAGCTCTTAGCGATCATTTTTTGGATGTACAACAGATTAATCAAATAAAGTAGTTTTTTGTTGATTACAAAGTGATTACAACGGGAGCCTTCAACAATGGCTTTACAAATAGAAAATAAAAAATTACAAGGAAATGAAAATCTAACTATTAGAACTTGAAACAATAGAAAGCCGAGTCGAGTAGAACTCTATTTGTAAGACAAATACGTCCCGGTTAGTTCTCACGGTACGACGTAATGTCCCCAAAGATAAAACGGCTTAACCTCCTCTCGTATGCAGAGCACTCACCGACACAAAGGCACCTTTCGAACTCGAAAGCGAATCGTAGTTCTTTGGACTCGAATGCAGAGTGAAATGTTGTTGAAAATGTGATACGGAATGTTACAATACTTTTCACGACACCTTTGAAATATGCAGAATGTATGCGATTTTTCTGTGTTGAACACTGCACTGAAACCAGCTATATATAGGCAACAAAAATCCACCTGCAGGGAATTAAACATGGTAAGTTAATGGGCATTAACCTTCCTTGTAACAGCCAGGTGTTACAACACACTGATGACCACATTATGCGGGTTACGACCCCATTATCTGAGGAGTTACAGACTCCAACAATCAACTATGAATCTGGACACCTGCAATGTCCAGGTTTATCGGGCGGCCCAACACCCAACACTCACTGGAATCTGGGCCAAGCCCATTTTCGAGTGACAAAAGTGTAGTGGACCTGGACCTGGGCCCAATAGGGCTGGGCCGTTCCAAGGCCCAAGCCGGGCCGGGTGGGCGCGCGCGCGTGTGGCCCACTTGTGATCATCTACTTATGTTATAGTATATCCAACTAATAACATCTTCTAGTTTATAAAGATCTTCTAGTTTATAAACTAGGATAAACTTAGCTTTCTAAGCTATGTGGGATGAAGAAAAATCCTTTCAACTCCCTTTACATAATGCCCATTTATGTGGCCAAATTCATGTATTAATTTCTCACTCACCGAAATTCAGTTTTGAGAAATAAAAAATATTACGAACATCTACTCAGAAAGTAGATCAATAATATACAATTTAATTCTTCCAAAATTAAATTCTTAGCCACCGAAAATTTGGACAAAGTCGGGACGACGCCCACTTTCTCAAACCCAAATTTCCAATAATCCCCCATATGAGTGAAAATTAATTCATACATGAATGCAGATACGCATACATGAATACTATCAGGTACACTAGCGGCCTAGTGGACATAATGTCTTGAACTATTCCTCCAAGGTGTATACCGAGACAACAACATTAACACAGTAAGGTCTCAACATCTCATTTTTCTCACGATTTGTGTCCGTTTTGGCCATGGACACCTCTTTGGATTCATAAGTGTTACTTTGAAGCGGCCCTCACTTCTCACTTACATAGGTGATCTCCTATCCGAGTATCCTGCCATACTCAACCTCAACGAGGTGTAGGAATCATTAAAAGTCAAATGACTTAGCCTCACCACAACTTGCAGGTGTTTCAACACTTGGCATTGCTCTCTAGGGATGGGTTAAAACATTGTTTCCAAGTGTTACAACATAACTTTCATAGCTTAGTTTTCCCATTGAACCAAGTTCTTGGGATCTCCAGTCTCATGGTTGGGTTACCACTATGATGGTTACTTTTTACTTTGTGGACTTTAAGCCTATTCCCTCTAGCAATTTACTCAATTGATCTCGATTCAGTCATTTCGTCAAAGGATCTGCCAAATTGTCGTTTGACTTTACGTAGTCAATTGACATCACACCATTTGAGATCAATTGTCTAATGGTATTATATCTCTGATGAATATGTCTAGACTTACCGTTATACATATTGCTCTGTGCCCTTCCTAAAGCCGCTTGGCTATCACGGTGAATCATCAAAGAAGGCACAGGCTTCATCCAACATGGAATATCTTCCAAAAAGTTTCGAAGCCACTCTGCTTCTTCACCAGCTTTGTCCAAAGCTATATACTCTGATTTCATAGTGGACCGAGTTATACACGTTTGCTTCGTGGACTTCCACGATACCGCACCACCTCCAATAGTAAATATGTATCCACTAGTGGAATAAGAATCTTTCGAATCCGAAATCCAAATAGCATCACTATACCCTTCAAGTACAGCCTGATATCTTGAGTAGTATAGCTCATACTCCAAGGTATACTTTAAGTATTTTAACACCTTGGTTAACGCTTTCCAATGCTCGTGTCTTGGATTGCTCGTGAACCTACTCAATATAGTTACAGGGTAGTTTATAGAATAGGGTAAGCAAGGTCGTATCCACAGAGACTTGTTTATAGCTCATACTCCAAAAACTTGTTCGCCTTATTTTTAGCTTCACCGCAAGTGTACGGTGTAGTTTATAGAATAGGGTAAGCAAGGTCGTATCCACAGAGACTAATAAATTAATGTGCTAAGTATTGAACTAAGATAGTCTTATTTTTATTTAGACGATCGAAATTTGATAATTGTTGTGGAGGTAAAGACAAGAATAACCACAAGAATACAAGATACTAAGAATAATGGAATTATCAAGAGAATAAAATGGATTCCCAGATTATGGTTTCAATTAATATTCCTCTTGTTGTCCGATTTAATCAAAGCCAAAGTTATTATCAATATTCCTATAAGACGATCACAAAGCTATTTTATCCTCCCTCTCGAGATGTATATAAAGTGTAGATTGAAATATCTATGCTAGCATCTCTACTCAACATAAGATACACAACTCCCAAATGCACAAAAGATCAAATGTCCTCACAAAAATCTACAAACCTCTCGATTCATGCAAATATTCGTGTCAAGTACTCAAGATCTAATATTGAAACTCATCTCTCGAATTATGAATCAATATATCAAACATGTTAAACCATTTATCAAGTGATAAAACAAGAATAAGCTCAAAATACTCAAATAGGCTTTAAGATAATAACTTCAACTAAGATTAAAACATCCAACAAGAGTTCATTAATCTACTTCCAAAACCCGGAAATCTCAAGAGTTTAGCTACACATGATTTCTAAACAACTCATAAACAAATTGTTCAAAGCCATTACAACTAAAATGAAAGATTGAAACTAAAAGAGAAGCAAGAAAAACTTAGGAAAGTCGACAATCTCTCGATATATCTCCGTTCCTTAAGCTCCGATGCAACCCGATTGTCTCCTTGATGTCTTCTTCCAAGAATAGACCCTTGTCTTGTGTTGTAGATCCCAAAATATGTCTGATTCCTCTTGTGTGCGCCCCCCAAAAAGCCTTTTTATACTCCCCATCATGTTTAGGGCTTAATGCAACAGATTGTGGGATTCCAGCGCAGACGCACGGGTGGTGCGCCCACGCACGGGTTACCCGTGCGCCACCTCGCCGGAATACCCCAACTCTCTCTGTAGGCGCACGGGTGGTGCGTCGTCGAGCACGGCCTACCCGTGCGCCACTCGGTGAGATATCCGACTCTGTAGGCGCACGGGTGGTGCGCCCATGCATGGGCTACCCGTGCGCCATCGCAGCCTTCAATCAACTTTATACGGGGTGCACGGGTGGTGTCTTGAGGCACGCCCAACCCGTGTGCCCCTATTTCTTCCGTGAACGCTCAACTTTCGCTCTTTTAGGCTTCACTTCTCGTATATCCACTCAATTCTCCGTGTTTCCACTTTGCTTTCCTCGTATTCTTATTCAATTAGCTTCAAATATCATGAAATTCCTACAAAATAAGCAAAGTGTAATATCTTTTCCACAAGGAGTGAATATGTAACATTTAACGCGAGTATATGCATGTTTACTTATCATTATAGCTCGAAATACACATCGAAACACATGCAAAATTCACACTTATCAAAATCCCCAAACTTAAATGTTGACCATTCCGATCAACAATATTTAGAACACGATAAAGCATAATAGGGAGATAAAGATAAATGGCGCACACCAAGAGTCTACACGAAAATCCAAATTGTTCGTCATGAATCCGAGTACAACTCAATCAAGCCTCAAATATCTAATCAAAGAACACGCCTCAAATAAGACAAAGTGAAATGCTCTGAATCCAACTCTCAAAGTTTAGTGTATACTCTCATCTCACGAGGTTATAGGACGTGTTTACGCTCAAATCAATTCGATGTCGCAAAATTACCATAGGCTTGCAATTTGTCTCATATCTCCGCCACGAGAGTGTATGCAATTTGTGAATCAAAAAGGACTTTTCTTTTGGTTATAATGAAGGCTCTTTGGTTAGGGTAGGAAAATATGGATAGAGTGACTCAAACTCGAGCGTATAGACCGATGAGCATATAAATCATCTACATTAAAGCTCAATATGCTACTAAATTCTTCTCTCATTTTCATCAACTCTTCTTATCTCCATCCCCTTTCTTTTGTAAACATTATCACCTCACATTACAATTCCTAGCCTCCAAGTTCATTCAATGAAAACTCACATCATAAAATCGATTTTTTTTTTTTCGACTCTTTTATGAATTTTCAACATTTCTTTTCTCTTCCTTTTCTTCCTCTTTTGTTCCCATCAACCAATTTTGCACAATTATCCAATTTTTCAATTCCAACTCATTCAACCTCATTCATTCCCTTTACTCAATGTTATACGCTCAAGTGTAGGGTAACAAATATATCAAGTTAAGGCTTGAATTGTTGCTATCAAGAAATTAGGCAATAGGCTCAAGTTGGCTAACTAGGGATTTCAATATCATCATTAGGTAAGCAAAAGGCTTGAAGGGCTAACAAAAATGGCCTTTGATCATTTTCACATTCGCATACAACATGTGACCTTCGAGAGATACAGGAGCAAGTTCTAGAATTCTAACAACATGAATGATACACTCAAATTACAATAAGACGCACAAGATATAAGCAGTAAAGGCTCAAAGCTCACAGGCTAGTCAAGATGTAATTCAAAGCATCACACCAAGTTTTTCATATCAACATGCTCAAAGTTATCTATTCAAGGCTCAATCAATCCATAACCAGCATCCAATCCCAACAATATGAATTCTCAATCAACACACAAACAACAAGTTGCACATGCTTGGTCAACACTCTCTATAACCACTACTAAAGCAATAGACGTGCTAAAGCTATAAACGTGCTCTAATGCAAATGCAATCTAGAGTGCTCTAATGCAACTATATGAAAACACAAAATGCATGATTTTTTTTTTTTCGTATCCACACTTTTCATATATTAAAATACTATCTCTCACTTTTCATATATTAAAATACTATCTCTCCCCCCAAACTTGAATGAAATTATAGTGTCCTAAGGGGAAAAATAGAATTTCAATAACAAAAAGTGGGGATATACCTGAATCACTGCGACGGCGGTGGTGGGAAGTGGCCTTGAGAAATATGCCACATTTGTAGTGTTGGAGCACTTGCCACGTCTCTCGGAACGTTGCTCCGATCACTCGAACGCGAGAAAATCAGCCCTATGTTGCCTTAAATCCTCTCCTTGCCGCCTCAACTCTTCTTCTTGCCGCCTCAAGTTCTCCCCAAACGCATAAAACATGTCTTGAAAATTGGCGTCGCGATGGGGTCCTCTGTGAGACGGACCGGGCGATCTTCGCTTTGAGAATGTCGAGGATAATCGCCTCCGTGTGAGGACTCGGGTATATCATACCCAATTTGGGGATGATGAGGTTCCATCCCCATTTCGCGTCCATGTATCTCATCCTCCTCCTCCAACATATCTTCTTCATCCAAGAAACCTTCAACTGCGCCTCTTTCTTGACTCTATAGCCCCGGTAATTCGGTTATGTGCGTCGAGTTCATTAAGAAGTTGGTGGTGTCCATCAATGTATCAACGGTGGTGTATGGTGGGTTAGGCAACGGAAATGAAGCACCTTTCTTTTGTAGAAGCACCAATCATTGTCTTCATTCGCTATGAACTTCATATGGTGCAACGATGCCAAATTAACCCGAGTCGCCGGGATAGGCTCAAGCCTCGAAAATCGACATTGAAATGCCGGGCAATAGGGGTAATGAGGCCCCTATAGAAATCGTACCCCCTTCCCGCCTAGCTAACTGTTCAATTTGCTCGGCAAAATTAACGGCAGTGTTGTAGGGGGTGTTTGTGACCATACACCAGAGGAGATAGAGTTCTTTAGTCGTCATCCCTCCAATGTTTTCTCGAGCGAACACAGAGGAGGCAGTCATGCGTTGTATATACCGGAAAACTGGATTCCGGATCCAAGAGGCTTTTGCGGTCCACGCGGCATTCTCCAGAAGTCGTATTGATCATAATGGGGCATCGGGCGGGTACGAGCGTTTGTTGGGACCTCGAAAATGGTGTTCAATTGGGTCATAGAGAGTTGTCTACGAACATTCCCCAACTGAAATTTTATCATATACGGTTCGAAGGTCCCGCCTTGTCTGAGTACTTCCACGGTACTCAAGAACTCCAATGTATACTTTTTAAATGTCGGCCACCTTCGGCTCATGAAGTTCGTCCATCCTACCTTGGCGAAAAGACGCCACACGCCCTCATGTATCCCCAAAGTTTGGGTACAATCATTGTCGGCGTAGCGAGATGGAGCTATTTGGCGACCGATCAAGCGATTCCATCGCTCAAGATCATCGGCATTTGTCAAGTTGACCCCATATGCCTCCTCGGGATCGTTTTGGTCGACCTCGGCGGTGCCACGTCGCGTTGTGCCGCCCGCGTGCACGTCTCCTTCCACTGTGGGTTTCTTCGCTTCGCCATAAGGAATTTGTACCGGAATACATTCTATTAGCATCCCAATATCATCAATGGCAACAACCAAGTAGGGAAGTAAAGCTAACATATTAAGTGATGTAAATTCACATGCCCAAGTCACTTTGATCGATCAACTACCCCAAACAAACAAAAATTATGGCCATTCTCGACAAATATTAGCTCAAATAAACATTGGCCATGCCTTATTCATCAACAATTCGCCTACATCTCCTCAATTATACAAGCCCACAAGGTGTTTGATAATTTGCCTCAAAGAATAATTCACATCATTTATAGCAAAAATATCAAAATACACACCTACCATGCTCCTTAATACATAATTAACAACGAATTGACAAGGAGAAACGGTGTTCTTACTAGGAATTCTCTAAGTTAAACTCGAAGTGGAAGATTTGAACCCTAGGTCCTTTTGTTCACAATTCTTCAAGCAAATTCAAATTTGATGCAAAGTGAAGCTCAATTGTGATGGGGAGGTGTTATGCGGATGAATTCAAGTGAAAACTAGGAGAAATTTTCGAAAACTAGGGAGGAGTCGAGAGGGCGCGCGAGTTGAGGGGTTTGAAATGAAGAACAGTTTTTTTTTTAAAACCGTCCAATTTATCCTTCTTCTGCAAGGCGCACGGGTCGTGCGTCGATGCACGTGTTACCCGTGCGCCACCCCGGTGAATTTGCCCAACTCTCAAGGGCGCACGGGTCGTCAAGCGCAAAACGCACGGGCTACCCGTGCGCACTTGTACAATTGATTCAATTTTTTTTTTTTTTTTTTTTTTTTGAAACACACAACAATGAAACAAAAACACACAAATCACACTCATTAAAAGAATTACACAAATCAAATCACTCAAATCACATAACTGTGAAACTAAACACACACAAAAATGAAAATCACACGAAAAACCATTGGGTTGCCTCCCAACAAGCGCTATATTTAACGTCTTTAGCTTGACGCCTTTTGATTCCGATTATGATCTTTGCGAAATGAGGCTTGTCGCCTCATTGTGCAGTTTTCCATGCCAATCCCGCTCACTTGGATTTAAACTCTCTTGATCATTACTAAAGGAGGTTTTTCATGCTCGTCAACTATCCATGTGTTCTCCTCTTCATCGTGCGAATGGTACGTGCACGCTCTTGGTTCAACTTCAGGCTTTTTGTGCCTTTCCTTCTTCTTCATTGATAATCCCTGCATATCATCTTTAAAATGCACACAATTATTCAAGCTATTGGCTTGAGTACAGGAATTAGTGATTGTTTTTGTTTTACAACCATTAAGATCATCATGTCCTTTCATATTCCGGAAAATAGAAAATGAAATACGCTCATCATCAACTTGTAATGTAAGCTTCCCTTTCTTAACATCTATTAATGCTTCATGTTGCCAAAAATGGACGCCCAAGTATAAGAGGAGCGTCACAATCCTCATTCATATCCAACACTAGAAAATCCACGGGGGAATATGAATCTATCGACTTTTATGAGCACATCTTCTAGTATCCCCGTTGGATGCACGAGTGATCTATCCGCGAGTTGTAGGGTGACCATGGATGGTCTCACTTCTCTGAGTCCAAGCTTCCTGAGAACGGACAGCGGCATCAAATTAATACTAGATCCTAGATCACAAAGTACATTATCAAAGAAAATATCGCCTATTGTACAAGGGATAGTGAAACTCCCGGATCTTTCAGCTTTTTTGTATTTTCCTTTGTATGAGTGCGCTACATTCTTCCGTCAAGTTGACACTCCCATTCTCGCCCATTTGTTCTTGTTGGACATCGTTTCCCTAAAAACTTTGCATAATTTGGCATATGTTTCATTGCTTCGCAAAAGGGACATTAATGTGCAATTTTTAAACATGCCCACAAATTTAGCAAATTGATTATTGATTAGTCTTGTGAAACAATCGGGAAAGGGAAGAGGGATGTTATATTTCAAAGAAATTAGAGTTAGGATACGATTCACGTTTCTTGGCTCTTTTTTGCTTATCTAATTGTTGCTCGGTTCCTCCTTTAACTTTCATATTGCCTTGAGCGTCATTTCCGTGATTTTCCTGAATTTGGATGGTAGGCTCGACAACACACATGATTTGGTCGTGCATTGATACACGAGGCGCGCGTGATTCTGACATCACATCAATATCAGCATTTTCAGATTCTTCATTTTCTTTTCCACCCCACACATGGATAGCATTGCAATGTTCCCTCGGGTTGACCTCCGTGTTGCTTGGAAATTGACCCTTTTGATGTTGACTCCCCACAATTGCAGCCAATTGACCTATTTGAGTTTCCAGATTCTTTATTGAGCTTACCATTTGTTGTTCTAACTTATCCATCCTAAGGTCTTGCTTATCGAGGCGGCTCCTCGTCTCATTCATGAAAGCACTAGATTGATTTATGAAAGAGGTGAGTATATCTTCCAACGACGATTTGCCTCCTCCATTACCGCCTCCACTCGAAGCATTAAAGCCCGGCGGAGGTTGTAACACATTCTTTGTATTCGCATAGGAGAAATTTTCATGATTTCTCAACCCTGGATGGTAGTGCGTTGGGTTTGAATTATTAGGAAATTGTTGAAATTCGGTTATTCACATAATTTACCTCTTCCATCGGATATAGAAGAGCTTCGCTACCCGTGCTCGTGCTACAACCTCCTCGCCCCTTCGTAAATACATTCAATTGAGTTGTCAAAGCCGCTACTTGTGCCGACAATGTTTTGATAGGTCGAATCGAGATTTCGCTACTCGTTGTACATTGGATCTTTCGGATGGCCATTGGTAATCGTTCATGGCCATTTCTCAAGAAGATTTAAGGCATCTTGTGGAAACCTTGCCAACAATGCTCCTCCCCGTGCGGCATCTACAAATGCTCTAGTCTGGTCCCATTAAACCATTGTAGAAGAAACATAATCTGTTGATCCTCCGGAAACCCATGTTGCGGACATCTACGTAATAAATCCCGAAACCTTTCCCAAGCCTCGTACAAAGGCTCGAGTCGAATCGTCGGAATTGAGTGATCTCGCTTTTGAGTGCAAAGTTTTGCTCGGTGGAAAGAATTTAAACAAGAACTTTTGGCTCGATTCGTCCCATGTGCTTACACCGCTGCCTTGCGTCAAAGTACCCAACCAATTTCTCGCCTTATCCCGTAAAGAGAATGGGAACAGCGCATTCTTATGGCGTCATCCGAGACTCCGTTCATCTTGATCGTATTGCATATTTGGATAAAATGCGCAAGGTGAGAGTTAGGATCTTCTCGTTGCAAACCCCAAACCGATTCTCGTTGCACCATATTGATTAGTGCTTAGGTTTGAGCTCGAAGTTGTTGGCATTGATGGGAATATGGGCAATGCCACCGTAATTACGATTCGTTTGTGGTCGAAAGTAATCACGAATGGCTTTTTGTTGAACCAGTATCGGTAACTCGTTTCCACCATTGTTTGGCGGTATTGGTAACTCATTCAAATCCCCATTATTATCGGATTGTGTTGTCTTTCGGCTCGTCTAGTGGTAGCATCGATCCTCCTCGCGAAAGCCTCAACTTCCTAGGTATAAGCGGTATTAAGTCCCCCGCTTTAGAGCGCGTGTTCATACACTACCCTGGACCAACTAGAATAAACAAGTCAAATAATGTGGAATTCAAGTCACATAAAAAAAACAAAATAAATAATAAAGAAAAATGTCTAAATTAAGAATAATTCTATCTATCGCAATATTAGCACCAATAATTGTATTAGTCCCCGGCAACGGCGCCAAAAACTTGTTCGCCTTATTTTTAGCTTCACCGCAAGTGTACGGTGTAGTTTATAGAATAGGGTAAGCAAGGTCGTATCCACAGAGACTAATAAATTAATGTGCTAAGTATTGAACTAAGATAGTCTTATTTTTATTTAGACGATCGAAATTTGATAATTGTTGTGGAGGTAAAGACAAGAATAACCACAAGAATACAAGATACTAAGAATAATGGAATTATCAAGAGAATAAAATGGATTCCCGGATTATGGTTTCAATTAATATTCCTCTTGTTGTCCGATTTAATCAAAGCCAAAGTTATTATCAATATTCCTATAAGACGATCACAAAGCTATTTTATCCTCCCTCTCGAGATGTATATAAAGTGTAGATTGAAATATCTATGCTAGCATCTCTACTCAACATAAGATACACAACTCCCAAATGCACAAAAGATCAAATGTCCTCACAAAAATCTACAAACCTCTCGATTCATGCAAATATTCGTGTCAAGTACTCAAGATCTAATATTGAAACTCATCTCTCGAATTATGAATCAATATATCAAACATGTTAAACCATTTATCAAGTGATAAAACAAGAATAAGCTCAAAATACTCAAATAGGCTTTAAGATAATAACTTCAACTAAGATTAAAACATCCAACAAGAGTTCATTAATCTACTTCCAAAACCCGGAAATCTCAAGAGTTTAGCTACACATGATTTCTAAACAACTCATAAACAAATTGTTCAAAGCCATTACAACTAAAATGAAAGATTGAAACTAAAAGAGAAGCAAGAAAAACTTAGGAAAGTCGACAATCTCTCGATATATCTCCGTTCCTTAAGCTCCGATGCAACCCGATTGTCTCCTTGATGTCTTCTTCCAAGAATAGACCCTTGTCTTGTGTTGTAGATCCCAAAATATGTCTCGATTCTCTTGTGTGCGCCCCCCAAAAGCTTTTTATACTCCCCATCATGTTTAGGGCTTAATGCAAGTTAGATTGTGGATTCAGCAGCAGACGCACGGTGGTGCGCCACGCTGCACGGTTACCCGTGCGCCACCGCTGGAATACCCCAACTCTCTGTAGGGCGCACGGGTGGTGCGTCGGAGCACGGCCTACCCGTGCGCCACTCCGTGAGATATCCGACTGTAGGGCGCACGGTGGTGCGCCATGCATGGGCTACCCGTGCGCCATCTTTGCAGCCTTCAATCAACTTTATACGAGGGGTGCACGGGGGTGGTGTCTTGAGGCACGCCCAACCCGTGTGCCCCTATTTCTTCCGTGAACGCTCAACTTTCGCTCTTTTAGGCTTCACTTCTCGTATATCCACTCAATTCTCCGTGTTTCCACTTTGCTTTCCTCGTATTCTTATTCAATTAGCTTCAAATATCATGAAATTCCTACAAAATAAGCAAAGTGTAATATCTTTTCCACAAGGAGTGAATATGTAACATTTAACGCGAGTATATGCATGTTTACTTATCATTATAGCTCGAAATACACATCGAAACACATGCAAAATTCACACTTATCAAAATCCCCAAACTTAAATTGTTGACCGTCCCCGATCAACAATATTTAGAACACGATAAAGCATAATAGGGAGATAAAGATAACAGTAAGCACACCAAGAGTCTACACGAAAATCCAAATTGTTCGTCATGAATGCCGAGTACAACTCAATCAAGCCTCAAATATCTAATCAAAGAACACGCCTCAAATAAGACAAAGTGAAATGCTCAATCCAACTCTCAAAGTTTAGTGTATACTCTCATCTCACGAGGTTATAGGACGTGTTTACGCTCAAATCAATTCGATGTATCATGATTACTGCCCATAATTAACAAATCGTCTACGTATAGACAAACTATAACAAATGCTTCTGATGTCCCTTTGACATATACGCATTTGCCACACTCGTTGATTTTAAATCCATTTGACAACATCGTGTTGTCAAACTTAAAATGCCATTATTTTGGAGCTTGTTTCAGTCCGTACAAGGATCTTATTAACTTGCACACCTTCTTTTCTTGACCGGATGCAACAAACCCTTCAGGTTGTTCCATATAGATTTCATCATCTATCTCTCCATTCAGAAACGTCGTCTTAACATCCATCTGATGAATCCCTAGATTGTGCAAAGCAGCAATCGCGAGAAGCACCCGAATAGACGCAATCCTCGCGTTCTGGGAGAATAGTTGTCAAAGAAGTCATAGTCATACCCTTTTTTGTTTAAAGCCTTTGGCTACAAGTCGTGTTTTATACTTATCAATAGTTTCATCTGTTTTATACTTCTTCTTTAGGATCCATTTGCATCCTAAAGGTTTATGACCAACAAGGAGATCAACCAACTCCCACGTATGATTTTGCAGAATGGACTCGATTTCACTATTGATTGCTTCTTGCCAGAGCGGAGCATCTGGCCTACTTAGAGCCTCTTTAATCGAGTTGGGCTCACCATCTAACATCATTGTTAGAAAGTCAGGACCAAAGGACTTAACCACCTTAGGCCTCTTACTTCGTCTTAATTCTTCACTACTCGGTGTTGAACTAATTGTTCTATCAAATGTGACAGGAGATGTCGTACCAGATGTTATAACATAAGAATCAAGACCTTCAAAGAACATCGGCATAGAATATCCGTAGTGTTCCCGGATGTGATAACACCAGAAGTAACATCTTCAGCTACATCTGAATACAGTCGTTTCTTTAGACTTCCATCTATCATTTCTTTACAAGGATAAATATTCTCAAAGAATATAGCATTCCTATTTGATACATGTTTTTATCTTAATTTTGATGATTTTATTTTTACACCAAAACAGTGTTTTTAATTGTTGTCCAAATACTCCTAAATTATTTAAAATGGTTTTAATATTTTCCGGAGTATTTCTTCAAGTTTTACTTTAGATAAAATTGAACACTTCTTATGATTTTATGTTTATATGTTTTTACTTCAAAACAAGGTTTCTAAATGTTGTCTAAATACTCCCGATTGGTTTAAAATGTTTTTACTATATTTTCGGAGTATTTCTTGAGTTTTATTTTCGATAAAAAATTGGACAACATTTCTGTCTCTTGGTCGACCGGTCGCCCTATAGGGCAACCCGTACCTGAAGATGATTTTTGGTAATCTTCACAAGGTGCCGTTGAAGGAAGATTGTGGTAATCTTCAAATGGAGATTGTGTTAATCTCCAAAGGTGGTGTTGAAGAAGAGTGTGGTGCTCTTCAAGGTGTTGTAAGTTGAATTTGTATTAATTTTGGTAATTAATAAAATTCTTTTTTTTTGAAATCCATCCCGGATATCTTGGGGTGGTAGTAGATTAGGCCCTAGGTGGGTTGAACTACTATAAATCAACGCGTGTTGTTTACATTCCGCACCTTTATTATTGTGTTTGAGCATTCAGTTAGAAAAAAGAGGGCGAAATCGAAAAGATGGAGATAATCTATTCACCCCCCTCTAGATTATTGTAGCCGCTTGGACTTACAAGTGGTATCAGAGCCAAACTCTTTGGCAAGCTCGTTTCACATCGCGAGTGAAGAGGAACGATCGTCGGCTATGAACGAAGCTCATCTTATCGGCACCTCCACCACCAAGCTACCTCTATTTGATTCCAAAAATTTTATATTTTGGAAAGAAAGAATGGAATGTTATCTACAAGGTTGCGGGTTTGATTTATGGAACATCATAATAAATGGAGAATCCATTCCGATGATAGACACACCACACACCTCCAAAGGATTCAAAGAGCTCAATGATGAAGAGAAGAAAATCATCTCCTTAAACGGTAAAGCTCTAAATATTTTGTATTGTTCATTTACTAATTTGGAATATGAACATATTGCAGGAATTCAATCGGCACATGAAGTATGGCAAAAATTAGAAGCCATCTATGGAGTATTTGCAAATGAAAGGAGTCAAACAAAAGCATCTACTTCTCAAAGGGATACAAGTTCAAATCTAAGGAACAAGCCTCCTACAACTTCCAACTATGAAGAAGTTGAATATTGTTTTATGGGCATCGAAGAAGAAAACGAGGTATGTCTTAAACCCTCTACTTCCTATGATATTGTTATTCAAAATGATTATAGTGATTTGCAAATGACTTTGATGATCTTCAAAATGAATTCCAAGACTTACTTGTTAAATACAAAAATTTGAAAAAGGAATTCATTGTTTTGAAAAATGATAAGGATAGTTTATTTACTTCCTATGAATCACTATCATGTGCTCACACCACCACACTTGACAAGGTTAGAAATCTTGAAAAAAAATAGTACTCTTGTTGAGAATATGAATTGCATGAAAAATGATTTATCAAAATCAAACTTGAGTACCAATAAAATGTCCAATATTGTTGATATTCATAATTGTGATAAAGGACTTGATCATAAGCCTAATGTTGTTAATCATATGAAAAAGGATCAAGTCACTATGCATATTGGTCATTATGCTCCTAGAATTATTACTTGTTTTTATTGCGGTAAAAAGGGTCATACGACTAATTCTTGTCGGGCGAGAAATAGCTCTAATTATTGTTGGAGACCTAAAAGTCTCAAAGCTAATCCTAAAGGACCCAAACACTTGAGGGTACCACAAAATAATGTTTTATTAGGTACCCATCGTAATAATGATCGAAGAAAATTCATACCGCCA
>JABTTQ020001549.1:0-50000 GCA_016081115.2 Rehmannia glutinosa
TGGAGGAACGTATTGGAAATGTATGCACTGGATTGAACGAAGAAACCATAATGAGCCGTTTGAAGCAACAGAAATATATTAAAAGAGGAGCAGAAAATCATGCCGACACAGAGCCTTGTAGTATATGTCGCGTACGAACTTTTTTACCACTTGATAAATATCATAAAACTTTGGGATAATCAACCCCTCGAGATTTGGGCCAAAAATCCAGAGATGTTTCAAAATTACATAAAAAATCCTCAAGTTTGACTGTGTCTTAAATTTAAGGAGTTCAGCCTAATATTTCTATATATATTAGGACGGTTTTTTTGAAATGTGTTTTCTTATGAAGTGGGAAAATGTAAGACGGAACAAAACCTCAAGGGTTTTTTTGTAATTTCCAAAAACCTCTGGAGTTTTTTGCAATTAGCATGAACCTCGGGTTTTGTTTTCTGTAATTATCCCTAAAACTTCAAAACATTTTTCCCAACAATTCCATATTTACTCATCTCTGTTTGATTGCGGTATCTTTTGATGATGCAGGAAGAATACAATGATGGAGAAGATCTTGGAACCCTGGAATGTGGGCATGATTTTCATAGAGACTGTATAAAGCAATGGCTGATGCAAAAAAATCTGTGCCCCATTTGTAAAACGACGGGACTGACTACGTGAAACAGCGTTTAGCGAGTTCGGCCTTGTTGTCGGTTCCATGGTTCTATTGTGTCTGTAGCAAGCTCGGAAACAAGGTTTCTCCGGTTGAGCTACTGAAGGAAGGCTCAAAAATGCTCACAGGCTCAATCGAAATTTAGTGGTTTTCTTTGTTCTATTTTACTCACGCTCCGACTTCATAAAATTTTAAAAAATTATATATATGATGTTCGCCTCGAGCGGAGGATAAATTTATGTTATTTCAAGTGAAAGTCAATACTTAGGCGACAATCGCATTAGATAATTGAAATTTAACTATTTTTATTCAATTATTATTGTGGTTCAAATCTATGTTTCTTCATATAGTTTTCCTCTAGTTGTTGTTGATTTTGCTTGGACTAGTGGTGTCAATTTTTGACACGACAAGATAAAGACGACGCGAAAACGATACGAAAATAGCGGGTTAGTGTTTAGCCTTATCGTGTTCGTGTCCTTATCGTGTTGAAATTATCGTGTTTACACGATAAGGACACGAACACGATAATAACACGACACGAACACGATGAGAACACGATAATGACACGTTTACCTGTTTGTAACATGATAATGACACGACACGAGCACGATAATGACACGTTTACCTGTTAGTGACACGATAGTGACACGTTAACCTAATATTTTGTATGTTTATATCGTGTAATATCGTGTCATTTGTTATCGTGTATTAACATATAAATCATTTTTTTTGTTTTTGACTTATCGTGTCGCTATCGTGTTGTGTCGTGTTGACACGAATGTTTTCGTGTTCGTGTTCTTGTCGGAGCAGATCCTTATCGTGTCGTGTTCGTGTGTGTCCTTATCGTGTCGTGTTGTTATCGTGTCAACACGAAACACGATACGATAACACGATTTGTCACCCCTAGCTTGGACATTCTGATAGCGTGGATTGATGGTGGGGGTGGTGATTTAATTTAGTGATGGATTTGCAGGATATTACAACGCGTTACTCTTTTGATGCTTAGATTTTTCTTCTGATTTGTGTTGCATTTCTTGATAAATCAAACCAGTGGAAATCGTTTCTTTTTTTTTTTTGGTTGTGAGATAATTAATGTATTTCAATTTGAGTCCAAAAGTATCAGCTTTAATGCATCCAAGTCCATCATAATGTTAAAGTTAAGTGTGCTTGGACGAGAGATCCAGTATTAAAGTTAAGTGTTCTTGGATGGAATCAATACTGAGATAATAAGAGACGAGAGAAGTTCTCCTCTTGCATTTTACTACAATGGTGGATGCATTTGTTTCAAGTATTTATGGGCTCGTTAGTCCATATAATCAATTAAATATCATACTCTCCTTCCAAATATCCCACAACCCATAATCAAATATTCCACTCACATATTTATGGATTCCATTATCACTTCATTAATACTTTGACATTATCTATATAATATCATTAGTTTATATTAAATTTATATACATATTTTGATAATTATATAAATTTACATAATTTGATCATTATCTATCACAAATAAATTTAATATAGAAATTTTATTTTGATAAAGTTAAAAGGAAATGGTACAACATAGTAGTACAAACGTTTGACAAAATATAATTTAAATTAACTAAATACTTTAGTAGTTTTTCCTTCATTGATCACTACCGCATCTTTCCCAATTGTGTTCTACCAAGTCGTGACGAAATTGATGATGTACTTGACTATCACGTAACTCATAAGTTCGTCGGAGGTATTCGTTGTATTATGGAATTGAGCCTTGATATGCTATGAAAGTATCTCTTTCGTCATGATCCCAAATAGATATAGCATGCCCCTCGTTCTCAACAATCATGTTATGTAAAATAATGCATCTATACATGATTTCTTTGCATTTATCCATAAAACAATGTCGCCCTAGACCTCTGATAATTGCCCAACGAGATTGGAGCACCACAAATGCCCGTTCGACATCCTTTCTTGCAGTCTCTTGTCTGTCCTTAAATTTCTTTCTCTTTGGATCCTGGGGACATGAGAAACTCTTCACGAAAGTGGCCCATTCTGGATATATTCCATCCGTCAGCTAATATCCTTTTGTATATTGTGTACTGTTCACAGTAAAATTAACCTCCGGTGCATAAAGTTTTTTTTTTTAAAAAATAAAAGAATTACAAAAGGCAAAAGCAACTGCAAAGTTGAAAAAGAATTGGGCCTGATCCCCTGCATGAGTGCACACCACGACCTCCATTTTTTCAGCCGTGAGTATCACGCCTGGTGGATGCAGATTTTTTCTTTTTCTTTTAATAAATAAACGTCCGAGCATATGTTTTGCTCTGGACATTTGCCAACTCATCAAAATACCCCCCCCCCAAACATTCCCACAATGGTAGTTGAATATTTCATGGAGATGTTTGGAGAAATATCCTCACCAAATGCCCCTACTGTGGGTGCTCTTAGAAAGAAAAAAAAAACTAACTAAAAAAAACAATTTATAAATGAGAAAATTATTTTTGTTATTATTCTCAAATACATCTTTGAGTTTTAGTTCATTTTCAAAGGATTTTAAATCTCTTCCAAAAACCTAGTCATTTGAAATTCATTTTTTTTTTTCTTTATGTACACTTGCATAGTTGCATATTCATACACATTTATACACACACACTACATACATTTACACACACAATATATACACACACACACACACACACACTATACACAATGCACACACTCACACGCACTCTCTCTCACATATTCACACCCACTATCCTCACAAACACATATGTTTGTCCAAGTGGCTACGAAAATCTAGAGGGGGTGAATAAATTTTCCCAATTTTTTGATTTATACCCTCTTTTTCGATCAAGAAAAATGAGCAAGATAAAAGTGCGGAAAAATAAATCAAAACAAGATTATTTATAGTGCTTCAACCCATCTAGGGCCTATGTCCACTACCACCCGGGATGTCCGAGTAGATTTTGAAAGGAAAAAAATTTATTCATTGATACCAAATAATTACAACCTTTACCTTGAAGAGAACCACACTTTTCTTACAACAACAATCTATATGAGCACCAAACTCTTATCACTACTATGAAGAGCATCAAACTCTTCAACACTTAAGAATCAACCAAGTGTGTTCTTGCCAAAAGAATACTCAACGAGTATGTCTTGTTTTGGATGATTTTACAAGTACAATTAATATTATACTTTGAATGAAATATTACAACTTAAAAGTACAAGTGTAATAAAGAATGAAAGCCTATTAAGCTAGATATGAAAGTGTAGTGCTTAGACTATTACAACAAGAATGTTGAAAATGAAGAACAAAATATTTACTGAGATTTTTCTTGTTGTGTTATAGAATAATTTGATTCTTCAAGTTATTCAACTATTTATAGAGGAGCTTCAAAACTTGATTTTCATCATAGGCTCTTCCAATTTGAATATTGTCTGCAAAGAAGGATTAAAAAATCTACAAAAATGGTTAAGAAATGATAAAGTAAATCTTGCTGATAAGTGCTTAAGCAACATATAGAATTTATTGTCAAAAACTTTAGAGCGACCAATCGCTATGTTGAAGTTTCGAAAGTTTAAATCGTTGGATCATGATTTGACATAGATCAACATCTAGGGCGGCCGGTCGCTGTACATGGCGACCGATTGCTGTGGATTTCGCTTGAGAAACTGAGAGTTTTTAAAACAAAAACAAAACTCCCAGGCACCGGTCGCCCTCCCTGTTTCAGTCTCTCTATTTTGTTTCTGTTTTTCAAACATTCATGTACGGGTCTCCCTATAGGGTGACCGGTTGACCTCTTTACAGAGAAGTTATTTGATTTATGTCGAAAATAAAGTTGAAGAAGTACTTAGTAAAAATTAATTAAAATATTTTGAAGTATTTGGACAACATTTGGAAACATTGTTTTGGTATAAAACTCATTTATATAAAATCATCAAAATCAAAATCAAAATATTGATCTCACAAACTCCCATTTTTTATGATTACAACCAAAATAATTTTTAGAAAGCGAACAAGTTTTTCCAGTCAAAATAATCTACCCATTTTAAGCAACATTTATCAAGACAAAAATTCATAAGGGAAAGGAGCAAAAGTTTTTCAAAAAATAAGTTTTAAAAGCTCCCCTATCGACATGCTAAGCAATGAATATGCAAATAAGCTAATAACTTATAAGCTAGAAGATTAGCCTTTTCAGAATGGCTTAAAAGCTTAAAAGCTTCCCCTGTCAAAAGAACTCATTAGTTATAAGACTCAACATATTCAAGAACAACAATCCACATCTTATAACTTTTTATCACTGAGCTTTTTAATGTGAGCTTTTTCTAGCTCAACTAATCTTACCATTAGCTTATTTGTTCGTTGCATTTTTCCTTCTATTTGGAATCATCAAAAAAGACTATTAGCACAATAAAAATATTATATATATATATATATATATCAAAGTATGCATGAGAAGAAAAACGAGCAATAATCATAATAAAGATCATGCTATGAGTTTAGGAAATCACAATAGCATATGAAGACCAAGAGGGAGGTATACAATTATGATCAATATGTGAGTTCCAATCAATTAAACCAAGGATAGCACGCAAAAGAGTGAAATATCATTGAGACATTTTGTCAAACATTTGGCATGCATGAATATAAAACAAGTAGGTATATGCAATTTTATATGGAATTAAGCCAAAAATTTTCAATACCAAATATAGTTCTAGTGCAATAATCCAACAATATAACCAATCCTCATCAAATAAATACAACAATCTCAAATACAAATAAATTCCAGAAAATATCAAGAGTTCAACCCAATTGAGAGAATAAAGATGAGGCCAAACTTAACAATTATTGTGGAAGATAAATAAGATGGACATAATATACATTTCGGAAGCTCAAATATAGCAAAATGCAAGAAAAGATCATTTGGAATGATATGTGTGTGAATTAGGCGAAGTGTGTGAAAGTTGTAAAATAAAACATAGAAAGAGGACAAACGGTTTTAACACAATTTTTGCACATACGGCGACCGGTTTGTGAGGCCCCATTTTTATAACATAGATGACACAATCCACATATATTTCCAGATATATTATTTTAGTTTCCAGTTAATTATTCTTATATTCACTATTTATTTTACATCATACGATATGTTATCAATATTAATGTTACTTAATTTATTATCTAATTACGTGATAATGCAATTGATTTATGTAATTACTTAAATTTGACGACTATTATCATTTTCCTTACAACTTGATTTGGTAAAATGCTATTTAAAATCCATTCTTAAGTATTTAAAAAATAAACTCTTGTTGCCATATTTTTTTAATAACGACGATACTTATATTTAATCATTTTTCATAAAGCTACTATTACTTAATCGATCAAATAATTTTTATTTAAAAGAAACTACGTCTTAATTTTTGAGATTTTGAAATATCCATTTCAATAAACTCAACAGTTTACTCCAAAATCTATTATTTTGAGTTAACAAATCAATGTTAGCTTGTCCCAGATTTCTTTAGCCGTTTTGCATGATTTGACTTTGTTGAACATGGCTTTGTCCAAGGTTTTGTAAAGAATGTCCTTGGCCACATTGTCCAAGTTATATCTTTTTTGTCATCATTTGTCCATTCAAACTCTTGGTTTTTAATCATAGCCGGTCCGGGAGCTACATCCTCTTCACCTTCAGATGCAACTCTTCTTACAGCTGTGTTCATTTTTAAGATTTGCAGTGGCCCATCCTCTATTACTATCCACATCTCATCATGTAATGCTGATAAATGAGTCTGCATACGAATTTTCCAATCATCAAATTCTTCAATTGTGAACAAGCTCTTGCTCAAGCTCTTTGAATTTGATCACGAAGCCCTCCAAAAACTCGAGACTGGTTCGACCTTGAACCTTCCTACAATCCTTCGTGGAATGTAGACCCCTTGATTCTTCAATAATTTCCTCTTCAACTGATTGAAGTTATCTTTCCTTCATAGGTGAGTGTTGGATTGATGTGCTTCGTAATGTAGGCTTGAGGATTAATCTTGAATGATTTGAGAATGTTTCGATTCTGATTCAAATAATTTCTTGAATGTTTGTGGTTCAGGTAACCTTCTCCGAGTCATTCCTCGGCCTTTTATAGTGATCTTTCAAAAATCGCCCGTTGAAGAGATAGCTTATTTTTGAAAGTCACTTGTGGGACGTTGGCTTGTCTTGTTGCGATCCTTGAATTTGCCACTTCCTCGTATAAAATGTTCTTGACTTTTCGAGTTCGACACGGTGTAGTGCTTCCCATTGGTTTATTCCTTTTGCACGCTCGGGGTCGAGCACTTCGAGAAAGGTAGCATGGAGATATTACTTATTTAAGTAATTCTCTTGATTTCGGCAACGGATCTCTTTCGATTATCTCGACTTGATCGCATTTCCTTGCTTTCCCCAGGTGACTTAGAGTCAGCTTCCAATCATTGGATGACTCTCCTGTCACTTCGACTTGAGACTTGGCTATGTTTAGCTGACTTGACTGATACTCCACTCAGCTGTTCCTTCAGTCGAGTCCCCGTCTTCTCTTCTTTTCCATACTCAGCTGTCTTGCGGCGGAGTATTCCTTCTAGTCTTCAGTTGTCTTTTTGCATGTTTAGTCATAGCTGACTTAACTCAGCTTGACCAGCCCTATTTATTACAATACAATCTACAACAAAAAATGGGGTGCCAACTTCCTATTCTAAGTTTTACATGACATTCATCAAAATCTAAACAATAAATTTCCCAACAATTTCCCCCTTTTTGATGATGCCAAAACTTAAAACATTCAAAATGTAAATAGCAAAGATACATACAGATAGTGCATTCACATAGAATGTATGCGTAGAATCAATCCTTTTATTGATCATAACATTCTTGTTCTTTTACACAACTGTTTACAAGGTGTATCAGAGCAAACATTTGTCTACGCAAAACTAGAGGATTTACAAATGTATATAACAGAAGACTTACATAGAGTGTATTTACATGGTAAAATACATGAAGGGGTGGACAACAACATTTCATCTCCTTCGTTGCCTCCTTCTTTCTTATTCTTCAGCATCTTCTGCTCTTCTTCTCTTTTTCTCATCTCCACTTTTTCTTTTCTTCTTCTTCTTTTCATATGCCTTCCGGGCGACTTCATCTCTTCTTAGTCTCTCTTGTCTCTCCTCCCAAAGTGAGTTTGTCTTTTATTTTTTTCTTCGATTATTTTCACATACTCAACATTGTTTTTAGCCACTTGCAGATTGGCTACTTGGTCAAGACCAACCCGGTAGATCCCTCCTTTCTTGCCTCGGATCTATGTACTCAATGTTTTTGGGCAGAGGTCTAGGTCCAAGCCTCTTCCTTCACTCATCGCTTCTTTCCTCTACCTCTCCTCCTGGGCGTGTATTGTCTTGATCGGGGTCTTCTTCCCAGGTGAGTGACTAGTGGAGTGACCAGCAGAGAGTGATGCCGGTAGTCTCGTCGTCTGTCGCCTTCTTCACATAGCGTGAGACCCTTTTTCCCAAGACAAGTCCCAAGCTTGAGCCATGGACATGTTTGCAAAGTATCCTTCGGGATGCGGCGTTTTAAATTCATCAACCGATCTTGGCTCGTTCCGGCATCGAGATGGCATAAGTGTCTCTCGCATCTCTTGGAATGCCTCCATGTTGTTTCAAGATATTCATAACTCGGGCATCCATCCTTCCTTCCACTTCCTCCATCCCTCGCTTCAATGTCTTTTCTTTTCACCATAGATATAGTAGAGTGTTGGAGTGGCAGAGTCACTGGGAGTTTCTTCGATAATATCGGTTGTGACAAGACCTTGTTGAGGGGTTTGTGCAATCATCAAGGTCACATCTTTCGATCCTTCCCCCTCACGACTTTCCTTTCTTTTGTTTTAACACTTCCTCATTTTGTCTTTCCTTTTACAAAGTTGCTCCTCTTTCTCAACATCAGAACTCTTCAGCGCTTTTAGGTATTCCTCTTTCCCCTTTTTGGCATCATCAAAGGAGAGAGGAACCCTGAAACATATCTTGGCAAGCGGGAAGTCGAGCTGGCGATAGCCGAGTTTCGCTCGAGTCCTTCTGCGGAGTATGCGGCGCGAAATTCAGAGCAAGTAGCGTTGGACTCCGCTGAAATTAGCTTCATCTCAGCCATGAGAAGGTTGAATTTTCTATCCATGTTTTCTTCCAGACGCAGGAGGTCACTCTTATTTTGCTCACGCAGCAACTTTATCTCGGAGTTTGAGCTTCATGCATGTGCTCAATGTGTTCTCTCAATTTCGTCTTTGCATCAAAGCATTCTCATTTCGCCACACCAATGACTTGTTGAACAATGTCCTCAAGTATCTAGCTTGTTCCACACACATTGTTTTTCTTCTTTGTTGCCACTATTCCCCGATTCGACTATTATGCCTCTTAAGTCAGTGATAAAGGTTGGCATCTCTGTTGTCCATCTTATGTCCATAGAGGCTTGGTGCCTCTCCATCCGTTCAATTTCAAGCAAATAATGCTTTGAACACCTCCCGAACTTCAATTTTGTTTTTCCGTTGCGGGTTGACGGCCACGCAACGTCAAAGTCATAGTCATTTGGAATGATGGTGTCGATGGAATGACAGGATCAGTCGTGGAAGAAGCGCGAGATCTCTCTCGACTCTTCGGGAGGTCGGGTACCTCCAGGAGAGAAGGGAAATGATTCTACAAAGGAATCATCACGCCAACCGGGATTTGTTCAATGATGAGAGGTGCGCGTGAAGTTCTTTTTTGAGTCGAACCGCTGCATCTTGGGAGCTCGCGATGGACTCTGTTTCACTGGGGTCTTTTGTGAAGTGGACCCGACTTTTGAGCCTCACTGTCTCAACAGCTTCTTCGTCGGTCTCAACTGGTTTCTCCAATTGAGTGGATGGTCCTCGGCCTTATCGAGCGTCATCGGACGATGATGAGATTTCCATTGGTGGCTCATCATCAAAATTGAAAGTTTGACGAGTAGTCTTGAGATCGACTTGCTCGTGCTTGGAACATCCTCATTTGAGTCTTTTGGATCATCACGGGGGATGACTCGGCCTTCTTCGTCGCTTCTAATCCCGAGAAAAGTTACATCGAGATTATCCGGGAATCATGAAGTGCACTTATCTCCTTTTCGATGGATCAATGATAGCGGGGGGGATGTTCTCTACTTCAACTTTACCCAGGGAGGTCTCAACCTCCCGTTGGCCTTAATTACCTCATGCAGTCTCAATCGCAAGAAGTGCTTGGACATCCCTTTCGGCAATGTCACTGTCTTAGGGTCTTCTCGCGGTGGCATCCATTGGAGTCTCAACCCATGGATTGCACTTTCATCGCCAGTGTTAACTCCTGTACATTCCTTCCTCGTGCCTCGATCGCATCAGCAGCGTCATTAGCCTTCGAGCAATTGGCACCTTAGCCGAGACAGTCTCAATCTGCCCGAGCTTCGTTGATGACAACTTGATGTGTACTTTGTGTTTGTTTCTTCTCCACTTCGCCTCCTAGATTCGTTGTGGAGTCATCCGCAACATTCTCCGACCTTGCTGCAGTGGAGGAGTTTCCCCCTCTCACTGGCGCACCAGTGAGTGACTTGGAATGGGGTCACTCATCTCCAAACTCCCATTTTTTCTATTGAATGTTCGGTAGTTGGGGCGGTGGTAAGACACCTTCAATAGGGGTTGGCTCGATTGGGGTCCCCACTATCCCGTTTTCATTGCCATTTCCCTTATTTCCTTCTTTCCGAGTGAGTGGGGAGGTGGTGGCAAAGAACAACGGTGGCGATTTCTTCGCACCACTCCCATTGGATCGATTTCGGTGTGTTTTGGAGGACTCTCCTGGTCCCTCAATCAATTTTTGCTCATGAAGGATTCTGGATTCGTGCAATGCCTGCTGCATTTGCATTTCTTCTACGGCGACAGCGGGGTCCAAATCCTCATCACTGTCTGATAAGACATCAAGGAGATGATGTGTGTTCTGTGGTGCGGTGATAGGGGAGATCTTTGGCCTTCTCACGTGCCTCGCCTTTCTCTGCCCGATCTTATTTTGATAATGGTTTGACTCTTCTCATTTTGAATTCTCTTCATCAACTGTGGTAGTTTCTGTAGAGTTTCTTTCTTCTTACACATGAATATTGTCCATGTATATCTTGAGTAGTCATCTACTACCACTAAGGTGTATTTCTTTCCACTTATGCTAGCTGGTTCCACTGGGCCAAATAGATCCATATGTAGCAGATGCAATATTCTTGTTGAAGATGGGCATGTCTTTTCTTTAAATGATGATTTGATTTGTTTTCCCTTCTGACATGCGTCACATATACTCTCCTTCTTGTATATTGAGTCTGGAAGTCCTTCCACAAGATTACTTCTGGCAAGCTTGTTAATCGTTTTGAAATTCAGGTGACTCAGCTTTTTGTGCCACAACCAACTTGATTCAGCTGTGCTTTTTGCTAACAGACGGGTGTTGCAGTTGACCAATCCACGACGTACATGTTCTTTTGTCCGCATCCTTGCAACAGAACTTCATTCGATTCAACATCCTTGATTTGGCATATACCCATGTTAAATCCAACATTATAACCCTTGTCACAGAGTTAGCTGATGCTTAGCAAGTTGAAGTTGAGTCCTTCAACATATGCAACATCTGTTTTCTAATCCATTTTTCTTGATGGATCCAATGCCTCTTATTTCTCCTGGAGCTTCATTTTCTCCAAATATGACTTTTGCTCCTTTGACTTCCTTGAAGTTTGTGATTTTTCTTGTTTCTGTCATGTGTCCGGAACAACCACTATCCATGTACCAGGTTCTTGGCACTCACTGTTCCTTGAACCGCAATCAAGGAATTTAAGTTTTAGGTACCCATACTTGTGCGGGTCCCGAGGGGTTAGAATTGTAAGATGATCCAACCAACTTATAGCCAAATGATTTGACTCTAAGGGGTTGCCATCTATCGTGCCATAATCATAATTAATCTTGGCAAATTGCTTGGGGATTCTAGGTTCATACAACTGTCTCTTTTGTGTCGTATGCTGTATATGTGTTCTAGCAATGCGCTTCTTTGGGTAGTTGTGATGTCTCCGAGTGTAGTGCTTAGGTGCATATGTGTCTTTGATGAAAGCTCTTATACCTTTGGAATGGCCTCTTGAGTTCGAGCCTTTGTCATTTGGGCTTATATTCCATAGGTTTTTGCTGATAGTTCACATCATTCCAATCAGCTTGACTTGGATATTTTCTACCAATCCCATCATATGTGTTTCTTTTATAGATTTTCTGGGGTTTTTGGTAGCTCTGTTTCTTCTTTATAGAATATTTTCTGTTTGGAGTTTGCTGAGGAACTCGGCTAAATTTCTTCTCATTTGTCCCTTTTCGCCGCACTCAACCGGTCGTTTTCCTTTTCCTTTATAACCAAGGCCAGTTTGCTTGTAATTGTGCTTTGGATTAAATGTGTGTGCACCATTTAGAGTTTTGGATTTTTGAGATACTTCATTGCTTGAAAATCCCTTTTCCAAAATCACTCTTGGAGCCTGACATAGCATAGTGGAATTAAATCCTAAGCCTGTCTTGTCTCCACATTCTCTTTGACTCATAATAAGATCATCCAATGATTTAGATGCCTTAGTAAATGAGGCAATCACATTTTTGAGGTCATTTTCCCTCTTTTCTATAACAACTATTTCTGCTAATAACTTTGCATTTTCAGTCTTTAAACTTTCATTCTCATCCGCTATTTGACTTAGAGTACTCAACTCCTTAGTCAGCTGTAAGTTTTGGCTCTTGAGTAGACTGCTTTCCTCATTTAGTAGTGTGTGTGAGGATTTAATGTGTTCAAAATCTTTCATCATTTTTCCTAATGAATCATAAAGATCAAGTGGGTGATGAAGTGTGTGTGTCACGATCACTATCACTAGAACCGAGTTTGATGAGTTAGAGTGTACCTCATCTTCTTGGTCGAGTTGATCTTGTTCATTGGCCATCAAACAGTTAGGGCTTCTTCTTCGAGTCACTTGAGTAGTCGGCTTCACTACTCTATGACTTAGCTATGTCTTTTGACTTGGTTGTCTCGTGATCTCTGCAGCCCAACATTGCCTCTTTCTTTTCTTGTCTTCTTTCTCTAAGACCTTTCTTTCTTCTTCATTCCCGTATTTGTTGACTACAGGATATGGGCGATCAATGGCATAGTGACCTGGTTGCCTGAGTTCAAAGATAGATATTCAACCTTTTGATCGACTCTTTCCATTCTTGGATTGTCACCCTTTGATATTGACTTTTTGATGATCTGTTCTCTTGGTTGGCCTATCTTCTCTTGATTTGGAGGAGCCGAGTGTCTTCCGGAGGATTAGCCCTTGCCTCTCTTGTAGTTCTTATTGAAGAACTTGTTGAACCTTTTGACCAAGAGGGCTATTTATTTCTTCCGGGTCAATAACTTCTTTGACCTCCTCTCTTTCCATCCTTAACAATTAGAGCAAATTGTTTTGGGTACAACTGTCTCTTCCTGGTCTTTTCTTCTCAGCTCAAATTCGTAGGCTTTGAGGTCTGAGAATAGTTCATGGTTGGATGTCTTTGATAGGTCCATGGAATGTCTTAGTGCCATGACCTTCATTTCCCATTCAATTTGGAAGACTTTTTAGGATCTTCATACACATTTTTTCGTGTATATTCTTTTCCAAGTGTTGATAGCTCGTTGGTGATTCCTGTGAATCGAGCATCCAGTTTATCCAGGTTCTCTCCTGAGATCATTTTGAAATTCTCAAATTTCTGTACATCCAATGATAATTTGTTTTCTTTGATTTGCTTTGAGCCTTCACAAATCAATGTTAGCTTGTCCCAGATTTCTTTAGCCGTTTTGCATGATTTGACTTTGTTGAACATGGCTTTGTCCAAGGTTTTGTAAAGAATGTCCTTGGCCACATTGTCCAAGTTATATCTTTCTGTCATCATTTGTCCATTCAGCTCTTGGTTTTTCAATCATAGCCGGTCCGGGAGCTACATCCTCTTCACCTTCATTGCAGCTCTCTTCTTTTGTGTTCACTTTTAAGATTTGTAGTGGCCCATCCTCTATCACTATCCACATCTCATCATGTATTGCTGATAAATGAGCCTGCATACGAATTTTCCAATCATCAAATTCTTCAATTGTGAACATAGGGATGCGTGTCAAATTTGCTTCCATGATAATAACCTTTTAATGATAAAAGGAGTTTTGAAGGGGGGGTTGAATAAACCTTACCAACTTTTAAGGTGTAGGTACCAAGGGGTGTGAGTGTAAGGTTTAGAAGGGGGGGGTTGAATAAACCTTACCAACTTTTCGATTTAGTCATTTTTAAAGTTCAGAGTTGATACTACACAGCTGTGTCCTTGGTGGACAACCAATTTAGTTAATCAGTAGAGTTAGTCACTCAACGGACTCAAATTTGTTGATGGAATAACTCGGTATTAAGATCGAATTAGCTCAACGGTAATTTGTTTTTTGGAAGACTTAACACCCTTAATTATGGTTAAGCAAAGATTTAATGCTTGGTTTAGTACTTAGAAATTATCAAGTGGATAGCAAATTTATCAGCAGAGTTAAACAAATAAGATGCAGGATTTAAAGTGCTAAAATGTAAATGACACGATAAGTTTTTATAGAGGTTCGAAGATGGGGTAATTCTTCTACTCCTCTCTTCTCCAACTTCTGGAGGAATCCACTAGGTATTGATCAGTATAAAAAGTGGTAACAGTTCAGATACAAGTCTTGATCACACAGCTGACTTGATCCTTTGGGACTCAGTCTGGAGATGCTTGATCACTCGGTGGCTTCTCGTGACGACTCGGCTTCTTCACAGGCAGGCTTTGCTACTACAGCCCACTTGCTCAAGCTCTTTGGATTTGATCACGAAGCCCTCCAAAAACTCGAGACTGGTTCGACCTTGAACCTTCCTACAATCCTTCGTGGAATGTAGACCCCTTGATTCTTCAATAATTTCCTCTTCAACTGATTGAAGTTATCTTTCCTTCACAGGTGAGTGTTGGATTGATGTGCTTCGTAATGTAGGTTTGAGGATTAATCTTGAATGATTTGAGAATGTTTTCGGTTACAGTTCAAATAATTTCTTGAATGTTTGTGGTTCAGGTAACCTTCTCTCAGAGTCATTCCTCAGCCTTTTATAGTGATCTTTCAAAAATCTGCCCGTTGAAGAGATAGGCTTATTTTTGAAAGTCACTTGTGGACGTTGGCTTGTCTTGTTGCAGTCCTTGAATTTGCCACTTCCTCGTATAAAATGTACTTGACTTTTTGAGTTCTGACACGGTGTAGTGCTTCCCATTGGTTTATTCCTTTTGCACGCTTCGGGATCGAGCACTTCGAGAAAGGTAGCATGGAGATATTACTTGTTTAAGTAATTCTCTTGATTTTGTGCAACGGATCTCTTTCGATTATCTCGACTTGATTGCATTTCCTTGCTTTCCCAGGTGACTTAGAGTCGCTTCCAATCATGGATGACTCTCCGTCACTTCGACTTGAGACTTGGCTATGTTTAGTCGACTTGATCGATACTCCACTCATTGCATCTCATTTGTTCCTTGATCGAGTCCCTGTCTTCTCTTCTTTGCCATACTCAGTTGTCTTGCAGCGGAGTCTTCCTTCTAGTCTTTAGTTGTCTTTTTGCATGTTTAGTCATAGCTGACTTAACTCAACTTGACCACCCCTATTTATTACAATACAGTCTACAGCAAAAAATGGGGTGCCAACTTCCTATTCTAAGTTTTACATGGCATTCATCAAAATCTAAACAATAAATTTCCCAACATAAGGTGAAAAAGAGCTTCAAGGTTGTGATTAAGGAACAAGAAGGTAAGACCTTCCTAGACTAGTTCTTCCTTATTCCCTTTTTTTTTTCTATTTTCCTTCACATTTTGACCCAAATCTTGCAAACTAGGGACTTCTCTAAGAAGCTTTCAACCTTTAAGGAAGTGTTCTAAGGAAGAGAAGTTACCTAGACCAACTAACTACCAAGAGACTAAAGGTGGGTGAAACCTATCAAAGATTCATGATTATTGCATAAAATGGCATGAATATATGAGATTATTTATTTTTTATATATATATTTCTGGAAATTTTCAGTCCCTTTTTATTTTTGAAAAAAAAAATGGAAAAAATGTGTGTTTGGAATTATGATAAAAGTGATTCTTGTTTAGAAAATAGCTTTTATATGCTTATATGCCTTCTTTATATGTATATCTTCAAAATGACTGAGAAATATGAAAAATATATTTTAATATGTTATATTAATATTCTGTACTTATGGATTTGTGAACAAAATCGAGTTTGTGCCACTTTTGCAAATAAAACAAATTATAGGGCCAAAAATGATAAAATCTAAAACTGTGGAACCAACTGTAAAATTTCGAAATTCTGGATTGAAATTTCTGTAATAACAATGAAAAATAATAATTGAGACCCTCCGGGTCAAGCAAATGCGAAACAAGAACTTTTGGACACTAAAATGTTAATTTTCCAAACTTTAGGGGCTAAACTATAAAATCCAAAAATTAGGGGCAGCCACTGTCCCAAAAATAATACAAACTTATTTCAAATAGTATTCTGGACCCATAGTCCAAATTTCACGAAAAACGGGCTTGAAACGAGCCCTTAACGGTAAAATTATCTTTGGGACCAAAATGGAATTTTTGGAAAAATTGATACTAAATCTGGAATTTTTTCAAAAATGCCTTTAGCTCAAATACATACTGCCCGAAGAAAATTTTAGATTTGGAATCTCGTTAACACCCTTCCCGGTTTAAGAGATATCCATTTTCAAAATATCGAGTCAAAAATATAATTTTGGGAAAAATTTCGGGACTGACCTACAATTTTTGAAAATTTGACCCCAAGATCCAGAGATTCCTTAGAATATTTAGAAAAATTAGAGACTGACCTTGCCCTTTTCCGAGTTCGGAATCAAAACTTATGGAATTTTTAAAAACCCGACATAAGTTTTCCTCTTTAATTAAAATATTTATTTTAAAATAAAATTTACCAAGGTCATAGGAACTTTTTTATTTTCTAAATTCAGCTTATTCATAATATATTAAAATATTTTATTAATTTCAATTTTAAAATTATTATCCGAATTTATTCGGGATTTTCATACCGACTATTTGTGCCGATAATAAGGCGACCTCCGCGCCCACATAAGCTGAACCTTATTAAGAACTTCAGCATAATACACTAAATCAATGAATAGAACCGGCTAGATTATCCCTCTTGTATCTATGTCGTGTCAATGACTGACTGACTGAATATCGAATACGACGAGTCTATGAACGCACCGGTCCTACTGACTGACTAACTCACTGGGTTGGCGTCACACTTTCGTGTGCAACCAACTGATATGAGTTGACGGATTTGTTGAATGGATAAGTCGCGTATGGGATGGGTAGCTTGGCTACAGTCTCATGCTGCCTCCATCGTCTAACTCCCAACCCCGAGCCGAATAGGAGAGTCTGGCGGGCGATTGGGTCGTAGAATTCTGGGTATAATCATAATTATGACATTCTCCGAGCTTAGCTGGCTCCACTGTGGAGATGTCGTGCCAACTGGGATAGGGCTACAGCCGTATCGACATGAGGGATAAGGTGTACTGTTTGGGGAGATGATGTTTGATCAAAACTTCTCTGCCGTATAAGGTGGTCTGGGTTGGCGTCACACTTTCGTGTTCAACCAATTGATATGAGCTGATAGACTGTCTGGGTTGGCGTCACATTTTCGTGCGCAACCAAATGATATGAATTAACGGACTGACCGGGTTGGCGTCACACTTTCATGCACAACCAACTATCTGAATTGACGGACTGACTGTTAAATAATACTAATAAAATTATTAAGTATATGAGAATGACATTGCACGTTTCTTGCATCAAAACTCATGAAACAATTTTACTGCATGAAATATAAGCCCCACTTGCACACACTCACCACACCTACTGAGAATTTTTGTCTCACTCCCACCTATTTTTCCAACCAGAGGATGAGGCTTTGCCGGAGGAAGACTGCGACAAGGATGTTGAAGCTACTGACTAGCTCCATATTGTACTGGACCAATGAGACGATTGAACCCTGTTTATGTTATTTTTATGAATGAACAAATTGAAAATTTTGTAATAGACGGGCGTAGGACCCGAAGAATGATGGTGACGAGGATTGTATTTTATTTTCTGATTCCGCTGCAACTGTACTCTAACTTAGTTTATTTAATATGAATGCTTATTTTGGGATTTCACTATTTCTGTTTGGGCTATGTTAATGAATAAATGGGTCGACCTGGTAAACCGACGTAAGTTAGACCGTCAGAGTCACGCCTCCCGATTTTGGGGCGTGACACGATCGCTATAAGGGGCAATCGGTGCCCGAAGACAGCGGCCGGTTGCCCTTGATGGCGATATGTTCCTGCTTCAATTCAATATTTTTGTCCAATTTTTGAAGTTTTGGAAATGTGATTTTTCACCCCAAAAGCACAAAATGCAAACATGGACCTTATTCGATATGTATTATGTATAACGAACTCGAATTGAGTTAAAAGACTCGGTGGGTAATGATTTTGTAAAAATATCTGCGAGTTGATCTTGGGACGAAACAAAACATATCTCAATGTTTCATTTTGAAACAGAATCCCTTAAAAAGTGATATCGAACCTCAATATATTTAGTTCGATTATGATGAATCGGATTTTGAGAAATATTTATAGCGGAAGTGTTACAAAAAATAGGAACATTTTCGAAAGTGAATTTGTAATCCGCTAATGTTTGTTTCATCCAAAGTAATTGTGTACAACAAAAAGCCGCGAAAATGTATTCGGCTTCGGCCGTTGATAAAGATACACAATTTTATTTCTTTGAAAACTATGAAACTTGGCAATCACCTAAAAGTTGTCACGAGCCGGATGTACTTTTACGATCATTAATATTGCCGGCATAATTTGAGTCATTATATCCTTTTAAAGAAAAAATTTCATTCTTTGGATAAAATAAACCATAAGAGATAGTGCCCTTTAAATATCGAAAAATATGTTTGACAACACTTAAATGAGATTCTTTGGGATTGCTTTAATTTGAGCACATAGACATACAACATGAAGAATATCGAATCTATGAGTAGTAAGATAAGTTGATGTACATACCTCGATTTTGATTTTTTTCCAACCAATTTGCCTTTTCACACTTGACCAATTTGATGTTGATATATATTATCCTCAGTCCATATTTCCTGCAATATCTAAAAAAATAATCCTTGCACAAGAATTTAGTAGTACTGAATAATATCGACAATGTTGATTTGAATTGGAACTCAATTTTATTACGAAAAATAGGGCAAGTAGCATATACTTTGCTTTGCCTAACCAAAATAGGTTTGATATATCATCAAGCTATATAAGGTCTCATTTGAAATTTGAAAATACGGGAGTTATAAAATTGGGATCTTATTTCTTGAAAAATATTTGGTGATCAATACATAAGTTTTGAAAATAAAATCAACATATGCACATTAATTATTAATGGCTCAAAAATTAAAAAAATGAGTAACTCTAATAATGTAAAATTTAAAAGGGAGAGAAGAGTTACCAACATCACCATTGCCAAGGGTTTTATCTCTTCTATTGTTGATCATAATTATACCTTCTTCTTGAGGTATGATATTGTTGAAAGTATTTTATTCTTTGATCATATGGCGTGATCATTTGTTGTCTTTTGGTCATCTTAAGTTTCTTTGACCATTGTTGTGTCAAATACCTAAAATAAATTTATTTTGTGGTATCCTCAAGTATTTGAGTCCATTGAGATTAACATTGAGATTGTTAGGTTTCCAATAATAATTTGACTATTTCTAGCCTGACAAGTATTGGTCGGGTGTCCACATTTACCACAATAAAAACATGTAATAGTTTTAGAAGCCTGATGATTGCCATAAACAAAAGTGGATATTTGGTTCTTTTTCATATCATTGATAACATTAGGCTTATAACCAAGTACTAGTTTCAAATGATCACTACGCTGTACATTAAGAATTTTGGTGATTTTATAGGCAATCAAGTTAAACTTCAACATTTCTTTTTTCATGGAAAAAAATATTGTAATAACCATTAATTAAATCTAGGGGTTAGCTTTTTTTAGGGGTTAAATTTAGGTTTAGGGGATAGGATTATTTAGTATATATATGTTAGATAACTTCATGCGAATTTACACCCAAATTTCAAATAATTTAGGTAATGATATTTTTTCTCTACTTATTATTCAAGTTTATATATATATATATATATTCACACTTCACAAGCTCTTTTTCAATATTTTTCACAATTTCTTTCAATAATTAGTTTGATTTATTAAAATCACATATTAATTATAATTTTATTTAATGTTGAAAACAAAAGGGTCGAGGATTAGGGCTTCTACTGTTCATTTTTCTACATCGAATATCTGCGATTATTAAGGTAGGGGTTTTTATATTATTTGTCTTTATTTAGTGTTCCATGATTATACTTCATTGATTACAATATATGTCAAGACGAAATAAATTCATATAAGCTAGGGGCCATGAAAAGGGTCCGGGATCAAATGTATCTTCGGGGTGAACCCGCAATACTATATGCAGTAACTGGACAGTCAGAGGAAGAAGAGGAAATTAATGAATTTATTGTTGTAATTATGTGAATGTTTTTCATGTTATATTAAATATTGACAGATATATCTCTACTGAGCGAGATGAATTTCACCCCTATTATTATCATGACTTTCAGGTTGAGGAATACGACTGAAGATATGATGTTGTGGATGGTGGAATAAATCATGCTATATCTATATTTTAAATAATTATGATCGGACTAAATTATAGATTTATGTCTTTAATTTTTTCGGTTTATGCTTGAAACAATTGTTGGATATTTAATTTGGAAGATGTAATCTTGTTAATATTATTATTATTATTATTATATTTTTTCCTTAAAAATAAAAAAATTCTCAATCAATTATTTTGATAATTATTGAGATCACTTTAATTTATAAATTTGTATTTTCTTAATAATATTTTTTAGAGTACTTTAATTTCATAAAATTGGGTTGTTACAAATGGTATCAGAGAATATCTACGTTTCTGTAGGCTTGTTAAAAAATAAATTTTGAAAAATTAAAATGTATAGGTTTTTTTTAAATAAAGTAAATAATAAAAGTCAAACTTTGTGTAAGATAAAATGGTATAATAACATCCACCTCCATTATATCTTGTCGGTCTCCTCAAGGTATGAGAATTATTTATGCAAGTTACATTAAACAATTGTACCAGTATGCTCATTTATGTCATGATGTATTTTATTATGATTCCATGTTATTATATTCTACTTTAGAAACATAATACCAGTTTATATGTTAGATGAATAGAAATCTTGTATTCCTTAAAAAAATATAAAAATAGACTTATAGTTGCAAATGCACATATATATAGATGGCAGGAACTCGCACTCGCCACACTGCAAGAAAAAAACAATAATAATAATAATTGGGGTCCAAACCATCCCATTAACCGACTCAATCATTATCTCAACTATCAAATTGAGGAGGAAGATAGCATTGGAAAATATATAGTTAAAATTCACCAGTTGTGGTACAATGTGAGGAATGTCATCGGGGCTCCAAACGAATGCGCTGCCTCCCATTGAGTGATTGATAACTTACCCTCTTTTTGGAACGTCAAGACTGAAAAGCTCCATGCCTCATTATTGGAGTATGACGTGCATGATGACCGACCCAAAATCAACTATAGGACATTTACTGCCAGGTTATACCGTAAATGGATTGAGTTTTTGAACAATGAGGCTATGGCAGAAGATGAGGAACCAGAAGAAAACCAGAAGAAGATCCGGAGAAAGATGAAGATATAGATCAGTAGAGATAGATAGGTCTATTTATTGGAATAATTGATAAATAAATCCTTATTATATATAAAGTTTAGTTGTCCTTTAATTGATACTAATTTATTTGACCATTATATTATGATATTTACATATTAAGTTAGATATTTCATGCAAAATTCATTAATAATTTGGGATAAATAATAATACTACATTATACTGTTAGATAAATGTTTTTATCATGATTTTGATGATTTTGTTCGATTTTGTTCAAATGAGTTTTTAAACCAAAACAATGTCCCTAAGTGTTGTCTAAATACTTCCGATCGACTTAAAATGTTTTTACTATTTTTCGGAGTATTTTTTGGAGTTTATTTTCGATAAAAAAATTGGACAACACATTTGTTTCAGACTCGGCCGTCCCTATAGGAGCAACCCGCACTGAGTTGAGTTTTGAAACAGAAAAATGGATGTAGAAAAATTGAGGGAGGCGTCGGTCAACCAGGTGGTCGGCCAGGTGAGGGCGATCGGTGAGGGCTGGGCGACGTGCACGGGAGTCCTCTTTTGGTTGATCTTCCCTATTTCGTATTTTTATCAACCCCAACCGGTCAACATCAAGGCGGCGACCGGTCGCATTCCTCCGACCGGTCCCCTGTGTAAAACTTGCAGAAATTCAATTTCAATCTTATCTCTGCGACCGGCCGCACCCTTTGTTTATCAAAGAAACTATCCGTTTGCATTTTTGATGACTTTTCCCTATTTTGTGGGATTGATTTCTAATGACTATGTTGATGATTTTAAATGGTTTCTTTTGCAACAAATTACTCCCCAAGGAGGAGCCTATGTCTGGAAATCAAAGCCAAGACCTCTCCTATAAATAGAGGCTTCATTCAAGCAACAAGACACAACACTCTATACAAGCAAAGAGCAATCAAGCAAACACTTTCATATATCTTGTTGTATTAGCCTTAGCACTTTCACTTGCACAAATTTGAGGTCTAGGGTTTCAATTCTTGATTACACTTGTACTCATATTGTATCAATCATTATTGAGTTGCAATCTTGATTTTGGTCATCATTCAACACAAGACATCCTTGTGAGTATTGATTGCGAAAATCTTACCGCAAGCGTACGATGTCAAGTTTTAGTATAGGTTTTGAAAGTAGGGTTATCGTCTCCACAGGGATTGTTATCGAATTTTATACTAAGTACTATAATTAAAATAACTTAATTCTATCTAGAAATCGAAAAGAGATGATGATTATTAAACTAAAAAATAAAACTAAAATTAAACAAATAAATTGGTTCAGACAATTATTCAAACACGTAGAAGATGAATTCTAGAGGGTTGATTTCACCTAGTTATCCCCTATGTTTTTAGTCCAGTTTATTAATCACAAGTTATCAATTTATAAGCCAATATTGCTACTGTTTATCACTTCCTCTCTCGAGTGCCAAGTGATTCTACGTTCCAATTTCTGATTTCGATATCTCTATAAAAATCATAAATTAAACCCTAATCCGCTCAATGAATATTCTATCACAGACTTCAAACGATTCATAAATCTCTCGATTCTATGAAACCCTAGGTTGTGCTAGTCTATGGCCAGGCATTCAATTACCTCTCTCGAGCGTCAAATTAAACACGCCAAACAATCTAAACTATTGATCAGATAATTCAGATGCAATCAAATCAAATAGCCCAAATAGATTAAATAATATGCGAATTTCATAAACTGGAAATCAAAACATAGGTTCAAACGTAAGTTACATCAATTCCCTAGAAATATGGGTTTAGCTCATATTGGATACACAAAAATTCATGAAGAAATAATTATACATCTCAAGAAATCGATAAAGAAAATCAAAGAAAGAATTGAGAAGAAAAGAGAAGGAATTCTCTCTGTGTCCAGACGAGAAGTGCCTCCAATTGTCGTCCCGAACCCTAGCTCTGAGTCTCTTGCCTTGTGTTGTGCTCAAAATAATGTCCAATCCCCCGTTTGTACGTCACTTCTAATATTTATAGGCTTGAAACCCTCGAAAATCCGTCCAGAAAAACCCCAAAAATAATTCGCGCACGATCAGGCCCATACGCCGCTGCAGCCCTTGAAACGCGCGCTGCTCATAGTTACTCTGCCCGCACGTCGCGCACAACCGCCGCTTATCGCCATCTTTGGGCTGGCGTCATTTGTAGCGCGCCCATCACGCCCCCCCGATCTGCTGCTGGCTGATTGCACGCGCCGCATGCATCTTGCCGCTTGTTCTGCTGTCGCGTGGGCGCGCTGCAGCCCTTCATTCCTGGCGCTGCAGTGCGCCTGATACCTGTTGCTATACATTTCTTGACCGGGCGCTGCAGCCAGCCCCTTGCATATGGGCGCTGCAGCGCCCATCCTTGCTATGCGTTCTGTACCGTTTTCGACCCCCGCGCTGCGGCGCGGGGGTTTAGGCGCTGCGGCGCTCTATGTGACCCGATTTTTCCCATTTTTTCAAATTCTAAAATGCGATAGTCACCGTCTGAACACGTTTTTCACCATTTTTTCTCAATTTCGGCTACCAAAATTATTCCCGACTCACAAACGACAACCAATTACATGAATTCGACTCAAATGACACTAAAAATACCCAAAAACAATGCAAAATCCTAGTCTAGAATACTCAATACGTTGGTATAAAACCAACTTAACAAGTATCCTTGTGGTAAGAATACACTTGGGTGATCTAGGTGATAGGTGTTTGAAGGTTGTGGTAATCTTCAAAGGTGTTGTAAGAGGGTTGTGGTAATCCTCAAGGTGGTGTAAGAGGGTTGTGGTAATCCTCAAGGTGTTGTATTAAATTTTGGTAAATTATACTGGGGTGGTAGAGGATTAGGCCCTAGGTGGGTTGAACCTCTATAAATCGAAATGTGTTGTTTAAATTCCGCACTTAGCATTTCATCTTTGCTTGAGTTTTTCGAAAAAGAGGGCAAAATCTGAAAAACCGAGATAATCTATTCACCCCCCCTCTAGATTATCGTAGCCACTTAGACTAACAAGTGGTATCAAAGCCAAACTATTTGGCTAGCTCGTTCCGAGTAAAGAGGAAAGATCCATGGCTACAAATGATGCTCATCTCACCACCGGCGCCTCCACCAACAAGCCACCACTATTCGACGCCAATAACTACGCATTTTGGAAAGACCATATGGAGTGCTTCCTACAAGGGTGCGGGTTCGACATTTGGAATGTGGTCATTGAAGGAGTTGATCAACCAACCAAGAAATCGGAGGATGGAACCTTGGCTCCTAAACCTTTCAAGGAGTTTGATGAAAACGACAAAAAGGCTTTCTCTCTAAACGGTAAGGCCTTAAATATTTTACATTGTTCTCTTATCGCCACCGAGTACAATCGCATAAGAGGCATAAGGTCGGCTCATGAGGTTTGGGAAAAATTGGAGACAATCTATGAAGGGACCAAGAAAGTCAAGCAAGCAAGAAAGACCATGCTTGTTAAAGACTTTGAAAACTTTAACATGCATGATGGTGAAAGCATCTCCAAGTTGGTGGAAAGGCTTGACAATATTGTCAATCCTCTTGTGGCCCTCGGTAAAGTCATCTCCAAAGAAGACAAGGTGACTAAGGTATTGAATGCTCTTCCCGGCTCATGGTCCGAAAAAGTAACGGCAATCACGGAGGCACAAAATCTTGAGACACTCAAGTTTGACGAGCTTATTGGAAATCTCCTCATCTATGAAGTCTATCTCAAGGAGAGGAAAAATTCCAAACCATCCATAAATCAATCGGGTATGCAAATTATTCCTAAAGGTCTTGCTTCTTCTTCTAATAAGGCATACTATGACAATGATGATGATGATGAGGAGACGGCCGCACTTGTTAGAAAATTTGCAAAATTTGTGAATAAAAATAAAGCAAGAAAACCAAGAGATAATGCTTGCTTTAAATGCGGAAAACCTGGGCACTTCATTGCCGATTGCCCAAAGCTCGATGAAGAGGAGCAAAAGAAAAGGAAGCCTTTCACGAAAAAGAAGGCTCTAAATGCGGAGGCTAAAACATGGGATGAACTACTCGAAACAACCGACGAGGAAGGAGAGACCGAACATGGTCTCATGGCCATAGATGATGAAAATAATGAGGTACGCTCTAATTCTTCTACTTCCTCCATAGTTGATGATTTGCAATATGATTTTGATGAATTGAGTTTCAAAATTTAATTGTTAAATACAAAAAATTGAAAAAGGAGCATAAGGAGCATAAGGTTGAAAAAGAAAAATTATTTACCTCTTATGAATCTCTAGACAAAGCTCATACTCTTACTCTTACTAGAGTTCACTCTCTTGAAACCGAAAAGGAATTGCTCACAAAAGATATTGAATGTTTAAAAAATGATGTGTATCATTTCAACATAAGCACGGACAAAGTCACAAAAATTTTAGATGCACAAAGAGGTGAGCATTCCAAATTGGGACTTGGTTATAAGCCATTTCAAAGCGTTTTTAAAAAGAATAACCAAGGTCCGACTTTTGTACGTGCTAGTAATTCTAATACTCCTACTTGTTTTTATTGTGGCAAAGTTGGACATTATGCTAATAATTTCAAATTGAGAAATAGCTCTAAACATGTTTGGAGACCCAAAGGTCTCAAGACTAACCCCCATGGACCCCAAAATTATAGGGTACCTAAAAGAAATTCTTTTGTAGGTAAATAGGGGCTATAACAATAATGGAAGATTCAAAATGGCTCGTGGACAGCGGATGTTCACGCCATATGACCGGGAGGAGAGAACCTTTTACCAACATCAAGCTCCAAGAAGAGGGTATGGTCATGTTCGGCAATGGCAAAGGAAGAATTCTTGGAAATGGAGAAATTGGTAACTCTTCTTTCTCTCTTAGTAATGTTCTTTTAGTAGAAGGGCTTAAGTTTAATTTGATAAGTGTTAGCCAACTTTGTGATTCAAATTATGATGTTTCCTTCAATAATAAAAAATGCCTTATACTTAAAAATGGTGAAATTATTTGTGAAGCAAATAGAAAAGGCAATCTTTACAAAATTTGTACAAGTGATTTGGTTAGTCAAAATGTTTCTTGTTTAGTCACCAATAATGATTTAACTAGTTTATGTCATAGGCGACTTGGACATGTTGGATACAAGAATTTGAAAAATATTTACAAAAACCAACATGTGAAAGGACTACCCAAATTGAATTTTGAAAATCTTGGCTTATGTGACACTTGTCAAAAGAACAAATTAGTTAAAATTAGTTTTAAGGCCAAAAATGAAATTTCCACAACCAAACCCCTACAATTGCTTCACCTTGATTTGTATGGGGATATTGGTACGACAAGTCTAAGTGGAAAACATTACACTTTCGTTATTGTCGATGATTTTTCTAGATATACTTGGGCTCTTTTTCTTACCAATAAAAGCGATGCCGTTAATGAGTTTGTTAAGTTTTGTAGACTTATTGAGAATGAAAAGGAAGACACTATTAAGTCTATTCGAAGTGATCGAGGTGGAGAATTTGATGGTGAATTTAGAGTCTTTTGTGAAACTAAGGGATATGCTCATAATTTTTCGGCTCCAAGGACTCCTTAAAAAAATGGAGTAGCCGAAAGAAAAAATCGGACACTACAAGAGATGAGTCGGTCCATGCTCAATGAATTTTCACTTCCAAAATATTTTTGGGCCGAAGCCGTAAGTACCGTTTGCTATGTTATTAATCGGGTTTATATTCGTCCAAAAATGAATAAAACTCCATATGAGCTTTGGAAAGGTAGAACTCCAAATATTAGTTATTTCAAGATATTTGGTTGTAAATGCTTTATTTTGAATACCAAGGATCAATTGGACAAACTTGATCCTAAGGCCGATGAAGGGATATTTATGGGATATTCAACAAAAAGCAAAGCATATCGGGTTTACAATAAGACTAGTGGAGTTGTTGAAGAATCCATCCAGGTCAAATTCAATGAAGTTTCGGGTGTTGAAAGAATACCCAATGATGAAAGTGATGAAGAGGATATTATTGAACCAATTGTTCAAGTTGATGATCAACCGTCTACATCAAATGATCAACCGTCCACTTCAAATGGTCCTCAAGAAGATAGATGTAATAGACCCGCTGCATTGAAATTTAAGGGAGATCACCCAAAAGATCTTATTATTGGTGATCCCCTTGACAAAGTGATGACCCAGAGAAAATTTGCCGAGAAAGCTCTTATTTCTCAAAAAGAGCCTAAAACTGCTAAGGAGGCCATTGAGGATGAGGATTGGTTCTTAGAGATGCAAGAGGAGTTAAATCAATTTGAAAGAAATGATGTATGGGAATTGGTACCTTATCCTCCATCTCAAACTATTATTGGTACAAAATGGGTATTCTGGAACAAACTTGATGATCAAGGCAACATTGTTCGAAATAAGGCAAGGTTAGTAGCTCAAGGGTATTGTCAAGAAGAAGGTATTAACTATGATGAAACTTTTGCACCCGTAGCACGTTTAGAAGCTATTCATATTTACTTGCCTATTATTTTTTTAAAAATTTCAAACTTTACCAAATGGATGTTAAATCCGCTTTCTTATATGGTATTATTCAAGAAGAAGTCTATGTAAAACAACCTCCGGGGTTTGAAATTTTTTCTAGGCCTAATGATGTTTATAAACTTAAAAAGGCCTTGTATGGTTTAAAGCAAGCACCCCGTGCATGGTACGATAGACTTAGCTCTTTTCTTTTGCAAAATAGTTTTATAAGGGATAAAGTTGATACAACTCTCTTTGTTTTTGAAAAAGGGCAAGATTGCTTACTTGTGCAAATTTATGTTGATGATATTATCTTTGGTGCTACTAATGATTCTTTGTGCAAGAAATTCTCTAAATTGATGCAAGGAGAATTTGAGATGAGTATGATGGGGGAGCTCAACTTCTTTCTTGGACTCCAGATTAAGCAATGCCAAGAAGGCATATACATTTCACAATCAAAATATACAAAAGAACTTTTGAAAAAGTTCGGCATTGAAGAAGGAAGAACCGTTTCTACTCCCATGGCAACAAATGTCAAAATTGACAAAGATGAAAAAGGCAAGTCCGTGGATGAATCAAAGTATCGTGGTATGATTGGTAGTTTACTTTATTTAACCGCTAGTAGACCGGACATTCTTCATGCCGTATGCCTATGTGCTTGCTTTCAAAGCAATCCCAAAGAATCTCATATGAGTGTCGTTAAAAGGATTTTTTGATATTTGAAAGGCACCATTCAATATGGTCTATTTTATCCAAAGAATGAAAATTTTTCTTAAAGGTTATAGTGATTCGGATTATGCGGGAAATATTGATGATCGGAAAAGTACTTCCGGATCATGTCAATTTTTAGGCGATTGCCTAGTTTCTTGGTTTTCAAAGAAGCAAAACTGTGTTTCTCTTTCAACGGCCGAAGCCGAATATATTTCCGCCGCTTTTTGTTGTACTCAACTTCTTTGGATGAAACAAACCTTAGCGGATTACAAATGCTCTTTTGAAAACGTACCTATCTTTTGTGATAATATATCCGCTATAAATATTGCTCAAAACCCGGTTCATCATAACCGTACTAAACATATTGAGATTCGACATCATTTTCTAAGGGATTTTGTTTCAAAAAGAAAAATTGAGATATCTTTTGTACCATCTCAAGATCAGTTAGAGGATATTTTTACAAAACCGCTATCTTCTGAGACTTTTGAGTCCATACGAGCTCGGTTAGGCATAATGCATATTGACTGAGGTTTACATTTATATTTTGCATGTTTTTAAAACTTAGGGGCGAAAAATCGGATTTTTGGTTGAAAATTCGAATTTTAAAAAACTTGACAAAACAGTGGGCTGAAGAGGTTGAGGGCAACCGGTCGCCCTCAACGTCGACCGGTCGCCCTAAACCACAACCGGTCGCCCTGAGCTATATTTTGTATTAAAACCGTTCTGTCTTCAGCATTCGACATTTTAACTTATTTTTGCCATTTCTCGTCCCCTTTGCCAAATTCACACAAATTTCACTCAAAATTGATTTTCATGCATTCTATTCATATCTTGGACCTTATATAGCATGTTTATCATCATCATTGCCCATCTTTACCGATCGAATGGTAAGAATTTTCCTTTCTTTGCTCAATTGGGTTGAACCCTTGAGCTTGTGGCTTTCTTGTATATTTTTTGATGAAATTATCTTATGATCATGTTGAGCTTAATTGTTATATTGTATTGTATGATGTTTGATGTGAATTGGTGATGAAAAGTTTTGGCTTGATTCATTTACAAGGGCTCTATACAACTTCTTTTAATTTTTACGCCCACAAGGTGTTCGATAAAATGTCACAATGAATATTTCAACTTCTACATGATTCTTTTGCCCCCAAAAGTCTTACAAACTTATTGAGATCATGTTTTGGCAAATAGAACGAGCGTGTGAACTCTGCATGATACATTTCTCCCATTTTCCTTGGATTTTAAGCGTAAATTGCTCAATGGTTGATAAACCGTCTCTTTGGCGCACTTTGATGTAATTATATGATGTTTTTATCATCCTAACATTCTTTTTGATAATTCCAAAGGGGGAGAAACAGGATATTGGCTCGTTAGCTAAGAGAAGCTAATAAAAGCTCGTAATAAAAGCTATAAGCTACGACTTCCTTAAGCCAAGTATACCTAGTCCACGGCTTGTATTATGGACTCAATTGCAAAAGATTATAAGTATTTTGACAGGGGGAGGTTCTTAGCTTATGATGTTTATATGCATCTTATATAAGCTTGTTATAGCTTGTGCTTCTAGCTTTTGCAAAATCTCTTGTTGATATGCTCATAGATAGGGGGAGCTTTGTATGGAATGTTTTTAACGGATAGTTCACTCGTAAAACCGCAAAATTTATTCATTTTCAAAATCGTCCTTGAGAAAATTGTTTTGGTTTGTAATCATCAAAAAGGGGGAGTTTGTTAGATTTATTGTTTTTATCATGATTTTGATGATTTTGTTCGATTTTGTTCAAATGAGTTTTTAAACCAAAACAATGTCCCTAAATGTTGTCTAAATACTTCCGATCGACTTAAAATATTTTTACTATTTTTCGGAGTATTTTTTGGAGTTTATTTTCAATAAAAAATTGGACAACTCAATTTGTTTCAGGCTCGATCGGTCACCCTATAGGGCAACCCGTACCTGAGTTGAGTTTTGAAACATAAAAAGGGAAGTAGAAAAATTGAGGGAGGGCGACCGGTCGACCCCTGGGCGACCGGTACCTAGGAGTCCCTTTTTTGGTTCAGTCTTCTCTGTTTCGTATTTTTATCAACCCCAATAGGTCAACAGCAAGGCTGGTCGCACCCTCCGACCGGTACCCTGTGTAAAAATTGCGTAAATTCAATTTCAATCATATCTCTTGTGACCGTCGCACCTTGTTTATCGAAACTATCCGTTGCATTTTGAGACAGCTTTTCCCTATTTTGTGGGATTGATTTATAACAGCTATATTGATGATTTTAAATGGTTTCTTTTGCAACAAATCACTCCCCAAGGAGGAGACTATGTCTGGAAATCAAAGCCAAGACCTCTCCTATAAATAGAGGCTTCATTCAAGCAACAAGACACAACACTCTATACAAGCAAAGAGCAATCAAGCAAACACTTTCATATATCTTGTTGTATTAGCCTTAACACTTTCACTTGCACAAATTTGAGGTCTAGGCTTCCAAATCTTGATTACACTTGTACTCATATTGTATCAATCATTATTGAGTTGTAATCTTGATTTTGGTCATCATTCAACACAAGACATCCTTGTGAGTATCCTTGTGGTAAGAATACACTTGGGTGATCTAGGTGATAGGTGTTTGAAGGTTGTGGTAATCTTCAAAGGTGTTGTAAGAGGGTTGTGGTAATCCTCAAGGTGGTGTAAGAGGGTTGTGGTAATCCTCAAGGTGTTGTATTAATTTTTGGTAAATTAATAAAATCTTTTTTTCTTTTTGAAATCCATCCTGGATATACTGGGGTGGTAGAGGATTAGGCCCTAGGTGGGTTGAACCTCTATAAATCGAAGTGTGTTGTTTAAATTCATCACTTAGCATTTCATCTTTGCTTGAGTTTTTCAAAAAAGAGGGCAAAATCTGAAAAACCGAGATAATCTATTCACCCCCCTTCTAGATTATCGTAGCCACTTGGACTAACATATACATGACCTTAGGAATATGGCTCCTCGTCGTGGAAATCAAGTCAATGATGAGAACTCCACTAACACAAGAAATCAAACCACTGCCATTGCTAGAGATATAATTGCTGAGTTCCTCAGAGGTGTGCAAAAAAACGGGGACAACAACAACAACGCACGAATCGTGGAACAATTCCGCCACTATCGTCCACCCACATTTAATGGACGTGATGGCCCAACAGCAGTAGAAGAATGGTTTCGATCGCTAGAGAGGAATTTTTGACTTATTGGCTGCACAGACGAACAGAGAGTCGTATGTGCTGCCTTCCAACTCACTGAAGACGCTGAGCATTGGTGGGAAGGGTATTGGAGGACTAAGACCGAGGAAAAGCGGAATGCTTTAAGATGGGATGAGTTCAAAGTTATTGTAATGGAAAAGTTTTTTCCCACAATCATATCGAGATAAGAAGGAGACATAATTTCTTAACTTTAAACAAAGAAACATGACTGTCACAGATTATGATAGACAGTTCAATCAACTAACTCGGTTTGTTCCACACCTAGTAGATACTGATTTGAAAAAGGCTCTGAGGTTCAAAAGGGGACTTCAAGCACAACTATCAGGAATATTATCTGCTCAAGGAGATTTGGAGTACTCGTTGATGGTGAGAAGGGCTCATGCGGTGGAGGCAAGTTTTGCTGGGGACGAAGAGGAGCAAAGATTGGTCGTTTTACCTGAGAAAAGAAAATGGGAAGGGGCAAAACAAAATAAAAATGAAAATCAAAATAAACAAATAAAGACATGAAAATGCACGCCCAACTACGCAAGCAGACATGCCAACTTGCCTAAAATGCAAGAAGAATCATTTTGGAGAATGTTTAGCTGGACAAGGAAAATGCTTCAAGGGTAAGAAGCCAGACCATGAAGTCTCTAATTGTCCTCTCTTAAAAGCTGAGCGGGAAAGAAGAGGACAAACATCTGGAGGTAGAGCTCGAATGTATGCTATGACTCAAGAAGAAGCTGATCAGAACCTGGGTACAATGTCAGATATGCTAACCATTTCTATAATACCTGCTCTTGTACTTTTCGACACTGGTGCCACACATTCATTTTTATCTGCCAAATTTCATGTTATATTAGGACATAAGAGTGCTAGAGTAAGTGAACCCCTTGAGGTTGGCTTGCCATCTGGAAATCCGACAACACCTAACTCAGTGAATAAGGATGTTGAAGTGAACATAGGGGGAAAATATCTTAAAGTTGATCTATACATAATTAAGATGAAGGATTTTGACGTAATCTTAGGTATGAATTGGCTTAGTATATATCGGCGGACATTAAGTGTCGAGAAAGAGATAATATTCAAACCGCCAGAAATGATGAGATAAAATTCTATGGGATTAAGTCTAAGACGATCTGCGAGTTATATCAGCAATGAAGGCAAGAAAGATGTTGAAAAAGAAAATTGTCAAGGATATCTAGTGAGTTTAGTAGATACATCGGCAGCTGAAGTGACACCTAATGACATACCAATTGTGCAAGAATTTTTGGATGTATTTCCAAAAGACTTGCAGGGAATTCCTCCAGATCGCCAGGTTGAATTTGGAATAGATTTGGTACCTGGGGCAACACCTATATCTAAGGCACCCTATAGGATGGCGCCAAAGGAATTACAAGAGTTAAAGGCGCAAATACAAGAACTTTTGGATTTGGGATTCATTAGACCTAGTGTATCACCGTGGGGAGCACCAATTCTATTTGTAAAGAAAAAATGGGTCACTTAGAATGTTTATCGATTATAGAGAAATTAATCGACTCATAGTGAAGAACAAGTACCGCTACCGAGGATTGAAGACTTGTTCGATCAATTGAGAGGTGCCAGCACATTCTGTAGGATTAACTTGAGATCCAGATATCATCAGTTAAAAATTAAAGAGAGTGATATTCTGAAAACAACATTTAGAACCCGATATGGACATTATGAGTTTGTAGTAATGCCATTTGGGTTAAGTAATGTACCAGCAGTATTCATGGACTTGATGAATAGAGTGTTTTATCTGTATCTAGACCAATTCATCATAATCTTTATAGATGATATACTTGTATGTTCAAAGAATAGAGAGCAATATATTGAGCACTTAAGAATAGTGCTAGAAACACTTCGCAAGGAAAAGTTATATGCGAAATTCAAGAAATGCAAGTTTTGGCTACATCGAGTGGTGATTCTTGGACATGTAATTGAAGTGGACCCGGTTAAAGTTGAAGCAATCAACGAATGGAGTGAACCTACCAATGTGAATGAAGTTCACAGTTTTCTAGGTTTGATAGGCTATTATCGGAATTTATTGAAGGATTCTCAAAGATAGTTGCGCCTATGACTCGACTGACAAGAAAATGGGAGAAGTGCCAATGGAATGAGAAATGCGAAGAAACCTTTCAGGAGTTGAAGCGAAGGCTAACTTTTGCATCAGTATTAACAATTCCCGACCCCATTAAAGATTTTGTTATTTATAGTGATGCATCAAAACAAGGCTTGGGATGCATGCTAATGCAACATGGTAAAGTGGTTGCTTGCGCCTCAAGACAACTAAAACCATATGAGTTAAATTATCCTACTCATGACCTAGAGTTAGCTGCTGTAATGCATGCATTAAAGATCTGGCGCCATTACCTATATGGAGAAAAATGTGAAATCTTCACCGACCACAAAAGTTTGAAATATCTGTTTACTCATAAAGAGCTAAACATGAGGCAAAGAAGGTGGTTGGAATTGGTGAATGACTATGATTGCACTATCAACTATCATCCGGGTAAAGCTAATGTTGTAGCCGATGCATTAAGTTGTAAAACAAAAGGAGAAATATCAAGTTTGATATCTGAGCAAGAACATCTTGTGAGAGAATTCACCAGGATGAGAATTGAAGTAGTGGTGCCACCAAAAAGATCAGAGATAGTACTAGCATCTTTGGTGGTGCAACCTACTCTAAGAGAGAGGATAAAAGAAGCTCAACCTCGAGATAAATTTTTGAGCAAAATGAAAGAAAAAGCTCGTGAAGGGAATGTAAAAGGATTTGTTATAACAAATGATGGTACTTTGACTTATGAAGGGAGATTATGCATTCCTAAAGAAGAAAGGATTAGAAAAGAAATTCTCGAAGAAGCTCATTGTACGTTGTACACAGCTCACCCTGGAGGTACACAAATGTATCGAGATTTAAGAGAAGTATTTTGGTGGCGAAGTATGAAAAGAGATATTGGAACTTTTGTGGAAAAATGTTTGACTTGTCAGCAAGTTAAATCCGAACACCAGAGACCATTTGGTTTGCTCAAACCACTTGACATCCCAGAATGAAAATGGAAGCACATAACTATGGATTTTGTGGTTGGGCTTCCACCATCAGTCAAGGAAAACAAGGTTGTTTGGGTTGTAGTAGATCGGTTAACAAAGTAAGCTCATTTCTTACCCGTTAAGATGATGTTCAGTATGGAGTGATATGCACAAATTTATATTGAGGAGATAGTGAGACTTCATGGAGTTCCCGTGTCAATTGTTTCAGATAGATATACGCATTTTACTTCTAAGTTTTGGAAAAGTCTACAAAGTGCCTTGGGAACAAAGCTAAACTTTAGTACGGCTTATCATCCACAAACAGATGGGCAGTCTGAAAGGACTATACAAATATTGGAAGATATGTTGAGAGCATGTGTGCTCGACTTAGGAAGTAATTGGGAAATATTATTACCCTTGGTTGAATTTGCTTATAACAATAGTTATCAAGCGACTATTGGGATGGCTCCGTACAAGGCATTGTACGGAAGAAAGTGTAGATCACCATTATATTGGAGCGAAGTTGGTGAAAGAAAAATTTTGGGGCCTGAATTAATTCGACAAACTATTGAGAAGATAGTTATGATACAAGATCAAATCAAGATGGCTCAAGATAGACAAAAGTCGTATGCTGATAGACGGATAAAACATATACAGTTTGATGAAGGAGAAAAAGTATTTCTGAAAGTAGCTCCTATGAAAGGTGTTATTCGATTTGGTGAAAAGGGAAAGTTGAAACCAAGATATATCGAACCATTTGAAATCCTCACACGAGTTGGAGATTTAGCTTATCAACGAGCATTACCACCGAGTCTATCAAGTGTGCACCATATTTTCACGTCTCTATGCTAAGAAAGTACGTTCATGATCCAAGTCACATCGTGAATTATAAGGACCTGACAATCAACAATGACTTAACTTATGAGGAAACACGGTATCGTTTTTGGAACGCAAGATTCACCATTTGAGAAATAAAGATATTGCTCAGATCAAATTACAGTGGAGACGTCATGGCAGAAATGAAGCTACTTGGAAGCGTGAAGAGGAGATTCGTGTCAAGTGCCCAAAGTTTTCAATTCCAGGTAAGATATCGAATTATGAGGACGAAATTATATTTACGGAGAGTAGAATGTAATAACCATTAATTAAATCTAGGGGTTGTATAGCTTTTTAGGGGACAAATTAGGGGTTAGTTTTTTTTTAGGGGTTAAATTTAGGTTTAGGGGGTAGGATTATTTATTATATATATGTTAGATAACTTCAACGAATTTACACCCAAATTTCAAATAATTAAGGTAATGATATTTTTTCTCTACTTATTATTCAAGTTTCACACACACACACACACACACACACATATATAGGGATGGGATCTCATGTGGCAGCCTCTTACCATGTGGCAGTGTAGTGTAGACATATCCCATCCATCCATCCTAATCAGTTAATGGTTCAGATTAGGCCTAAAAATACACCATTTTACATTTATTTTATATGTAAAAAGGGCAAATCAACAACTATCAAAATGGAGTAAAATAATACCATAATTACATACCTATAATCAAGAGATATATTGATTATCAGCTTTCCATAACAGAAACGCTGAATCAGGAGCAATAATCAAGGGATATATTAATTACATACCCTTCATTGACGAAAAACAACAGGAAAAAAAGAAATATGCATCAAATTCATAGAAACAATTATGTCCCCATTTTTGAACAACAAAGAAGGTGTTTGACATGGGAGATATGCGTATTTTGGTATACAAATATTTATAATATTGTACTCTGGACGTATTGTTTCGTGTATAGATATGTATATTTTGGTGCTAATATAACATGAAATATGACATGTTTGGATGTTTATTTGAGACTAAATATTGGTATACAAATATTGACAATATTTTACATTGGAAGCATATTTTGGTGTATACATGTGCATACTTTGGTGCTTTATAATCATTAAAATATGGTATAAAAATAATTCCATTACGGTACCCTGAAATCATATTTTGGTGTACACTTGTCTAATATTTGGTGATAATATAAATATTTGGTTGTGCATTGTTAGATGTTTAATTGAGAATATTGTATACTAATATTGACAATATTGTATATTTTGAAAATTATTTTGTATATACATTTGACTGATTTGGTGTACAAATATGCATATTTGTCAACACCCACGTGCTTGCAAAAATCGAGAGAACAGATCTAACTGAAAAACACATAAAAAAAGTTGCCAAAAAAAAAAACAATGTTATCATCAAACAAGTCAACCAAAAAAAGGAAAAGGATGCAGCAAATGCATTTGTGTGTCGCATAAAAACTAACTGTATACCAACAATTGCCTAACTGTATACCAATCTATAGCTAAGTTTTCATCAATTCATATCCACGATTAAAATAAAAACAACTGAACTAATTGTATACCAATTATTTACTAAATTTATACCAACTTATAGCTAAGTTTTCATCAATTCATTTCCACGGGTACAATAAAACAAAATGGGCCAAAAAAATATAAGCTACAATTTCCTCAGTTTGGGCATCGAAGATTTCAAAGCAGATTTGGCAGTCTTGAACCTCTTGTTAACATTACGCGCACCCTCGCTCGACCCTGGATATGCGGGTCTTTTCCTGTTTCCTCTTGCCATTGAAAATTATAAACCTGGAATTGAGAAACATGAACTATATTAAAAAATGCGGAACTCAAGCACAATATATCAAAACAAGTACACCAACTAAACTAATTGGGCACTGTATGAACTCTAATTGTATACAAAAATAATATCATGTCTAAGAAAAATGTATACAAAAATAACAAAATGATTCACCCAAAAATACGCAAAATAAACCTAATTTAGCGATGTATGATATTTAATTGTATACCAAAATAATATTATTTCGACACTCTTTTTCATTATGGATTTCATGAACAATATATACATATATCCCTGCCTTTTTTTTCCTAATGCATGCATTGGACAAAAAATATAACAAAAGGATTTAGCTATATACCAAAAGTAATAAAAGATATATCATTCTTACGTAAATGTACACCAAATAAACAATGAATGATTCCACCAAAAAAAACCAAACTCATTTTCCTACTAAAATAAGAGAATCAACAAAATCTACAAAAACAAACCACAAACACGCAGGTTACACTCGTACATCCACTCTACATCTAAACTTACACCAGCCCATATCAATAACATAAACATCACACAATCCATTAACTAAATATACATCGTTTTTACCTATCTTTATACCAAACATATCTCTACCAAATCTGCACTTTCTCGCACAAATATAATTCCATAAGCAAAAAAAGAAAGACGAGTTTGTAAAAATCTAAGATCAAAACCCTAGATACTTCAAAAAATAAAAATTGGTGTGCTCTACTTACTGCAAGTAACACAAAAAACTCAGAAAAGACATGATAATGTTCAACATAAAAGGAAAACAATTAAGGGATAAACCATTTCTACCAAAATCTACAACCAAAAAAATGAAAAAATCGAACAAACCTCTGACCCTTACCAATAATACCAAGGGCGTTTTAGATTTTTTATGTCGAAGAACCCCTGACAATCTTCGGAACTGACACAACACGGATGGGTCTCGACGATCGAGCGATAAAATGAAAAAAAATGGAAGAAATTGGCGACGAGAAGAATGAACAAGAAAGAGAAGAAAAAAAGGAACTGGTAGAATGAAGAAGAAAGAGAAGAAAAAAAAGAAGTTTTGATTTCGTGTGAAAATAGGAATGCAAAAAAACAGGATGAGATTGAATGAAATCCCAAAAAAATGGGAGGTTATGGGGAGTTACCAAAACTGTCTTGTGATTTTGCTAATAAAATGACAATTGTGCCCTTAAATGGACAATATTCAATATAAAAAAATAAAAAATTCGAAAAAAACTTAGCCTTAGGATTAAACAAATTAATGGCTTAGATTTTTCCACACTGCCACATGGTAAGACTCTTGCCACATATGATCCTATACATACATACATATATATATATTCACAATTCACAAGCCCCTTTTCAATATTTTTCACAAATTCTTTCATTAATTAGTTTGATTTATTAAAATCACATATTAATTATAATTTATTTAATGTAGAAAATGAAAGGGTCGAGGATTAGGACTTTTACTGTTCATTTTTCTACATCGAATATCTGCGATTATTAAGGTAGGGATTTTTATATTATTTGCCTTTATTTAATGTTCCATGATTATACTTCATTGATTGCAATATATGTCAAGAAGAAATAACTTCATATAAGCTAGGGGCCATGAAAAGGGTCTGGGATCAAACATATCTTCGGGGTGAACCCGCAATGCTATATGCAGTAACTGGCCAGTCAGAGAAAAAAATAGGAAATTAATGAATTTATTGTTGTAATTATGTGAATGGTTTTCATATTATATTAAATATTGACAGATATATCTCTACTGAGCGAGATGAAGCTCACCCCTATTATTATCATGACTTTCAGGTTGAGGAATCCGACTGAAGATATGATATTGTGGATGGTGGAATAAATCATGCTATATCTATATTTTAAATAATTATGATCGGACTAAATTTTAGATTTATGTCTTTAATTTTTCCGGTTTATGCTTGGAACAATTATTGGATATTTAATTTGGAAGATGTATTATTATTATTATTATTATTATTATTATTATTATTATTATTATTATTATTATTATTATTATATTTTTTCCTTAAAAATAAAAAAATTCTCAATCAATTTTTTTGACAATTATTGAGATCACTTTAATTTATAAATTTGTACTTTTCTTAATAATATTTTTAGAGTAATTTAATTTCATAAAATTGGGTCGTTACAAATATCCTTAATAAGAGTTTCATTTTCTTTTTTAAGGTTTCTAACCTTACCAAGTGTAATATTATGAGCACTAGTAAGAGATTCATAAGAAACAAGTAGACTATCATTTTCATTTTTCATAGGTTGGATTCCTTTTTCAGACTTTTGTACTTAACAAGCATGCTTTGTAATCCATTTTGAAGTTCATCATAACCATCTTGCTATTCATTAATGAAATATATAGAAGAATTAGAGCGTACCTCATTGTCTTCTTAGATGTCCATTAGACATTGCTCGGTATCTTCATCATCGAATGTTGCAAGAAGCTCATCCCATGTTTTTGCTTCGGCTTTGGCATTCAAGACTTTTAATTTTTCTGAGAAAGTGCTTTTTCTTCCTTTGTTCTCCCTCCTCTTTTGGACAATCGGCAACGTAGTGTCCGAGTTTTCCGCACTTAAAGCAAGACTTGCTTGTTGCATTTCTTTCCTTGTTTTTATTTACAAATTTTGTAGGTCCCAAGGGGTGTGAGTGTAAGGTTTAGAAGGTGGGGGGGTTGAATAAACCTTACCAAATTTTCGATTTAGTCCTTTTAAAAGTTCGAGTTGATACTACACAAAGTGTGTCTAGGTAGACAACCAATTTAGTTAATCAGAGAGTTAGTCACTCAGCAGGACTGACGAAAGTGTTGATGGAATAACTCGGTTGTTAAGACTGAATTAGCTCAATTGTGGTTTGTTTTCATGGAAGACTTAACACCCTTAAGTTTGGTTTAGTAGAGATTTAAAGCTTGATTTAGTACTTAGAAATTATCTAATGGATAGCAAATATGTCGTGAGAATTAAACAAATATGATGCGGGGAATTTAAGTCTTTGAAATGTAAATGACACAAGAGGTTTTTATAGAGGTTCGAAGATGGGGTAATTCTTCTACTCCTCTCTTCTCCAACTCCTGGAGGAATCCACTAGGTATTGATCATTATACAAAGTGGTAAGTCCGATACAAGTCTTGATCACACGGTGACTTGATCCTTTGGGACTCGATCCTGGGAGACGCCTTGATCACTCAATCGGCTTCTCGACGACCACCTTCTTCACAGCATTTGCGCTTGCTACTACTGACCCACTTGCTTAAGCTCTTTGGATTTGATCACGAAGCCCTCCAAAAGCTCAAGACTTGGTTCAACCTTGAACCTTTCTACAATCCTTCGTGGAATGTAGACCCCTTGATTCTTGATAATTTTCTCTTCAACTCGATTGAAGTTATCTTTCCTTCACAGTGAGTGTTGGATTGATGTTCTTCGTAGTGTAGGCTTGAGGATTGAGCGTTTAATAACTTGAGAATATTTCAGGTTACAAAATGTTTCTTTCTTGCTTGTATGGTCAAGGTAACCTGTGTAACCTACGTAACCTTTTCTCGAGTTATTCCTCGGCCTTTTATAGTGATCTTTCAAAAATCTGCCCGTTGAAGAGATAGGCTAATTTTTGAAAGTCACTTGTGGACGTTGGCTTGTCTTGTTGCAGTCCTTGAATTTGCCATTTCCTCGTATGAGATGTTCTTCAGCTTTTCAGAGTTCTGACACGGTGTAGTGCTTCCCATTGGTTTATTCCTTTTGCACGCTTCGGGATCGAGCACTTGAGAAAGGTAGCATGGAGATATTACTTGTTTAAGTAATTCTCTTGATTTACGGCAACGGATCTCTTTCGATTATCTCGACTTGTTTCGCATTTCCTTGCTTTCCCAGGTGACTTAGAGTCACTTCCAATCATGGATGACTTTCTGTCACTTTGACTTGAGACTTGGCTATATTTTGACTCGACTGATGACGATACATTCATTCACCGCATCTCAACCGCTCCTTGATCGAGTCCCTGTCTTTCTCTTCTTTGCCATACTCATTTGTCTTACAATGAGTCTTCCTTCTAGCCTTGAGTTGTCTTCTTGCATGTTTAGTCATTGCTGACTTAACTCAGCTTGACCAGCCCTATTTATTACAATGCAGTTTACAACAAGAATGGGGTGCCAACTTCCTATTCTAAGTTTTACATGGCATTCATCAAAATCTAAACAATAAATTTCCCAACAAATTTTGTAAAGTTTCTAACAAGTTCATCATCTACATTTTCATCTATATCATTCTCATTAATTGAATAATAATTTTGAGGCAAGACCTTTTGGAGTTGATTCCATATCCGGTTGAGGGGTGAATGCTCTTGAATTAATTGTTTCATTGGTATAGACTTCATAGATGAGAAGATTGCCGATAAGCTCATCAAAATTTGGAATTTCAAATTTTTGAGCTTTCGTGATAGCCGTAACATTTTCAGACCAAGAAGCGGGAAGAGCATTTAGAACTTTTATGATTTTATCCTCTTCGAAAATAATTTTTCCAAGTGTAACTAGATGATTTACAATAATGTCAAGCATTTCAACCATTTTGGAGATATTTTCTCCGTCATTCATAGTGAAAATTTTGAATTCTTTGGCCAACATGGTCTTTCGAGCTTGTTTTACTTTCTTAGGACCTTATAGATAACTTCTAATATTTTCCATACATCATGAGCGGATCTGATTTCTCTAATACGATTATATTACGTGTAAGTGAACAATAAAGAATGTTAAAAGTTTTACCGTTTAAGGAGAATATTTTCTTGTCCTCATCATCGAAATCTTTGAAGACATTAGGAATTTGAGTTCCGTCCTCTTTTTTGTTCATTGGGAAGGACACTTCATTTATGACCGCGTTCCAAATATCGAACCCACAACCTTGTAAAGCACTCCATTCTATCTTTCCAAAAAGCGTAATTGTTGGAGTCGAATAGGCATCCTATTGGATGAAGCGCCGGTTGGAAGATAACTCTTGTTTGTAGCCATGAATCTTTCCTCTTTACTCGCAAAGAATAAACTAGCTTGTCAAATAGTTTGGCTTTGATACCACTTGTTAGTCCAAGTGGCTATGAAAATCTGGAAGGAGGGTGAATAGATTTCCCATTTTATGCCCTCTTTTTTGATCAAGATAAATGAGCAAGATAAAAATGCAGAAAAATAAATGAACACAAGATGATTTATAGTGCTTCAACCCATCTATGCCTGCGTCCACTACCACTCGCGATGTCCGAGTGGATTTTGAAAGGAAAAAGTTTATTAATTGTTACCAAACAATTACAACCTTCACCTTGAAGAACACCATACTCTTTTTACAACAACAATCTAGAAGAGCACTAAACGCTTCTCACCACTATGAAGAGCACCAAACTCTTCAACACCTAGGAATCAATCAAGTGTGTTCTTGCCAAAAAGAACACTCAACAAGTATGTCTTATTTTTGATGATTTTACAAGTACAATCAACATTAAGCTTTTAGTGAAATATTACAACTCAAAAGTGCAAGTGTAATCAAGAACGGAAGCCTACTAATCTATATATGAAAGTGTAGTGCTTAGACTATTACAACAAGAATGCCGAAAATGAAGGACAAAATATTTGCTGAGATTTTTCTTGTTGTATTTTAGAGTAATGTGTTACATTTGATCTTTCAAGTTATTCAACTATTTATAGAGGAACTTCAAGACTTGATTTCCAACACAGGCTCCTCCAATTTAAATTTTGTCCGTAAAAGAAAGATCAAAAGATGTACAAAAATGGTTAAGAAATGATAAAGTAAATCTTGCTGATAAGTGATTGAGCAACATATAGAATTTGTTGTCAAAAACTTTAGGGCGACCGGCCACTATGTTGAAATTTCGAAAGTTTAAACTGTTGGATCAAAATTTGACACAGATCGACATCTAGGGCAACCAATCATTGTCTAGGGCGACAGATTGCTGTGGGTAGTGACATTTCGCTCGAGAAACATAGAATTTTTAAAACAAAAACGAAACTCCAGGCACCGGCCACCCTCCCTATTTCAGTCTCTCTGTTTTGTTTTTATTTTGTAAACATTCAGAGAAGTTGTCCGATTTTTGTCAAAAATAAAGTTCAAGAAGTACTTCGTAAAAATCAATTAATTTTTTTGAAGTATTTGGACAACATTTGGAAAAACTGTTTTCGTATAAAACTCATTTATATGAAATCATCAAAATAAAAAATAAGAACATTGATCTAACAACATATTCACACATAATAAAAGTTAAATATTTCATATTTTTATTAGTGTATAAAATTTTAATTATTTATAAAATAATAAGATTATATCTTTTATTTTTATTTATTAAATGTCATTAAGAAAGTGAATCGAGCTTTTAATTTTTTTTATCAAAATTTTACGATGGATTTGAAATTTCTACACAAATCTACATAATCCAAACAAGAGATGAATTTCCAATTTACGGTAATTGAAATCCATTTATTTTTAAATACATCAAATACCTTGGTTCTGATATCCCTCCATCCAAATGCGTCCTTTAAATTATACTCCCTCATATTCACAATAAGTGTCTTTTTAGGAAAAGCACACTTATTATGGAATTTATTAAAATACCCAATATACCCTTAATTATATTGCTTTGAAAGAAAACAAAAAATTATGTATTATTGTTAATAAGTTTAAGGGTAATTTGGGAAAAAAATTCTAATTAGTCTTGAAGACACCAAAAGGACATTCTTTTGAATAATTTTTTATGTGTCAAAACGACATATATTGTGAATAGGAGAGAGTATACTCTTTTTTTTAGCTCGATATCCTAACCAACCAAACTTTAATACATTATTTTTTATGTAACCCAATTCTATACTATTTAAATCATAATTAGGGATAGTTAACAAAATTATCATAAAGTTTAGCCTAATTACAAAAGAGCTCGATTATATTCTGAAATTACAAATGTTCCCTTAATATGTGTTTCTATTACAAAACTGTATCTTTACGAGGATGTATTTTTTTTTTTTATTTTTGAAAACACCAAAATAGAAGAGGAATTAAGGCAATATCTCCAAACCGTGAATTAAATAGAATGTATTATTTACAACCCAAATTTACAATTGAAACGAATGATCTTATATCTAGTAAAACATGGAAAACTTTACAAATGTAAACTGTAATCTAATTTCTCCTACGAAATGAAGGTTGATGTAATTGATCCAGCCGAGCCAAACTTTGAATCTTCTTGGGACTATTAGAGACAATTCCATGAGTTGGAATATAGAAAGGAGGTATTTTTTAGGGGTTGAGATCTCCTATTCCACTTTTCCTATTTCACTCCTTATTCCATATGTTGGATGAAAGACACGTGTACAGTTGTGACATCACGTGACATTATCTTGCACACATGTATTTAATCCAATGCAATGGAATAGGAGTGGAATAGGAAAAGTGGAATAGAAAATCTTATCCCATTTTTTAGGTATATACAATTTACAAACTTCAAAGATATGTTTTTTTTATTGAGAAAACCTAAAAGATAAGTTTGTAACACCTAAATGAGTATTTTTAATTTTTTAAAATAAGTGGTAATTTTTTGTAATTAGGTTAAACTTAGGGGTAATTGTTGTAATTATACTAACTTTTCATTCTGTCCCACTTAGTCTCAACATCGAAATTTCCCACAAAGTCATCAATAAAACACTAAAAGCCTGCAATTTTGACTAAAGAAAGCATCTTCCCTAATCCCTACTAAACCACTACCAAAACTCACAAGGCTTTGTCCTATTTTTTAATAAAAAATAAAATCTAAAGTTCTAACCAATCATAGCGCCACTTCACAAAATACAACGAAAGAATTTCCACCCAAAAAGAAAAAAAGATTGATTCCATATACAACCAAACAAACAATCCAAGAAAGAGTGAATATAGAAAACGATAAATGTTTCTAAAAAAAAAAAAAAAAGAAAACGATAAATGAAACAAGAGAGAAGAATCTATTATTGAATCTAAATATTATTAATCTAGTCTACTCAAAAGCTTTAATATTAAGTTATAAAAAGATAAATTTCAACTAAGAAAAATGCGAGTGACACGTCATTTGTGTTTGTGACATTCGTAATGTGGAGGTTCGAATTCCCTTAATAGTAGAGTGCATGAGTATTTTTTGTGTGGTTACTTAGTATATTACAATTCGAATCCACTGGTAACATGATAAATGACAATTTTTTGTATCGTGATTTAGTTTTTACCAACTAACGACCTGATTTATTGAGGTACATGCTCGATTTACCTATTCACAAAGTTTTAGGACAAAGATGGGCCATTAAGGATGGGGTCCATCATTTTTCATAAGGTATACTATACTGTTATCAAGGCCGAGTCCCGTGATAAATAAACAAAACATATCCGTTGGTTATGTGTCGCAAATTTAATTACACTACAAAAATTGGTGGGTCCCATGTCCCCATTTCTAGAATTCCCATCATCACAATCCACAGCTTGCCACCCCCAGTCCCACTGGCCTCTGTGTTTTCTTCTGCCATTAACACACCACGGTCATATTTCTCTGTCTTTCACACAGCTCTGCTGAAAAGTCAAATGTCCAAAAGCTTGAAGCTTTTTTCCACCAGCTGAACAACAAGATAATGTCTGATGGTAAGCCCGCGTTTCTAAAAGATGAGCTATCCAGACGGACCTCAGTTTTCGGGTTGCGTTTGTGGGTTGTTTTCGGAATATGCGTTTTCGCAGCCATTGTCATCTTTCTCTTCCTCATCTCTATCTGGTTCACCTCCAGACGAAACAAGAAAAGCTCACTGTTATTAATAACTCACAAGAATTCCAGCACCATCCCGAATGTGTCCAGAGAAATCCAGGAAATCCGGCTCGACCCGACCCGAATCACAGAGGATAATCCCAAGCTCCTGCTCCCGGCGCCCGGTTCGCATCCGAATCCGGAACCCGACCCGAATGAGGACAAGCGCGTGCATATTGAGTTTGGGAAGGGTAATCGGATTGCCTACCCTGAAAAGACAGGTCCGGGTTCTGGTTCGGGTCATGGTAGTGGCGAGACTCGGGCTGGTGGTGAGCCGGGCTCTGTGATGACCGGGCCGGAGGTGTCGCATTTGGGGTGGGGTCATTGGTACACTCTAAGGGAGCTTGAGGAGGCCACCAATGGATTTGCTGATGAGAATGTGATTGGGGAAGGAGGGTATGGGATTGTTTACCATGGTGTGTTTGAGGATAATTCTAAAGTTGCTGTCAAGAATTTGCTCAATAACAGGTATTTGCTACTTAAATTTTCTTCAAATTTGATTTTTTTGATTAAAATTTATACATTTTTTACCAATTAGTTATTGTACTTATACTAGTCCATACTATGTGTATGTGTTGAATTTTCATGTAGCTATTTGTTTGCTGAATCAAGTCTTGCTTGCAACCATTGTAACCGTGGCATTAATAATTGTGAAATTGGACAATTTTGTATTATTAGCATTATATTTTTGGATAGATTAGCAAATATTTCAACTGCAGCCAGTCCAGTAATGGTTGTTTTGGGAATTTGCATGTTTATTTTGTCGATTTGCTTTATAATTTGATTGTTTGTTTAGGGGACAAGCTGAGAGAGAGTTTAAGGTTGAAGTTGAAGCAATTGGGCGTGTACGGCATAAGAATTTGGTCCGATTGCTTGGCTATTGTGCCGAAGGTGCTCATAGGTACTCGTTGCTTCAGGGTCGACTCTGTAATTCGTTTCATTTGCATTCTTCGATTTGGCATTTTGTTCCAGTAGCTAAATGCACAACTCAAATGTGCGTTAAATACAGTTCTGATTCGATTTGTTTTACATGGATGTGTAAATTTTGAATTTTTCAGGATGCTTGTGTATGAATACGTCGACAATGGAAACTTAGAACAATGGCTTCATGGAGATGTTGGGCCTCGTAGCCCACTTACATGGGATACACGAATGAACATCATACTTGGAACCGCGAAGGGGTAAAATTCAAAATTAAACTACTTGCGAGTTTCTATTTTGATTATTCTTTTTTTGGTTTTTGTAACTTAAACTTGGTGAATTGTTCAGGTTAACTTATCTGCACGAGGGTCTTGAACCTAAGGTTGTTCATCGTGATATTAAATCAAGCAACATTTTATTGGACGGACAGTGGAATGCTAAGGTCTCCGACTTTGGTCTGGCGAAGCTCATAGGCTCCGAAAGGAGTTATATCACCACACGAGTTATGGGAACATTTGGGTGAGTAAACGTGAGATTTGTACTTATCATTGCTACATACCCTTGACCAAATGAGATTAAATGATTTGCTTTTTACTTCTCTTGTCAAGCTATGTTGCTCCAGAATATGCAAGCACCGGCATGTTGAATGAGAGAAGTGATGTGTATAGTTTTGGCATTCTTATAATGGAAATCATTTCCGGGAGGAACCCAGTGGATTATAGCCGTCCCGCGGGGGAGGTATCTATCTAGTCATAACGATTACACCATTTGAAGAAATTAGGGATAATTACAAATACTACCCTTCAGGTTTAGCTTAATTATCAAAAAAGTTATAAATACTTAAAAATCGCACGTATTGAAGGGGTGTTGATGGGGATAATTTCTATAACAAATAAAAACCTCAAGTGGATATTTGTAATTTTAAAAGATAATTGGAATTTTTGTAATTAGACTAAATAATAGGGGTAATTCTTATAATTATCCTAAGAGATTAATTTGATTGGTTACATATATTTTAACTGCATGAGTCGACTCTCAGGTGAATTTGGTCGATTGGCTTAAAACAATGGTTTCCAATCGGAACGCTGAGGGAATTTTGGATCCTAAGTTGCCCGAGAAGCCTTCTTCGAGAGCATTGAAGCGTACACTTTTAGTAGCTTTACGCTGCGTAGATCCAAATGCTCAGAAGAGGCCAAAGATGGGGCATGTGGTACATATGCTCGAGGCTGACGACTTTCCTTTCCGAGATGTAAGTTTGAATACACTCCAACTTGAATTTATAGAGCCTTTAATGTGCTGTCAATTTTCATTGTATAAATGAAAATAGGATTTAATGGCCACAACTACGTATTTGTGCTAATTATGGCTACAACATTAAACACACATTAGATATTAAAATGTTGTCTTGCTTGGTACACATCTGGGGGTGTAAATGAATCAAGTAGAGCTAAATTAAATTTTATCAGAGCTTTAAAAATTGAGTTTGAGCTCGGTTATCGAATCGAATTTGAACAAGTTTTGGTTGACCTGAACATGAATCCAGCTCGAGTAGCTTCATATATTTACAACTATTTTGCTTCTATTTGTTCTTTTTAATTGAACGCGAGCCTACCTTTATATTCTAACGAATGAAAAGATGTGTTTAAACTTGGTTCCATATGTGACGAACGGAGCTCAAACAAGCTTTTAACGGTCGATATCGAGTCGAGTATCAAATAGTTTAGTACGATTATCTCTATTTGACTTGTGTTTTTATGGTATATTTTACAGGACCGTAGGGGTGGAAGGGAACACGGGCGATCAAATCGTGATGGAATAAAGGAGAAGCGCATAACTGAACCGGACTACAGTAGTGGATACGAAAGTGCTATCCAAACCGACAGGTTTTCGGTAAGAAAGCAAGAAACTGATGAAGAGAAGTAGCAACAAGACCACTCTCGTTGCTAGCCAATGTAGATATCATCATTTTGCCATTTGCCTCATTTCCTGTTGCGTGTAAGATTGAGGATAATAAGCCACACATGCATAGTATTGAAAATGCTTCATTTCTGGTGTTTGGTTTGAATCAAGCCTTTTCCCTGTTTATTTCCCAGGAGGGGAGGAGATAAATTTCACTGAAATTGATAGATATAAGGTTCGAACTCTGGTCAATACCCTAACAAAAGATGAGCGATACCACTTAAGCTACAAACTCGTGGTAACTTTACCAATGTAATTATATATAGGGAAAATTAGAAAACTACCCCGAGGTTTAGCTAATTACGAAAAATGGCAGTCATCTTTCAAACTTACAAAAAAAATGAACTCTTTCAAATTAGGTATTAATCGAGGCTTCATTCATATAGGGCTTGATGAATTTGACTGAATTTTATGACTAGCTAAATTAGGAGTATGTTCTTACCCTTTTAAATTTGGCCTTTAATTTCTTGCCTTAAACTAGCATGTCTAAAAGTAATGTAATGGACTTATTTGTAAAATATGATACTTGTAGATATGTCCTACGTTAAAAATATGAAAATATGAAATTTCAGTGTGAGGTTTATAACCCTATCTTTAACACCTAA